>OZ020510.1:29282938-29839997 GCA_963971375.1 Platycheirus rosarum | reverse complement strand
CTGCTTTTGCTAGGAGACGACTCCCTAATAGAACGACGTTTTTCTTTTTCATTGACAGAGGAGTCTTTCCTTCTCGAATGATAGCTGCGTGTAGAGTTCTCTCTGCGACAACCATCCTCCCGGTTTGGAACAGCTTCATAGGCCGATTGACGACGCTGTTTTTCCAAGTAAGCTTCGGCTTCTTTGAATGTAAATAAGGATTTGTTCTTCTCGGTTGTGCGAGCGCTCTTCGGTGAAATCGGCGTATCGAAGGGGAAGTGATTTGATGAGTTGCTGGATAGAGGTGCTGTTCGGGGTATTTTGTGAGATAGCAAAGGCGTTGTTGAGGTCGGTTCGACTTGAATCGACAGCGAGGATTCTTGACTCTGAAAGTGGAGAAAGAGAAAGTAATTGTCAATTCCTGCAACCCAATGAAGTGTAATATCAAAGAATATTGATTTTTTTCTCTGTTTGATAAATACCTCGATGCTTTCTTGAGCATTCATACGAGGACCGAAATACATTGTGCTGGTTAGTTCCATCTCATTGGAATCCAGTTCGGAATCTCCTGCATGAATGGCGGTGAGAAGAGGCTCTTCTATTGAACTGAAAATAGGTTCGCTTTGTCCGGATGTATCACCTTGAAGAAAAAAAAAACAGAGGATGAGACTTGAAATTTATTTAAAACATTTTCAAGCTTATACTAAGGAGCGTATTTTTAATGAAACAGTTGAATTAGCATAACAAAAATGAAGATAAAAATCTGTTTTTTAATCTATGGGGATGTAAATGTATACATGTATATGTAAAAAGAAAACAATATCCTGGGTTTATCCATAAGATATGCGTGATGCGTTTATGGAAGATTTCCATGTCACGGAAACAAGCAATTTCAACTCGGATGAACATTTGTTCTCGTTATGCTTGGGTAGTATATGTTGAGTAAGTTTTTCTCATTCCATGTGAGGGTATACGTGGGTGGAGTATTGTATATTTTGCTGAAGAATTTAATCCTATCTCAAATGGTTCACAGGTGATTTTTTTGGTTTCAAATGCGAGAAAGATTTTGTGAAAAAAGGCGATTAAAAAGCCAAAAATCCAACACTTGGATATGTTTTCAAAGGATTTTGGGAAAGAGATACGAACGGATGTGAAATTTTTGGTAAATAAATGCAATAAAGTTGAAAGGATATTTCCGTCGGATATTGATATGATATTGGGTAAAATAATTTTAAAGGATGGGGGTTTTGAACGCATTTCTGAATGTATTCGTAAGCCTTTTGATAACTGAGATTTCGAGAAAGTTTTGAAGTTGAAAGTTATAAAAGTCTTTTTTTTCTTATTTTATTTTATTGAAAGAGATAGCAAAATTGTAGACAGACTTCTTCGAAAGTTCGTTGCAGGTAAAAAACGTTATTCCCTTATTCGTCACAAGAACAACCAAAACTCTTGATTCTTCAAAACCGGAAAGACGGTTTTTTTTCTTCGACCTTTTTGAAAACTGGAAATCTGATTACAATCAAAATTGATATTCAAGAAGATGTAGGTAGCCTGAGTAATTTTGCATTAATTTTTTTTCGAAAACTTTTTTTTTTTGTATTTTTAATAATTTAAAAAAAAAATTTTTTTGAAAAAATCAATATTTTGAAAACGGGTAAGTGATTTTTTTTTTAAATTTTGTTTTTAAATGTACGTTATTTTTGTGCTTAAGTTTGTATTCTTGAATTATTTTTTAATTTAAAAAAAAATTTGTTAAAAAAACCGTTTTATTCAAAAACGGCTACAATTTTGAAAAAAATTCATAGTTTTTTACATTTCCTAAAGAAATAAAATGGCGTTTAAATTATTTCACCCAATACATTTTAACGTACTTTATTCGAACAATCAAAAGTCACAAAAATCGAATAAATGCTTTGATGTTCACTTTATTTTTTTTTAGTTTTATTCTACAATATGACCGCACATATGAGCAAGTCGTGCAATTTATTTACATTGGAAAGCAAAATAACAAATTCTGAACTTATAAAAAGTATCAAAACCGCAATATTTAACGATTTTTAGTAAATATAAAGTACGCCATCATACGTCTTACATAGCAAAGAATTTATGAAAAAAATTATTTCGAAAATTGTGGGACCGGTTTTTGATAAAATTCAAGTTTTTATTTTTAGTTTTTTGATTTTTTTTTAATTTTGGTATGCAGTTTTTAGAGTTTACTAATATACATGTGATTATAAAATTTTAAATAGTTTTTTTGATTAGTTTTTAAAATATTGATTAAAAAAAAATTAATTTTTATTAAAAACAAGTTATTAAAAATATGATATGCAGAATTAATAAAACTTCATATGTCTTTTCAAATATTTGACAGAAATCCAAAAAGCCGTTACCGAGAAAACCTAAAATTAAAAAAAAACATTATATGAAAGGTACCGTTAATGCACTTTTCCCGTAAATTTGATTTTAATCATATAATAGCCAATACCAACAAAAAAATTCTCAAAAAATTTCATCAAAATCGTTGGAACCGTTTTCGAGAAAAATAAGCTTTTCCTAAACGGTCATATCGCAGGTACCGATACTTTTAGGCCTAAAAATAAAATTTCAATTTCCCCTCCGGGGAATGCCAAAATAATCACACACACTAAGTTTGAATATAATTGCTTAATCCGTTTAGGCTGCAGCTCGTTATACATACTGACAGACAGACAAACAGACAGACATTTTTTCTCGATCACATTTTTAGACTTCTCTATGATCGTAATGTCATGTTTCATTATTATCTAATTTTTTTTTATATTCACGAATCCTAAACTTGCCTTATAGTCCCTATAATCGCAAGTAAAAACGCGCCCGGAATGAACTTTGGACCGCCATAACTTAAGAACGAATTTGACGTACAGAAGTCATTAATATGTCATTTTGTATATACTTTTACTGTATTAGGTGATTTTAAAAAAAAAATAAACTCTTTAAAAGCTATTAAAAAAAAAACTTGTATGTTTTCAAGATGGCGGCATTACGCTTTGGGTACCATTCTCTAAATTTGTTTTTTTGTAATATGTAAAAAAAACGAATGTAAAAAAAAATCAGAAACATAAATTAATACATTTTTTTTAACTGTACTACTTCTACACCCCAGTGCTTGCGACCGTTCCTCCTCCTCCAAAACTATTAATTGTACAATAAAAAGCAATATAATCTTTTGTTTTGTGTTAAATTACATAAGCTGCAATATGTACCTACAATTTCTTTCAAAAGAACCTATAGTTTTCGAGTAATTCCGAACCCCCTGTCAAAATATTATCTATATGTATGCTATTCGTAAACATGCCTATATTTGTCTAAGACTAGTTCAAAATTTTATTTATGATTTCTTCTCTTTTTAAAAAATATCGTTAAAAGTTTCATAAAAAACTTTAAAAGGTTGTACCTAGCATCAAACTATCAAAAATATATAAAATTAAAACAAAAATTCTCAACGGTTTAAAAATGTCCTCAATAATGTATTCTATATAATTAACAATATCTCAAAAAACGCAATAAAATTCCTGTTTTCATTTCCTACTAACAGACTTGTGTAAAATTAAATTCGATCAAGGAAATAAGAAAAATGATTATGACGGCAAAGTTGAGATATTTTTCAAGAAATCATATTCTAAGTTACTTGGAAACGGACTTTTCAAGCCCAAGAAGTGACTAATTTCCTTATTTCCGAATTTCTTGTATGAAAATGCAAAGTTAAATTAAATTCCCTTAGGCTGTTCTGTTATTGTTTACTTTACATTCCAGGAAGTTAATTTTTAATATAAATGTTTGTTATTTAAAAAAAATCCTAAAAAGTCTCAAAAAACTTTTTCAATAATTTTTTATATAAGAAAAGAAAAACAAAAATTCAATGTGTCTGTAAATATACATACATAGATATGTATGTACTTAACATGTGGTATTTGACAACAAAAGTCCAAATTAAATCCTTGGCAACATCATATCTTGGCCACAGGATCTTTTGTTCAACGTATCAACTGCACGATTCGGTTCCAACAAAAAAATAAAAGGCGAAAAGATATATGAAAATATAAAAACAACACTTATGTATCTTTGACGAATTGTATTCATTAAATCAACGCACAAAAAAAAAGATGTTGCGTGCTCACATTCTTTTCTTTCACCCCCAAAGACTGTCAGGCACGTACGACTATACACCAAACTCAGATTGCCCTTAATGAAATGACACTTTATTATTAAAACTTTTTTGCTTTCAGCACCTCCTTCACCGTTTCATTCATATTTTTGCTTTTATATCACTGACATCACAATAACAGCAAGCATGCCGTCACCTACGATTTGCTTTTATAAAATAACTTTTGAAACAAACTTTGATCCACCTTATTGCCATCATTTCGTTAACACATGAATATCCTATGCTTTGTTGATATGTAAATGCACAATACCCTATTATTTTAAGATTCTTATTTCTTAAAGGAAAACCTGTCTTAGAAATATAATGGCTCAATTGGTTGTGGCTGCTCATAGTGAAATAGAAAAAATGAATTTTCCCGCCTTTTTACATTTGAACAATTGAACATAACTTACCCTATACTCAAGTTATAAATAAATCGTGAAATAAAGAAAGCCAAACAACAGCCATAACAAATGAGGCATATTGTTTTTGCTCATACCTTAAGGCCCTAAAGGCGCCATATAATATGTAGATGTTAGAAAAGTTTCTGAACAACGGAAATGCGTAAGGGGTTGGGAGCGGGAATAAAATTAATATTTATTTTTATTACACATGCCATGTGTGCAGAATTAGAATCCTTTCGTATGTTTTACATGCTAAACACCATGCAGAACAAATGAGGGAGATACTTCATGCCTTTCAACCGATAGCTTCACTGGTGAGGGAAATCAAGAGGTTCACTTACCCATGTCCAAGGAATCACACGTCTCTGAGGTATCTGTTGCAGCAACACTTGTAATAAGGGTGGAAGCCGAGTCTGTTGATGTATTAATATTTGTGTCGGTCATGGAGGCCGTTGATGATCCCATTATTACGACCTGTGGAAGTTAATAAGAAGGATTTTCCTTTAATAATAACTCATCAGATTTCAATATGGAAATATAAATAATTTTATATGGAAAAAGGGGTATGTTTTTCATTCTTTATATTTTAATACATTTTTTTTATATAATCAATAGATGCAAATTAATCTTCAACATTTTAAAAGACACAATTTTTTTGAAGATTTTTTTTATCTTTTAAAATGTTCTAGATTTCGATGTGATAACGTCTTATAAATCGATGACAGGCTACACGTACGAAATAACCTGACTCATGCTGATAAGACTCATGACCGATGCTATTAGCGATACTGTGGGTCTTTCAACCAAAAGCGATCGCAAGCACCAGGCGGACATGAAAAAGAACAGGTGCAAATCGCCAACATAATTTCACTTAAATTCAAAAAGAACAAGAAGAGAAAAATAAATACCAAATAGGCGGAGTTTTATTTAAGTAGAAGGTAGATGTAATAATGAGGTGTGTGTGTGGATTAATCGAGAGGGTTGGTGGGAGTGAGTTAACCGGCTGTATGTTGGTGTTGCTGCCATCAATGTTTTCTTATGACGTTATCACGTAAGATTATCGTCCGTAAAGGGACTTTACAGACAACCAACTCGTTTTTTTTCTTACGAAACTCACATTTTTCTTGAAACTTATGATTAAATAAAAGATAATATTTTGTTCATATTTTTATTTTTGTTTAAGTTAGGAATTCCGAAAATCCGAATAAAAAGAGTTTATTAAATGGAAAATCAGAAATGTCTACAATTTACGATTACACTGAATTTTAGAAGTTTCTTTTTATACAGATTTATTATCAGAAGATACACTCCATTTTGTGTATTCTACGTTATAAATTCCCAAAATATTGGGTAAAAAAGGAATTACGATTTTTCACAAAAACATTGGAATTAAAGGTGTTGAAGTATCAGGCATATGCAAGTTGATTTCTCTCTTATAATTTATGGTTTGGGTAAAGAAATTTGAAATTTTATGCAATTTTTATATCCGTAGTTGATATTTGAAGTTTTGATGGTAATTCTATGTAACTGTGCCTTAACTTTAAGGATATCTTTAATGAACTGCTTTCTTATATGATTGTATTTTGGAACGGTTCAACCGATTTTACCAGATTAAAAATTAATAAGGATAATTTAAATTGCAATTGAATATTGCTTTTTAGTGAAATGACTTCAGAAAACTTAGTAATAAATAATTAAATAATATTCAAAAGCCTTCTTTTACCGTTAACATTTTTTTATGGCGGAGTGAAAAGCACACAAACAATAGAATCTTTTGGTAAAATAATGTGGTACAATCTCAAAGAATTTTTATATATTATAAACAAGAAACAAATAGGTACTTAACGTGAGTCAATTATTTGCAACCAACTTACCTAGAGTTGGTGGAACCACTATGAAATGCTAGAGGACGCAACCAAAGCGACAAAAATACATGGCGGTGGAATGATAAAGCTAAATAGTAATAACTAGGAAAAAATCGCTTTATAAAAGCTGAAAAGAATGACAAAGCTCGCTTCACACCGACGCAGACGTTGCAAACAAGAAGTAAAGTAGAACTGAGCCCAACTCCAAGCTGAGAGCACAAAAAGCATGTATCGGAGCCGGAAGAAATTTCTTCAATTTCTTAAAAAAAAAAAAATATTATGGCTTCCTGTTGTTGACATGTTTGTTTCGATCAATCAACCAGCAACCACTAATGCAATCCAGAGTAAAAGAATCAGAATGAACAAATATCCGAATTTCTCAAGAGATTACAAAATTATGGCCGTTAATTTTGAAAAATCAGCCATGAGACCTTATTTCGGCTACTAATAAGGCGGAGTTCCGAAAATCTACATGCTGATTATTATAGAGACGTGAAGACAAAATATTCTGACTACACCGAAAAATTCATTTTGGGAAAAACTTTGTGATCACCATTCCACCAAATTCACTTGGGACAAAAATGAAACTGAAGGGAATTAGTTCATTAATGTTTTTTGCTCACAAACCGAAGACTGGATAGTAACATATTTAGAATCAATCTAAGTTTCTTCGGTTACGGAAATTTTGGTATTCAAAGATAACATTAAATTTTTATCGGATAACTACATGTTTACATATAGCCTGGCAGCCCTCAAATCACTAGGTTCTTTTTCTATAAACTCTGTTACTGCTCGAAATGATCAAATACTTGCATGCAGATAGCATAATGGTTATAACTTCTCTTCTTTCATGACCCCAGTGACCTTACAAACATAGGTATCGTCAATCTGTATTGCTTTATTAAAAGCTCACATTTGTTAAATTAGGTAAAAAACTTCTCACAATATCATATGGTATAAAAATTGTTCTGAAGAGACCTTAGTAAGTCAGCAATTTGCTAAAAGCCACTAAGGCCTATCAAGAAACCGTCCCTTGTTTCTTATAATAGTTCTTCACTTAAGTTAAGTGAAGAAGCCAAAAGTGAATCAATTTTTCTTTGCAGGCGATGAAGTCATCACAAGGTTAGATCTTACATCCTTACATTGCAACGTATTGATCATACTTTGTTAATGTTTCGTTATTTTATATTGTTAAAAGAATTATTTTTAATTAATGAGGTGA
The DNA here is from genome assembly GCA_963971375.1 of Platycheirus rosarum. Lineage (NCBI taxonomy): Eukaryota > Metazoa > Arthropoda > Insecta > Diptera > Syrphidae > Platycheirus > Platycheirus rosarum. The sequence continues at coordinate 29,832,344 of OZ020510.1, read as the reverse complement.
TATTTTTTTTTCTTGTTGTTTTATTTGCATTAGATGAGTGTGTATGAAGGTACGATTTTCCGCGATCGAAAAATGTCTTTTTATCTAAACGGAAGCTGTTTCGTAGATCAAAAGAGTGAAAATAATGTAAATAACAATCAAATAAAACAACCAACATAAGTAAAAAACAAGACAAAATAAGTGGAAAATCAATCGTAAAAACCAGTATGAAAATATTTATTTGTATTACCTTCCGTGCCTATACAAAGGTCTTTCTTTCCGCGAGTCACAAACTGTACTGATACTGACTGACTGAACTTAACTCATAAGAATTTCTTTCAATAAAAATAAAAAGAGAGAGAAAAGCAAAACAGCCTCTTACAAAAAGCTCATAAAGCTTTCAGTTCGATAAAGAAGCTTCGCCGTGAAAGTGTAGCACTTACATGTAGTACATACTGTGGGACAATTCACGAGAAGTACACAAGTAATTTTAAGGCAGCTAAAACGAAAATGTTTCGAATTGCAGCAGAAATATGAAAGCATGATCGAATGAGGACGAACAAATGCTGAGGAAGTATTCAAATTATAAACACAATCTCGGAAAAAAAATTCAAAGTGCCTAGTTTAGAATGTTTGAAAAAAGATGCATAGCTAGCGTTGTTCAAAAGGCAAAAGCAGGCAATTACAAAAAACTCCTATGACATGAAATGAAAAATTAAATGCAGCCCGTTAACTCACACCCACAAACCCTCTCGTTAAATCCACACACACACACCTCAATATTTACATCTACTTTCTACTTCAATAAAATTCCGCCTATTTTGTATTTCTTTTTCTCTTCTTGTTCTTTTTGAATTTGAGTGGAATTATTTTGGGAATTTGCCCCTGTTCTTTTCACGCTCGCCTGGTGCTCAGAATACGTTTACGATTGATTTTGGTTGAAAAAATTACCCACAAACCCTGTCTTTAAATCCACATACACACACCTTCCCATTACTACATCTACTTAAACAAAACTCCGCCTATTTTTTTATTTTTTTTTTCATGTTCGCCTGATGCTCAAAATACGTTTGCGATCGATTTTGGTTGAACAAAATGACCCACAAACCCTCTCGTTAAATCCACAAACACACACCCCAATATCTACATCTACTTAACAAAACTCCGCCCATTTTGTATTTCTTTTTCTCTTCTTGTTCTTTTTGAATTTTGGTGGATTTATTTTGGGAATTTGCGCATGTTCTTTTTCACGTTCGCCTGTTGCTTGCGATCGATTTTGGTTGAAAGAACCATAGTATCGCGGTTAGCATGAGTGATGAGTCTTATAAGCATGAGTCTTATCAGCATGATTCATATTATTTCGTACGTGTAGCCTGTCATCGATTTATAAGACGTTATCACGCAAAAAATATGTTCTGCAATAAGTAAGTCTTCAGACTTCAAATAATTCAAAGCCAAGGAAAAATCTGCCCTCACTTCAAAAACTTTAAAGAACTGTATTTAAACAAAGAGGAAGCGTTAAAAAAAGTCTGCATCAGCCTAAATCTTGATCCTGGTATAATCCGGCATTTAGTACGAAGTTCTTGAAACACATTCTCATGCCAGGTTGTAATCCTTGCAAAAAAATCCAAATCTAAAATCATGGATCAATATAATAAATAAAATAGAGTTGGCAACTCTGCTGTAACAGTGAACAGTTTACATTGAAATCGCGCTCCGTAATTTCCGAATAAAAGTATAAAACACTTTAAAATTAAATTCAAATAAGAACTTGCACTTGAAGATATTAACCTACTAATTAATAAAATTTAGTAAAATATCCAGGTAATCCTATTTTTAAGTCGCAGAAAATTATTTAAAAGTCTGTCGATTTGGTCACATGACTAACAAAAGAAAAGTTGGCGAAACTTCACCTGAAGAAAATTTGAACTTGAGTTTAAACAATAGACCAAACAAATTTTTTAAACACCAAATTAACATGCCAGTCGCAATCGGATTTCCAACAAATTAAATCGATCATGGATAATGCACTACAAACAGAACTCCCTATCGCCATTGCCAATTTGGCTACCAAAGAAGATGTCAACGAAATTAACAAAGAGCTGAGTATTCTGCGACAACAAAATCAGGAATTGACAGAAAGAGCTAATCATTTTAAAGTTCACTGTCGCCTCTTGGAAGCAGAAATGGAGCTACAAAGTCGAGAAATCAAAGGCAAAACATTATTTTCTCGATTCCAAATGATGCCGTCAACGGTGTCGATCCACAGAAACGCATCCAAACTATAACCACACTTTTGTTGGATAATCACACACAATACATGCCAGAGGCAATTAAACTAAGCGAAAACACAAAAGTTATGAAATTCAAGCTCAACACAGGATCAAATGAAACTGCAACAAAAATGTTGAAAAACGCTTCAAAGTTAAAAGGCACAGGAGCATTTATTCAAAGAGATCTAAGCGAAAATTCCCAATTGAAACGCCAAATTCTCCTTCGTTACCGCAAAGTAGTCAAAACAAAAACAACAGAAGCAGTACGTGTAAAGAATAACACTTTAGTTATTGGTGATAAAATATTTTATTTAAATGACAAAAATGATTTGAAATATAAAGATATCGATGGTGAAATTGAATTAAAAACTATATTTGGAGGTCTTAACTTTGAAAGTGTCAGAGAAAATAAACAATCAATGCCAATGTCAACCACACGTGAAAATAACAACAACTCGAACCTAACGATCTCATACGCGGAACCATTAATATTTGATGAATCGTTGGACTCAGATATAACACTGGCGGAAATAGAAGCTGTCTTAAAGAAAACAAAAAATGGAAAGGCACCAGGCGAAGATGGGATTCCCTATGAGTTTTATTCAAATGCAACACCCTCTTTCTTGAACCACTTAAGAACATTTTATAATAGGATCTTCGCGCATGCTGATATTCCCTATTCATTCAAAGAATCTGTTATCTTCCCCATCCATAAAAAAGGCGCTCTGGACATTGCTGAAAACTACCGAGGCATTTCATTTATGAATACGATAGCCAAAATATTCTGCGGTATACTTGTGGAGAGACTTGAGAAATGAGTGGAGAGGAATAATATACTCTCAGATCTTCAAGCCGGTTTCAGAAAAAAATTTTCTACAACAGACCAGATCTTCACCTTAGCGTCAATTGTAAAAGCTTTTCAAGCACGGAACAAAAAGGTTTACACGTTATTAGTAGACTTCAAAGCCGCCTTTGATCTAGTGGATCGTAGTGCACTCCTTTATAAGCTCTCACATTTGGGTGTCTCTTCAAAATTTATAAGAGTTATCAAAGAAATGTTTTTTCAGAATGGTTTGAAACGACTACTGGGGTAAAACAAGGGTGTCCACTGAGTGCTTTACTTTTTTCCCTATTTATAAATGACATAGCTCAAGACTTACCTGGTGGAATAATAATGGCGAATTGTATTATTAATGTTTTATTGTATGCTGACGATCTTGTCATACTATCCGAGTCAGCAGATAATCTACAGTTGATGATTAATCGATTAGCAAATTACTGCAACAGGTGGGGGATTACGATTAATACAGACAAATCTAAAGTAATGGTCTTGTCACGGTTTTCTAGGAGTCAAAACAGTTATAGATGGCAGTACAATGGAAATATAATAGAAGTTTATCTAGGAGTAAAACTGAATACAACTTTGGACTTCAATACACCTAAAAGAAAAATCCAACGCGGCACTAAGCTTGTTGAATTCTACATGGAAAAATGTGTTTTCAAATAATAAAATAGCCTTATCTGCCAAACACAAGATATATGACGCCGTCGTAAAATCAACTCTTTGTTATGTATCTCAGGTTTGGGGAGCAGAGGAATATGATATGATAGATCAATTCCAAAGAATTTTTTTGAAAAAACTCTTCAACTTACCTCGAAACACACCAAGCTATGCAATCTATCTAGAAACAGGAATACCTAAACTCCTTACAAGTGCACTTAAGGCACAAGTTGATTACATTGTCAAGACGTTAGCATATGAGGACTCTAGAATTGCTAAAAAGATGATCTTGTACGAATTAAGAAACAAAGACTGGTGGGTTGCTAAGTAGCAAAGTTACGGAAATACCTATGGTGAAACACTGCTTATTGATTCAAACAGCACAAATAATCTAAGAGAACAGTTATACCGAATTATTCAGAAAAATGAGGACTCTGCACGTGAAACATTTGCCGAAAAAGTTCGAGAATCAGGAAGTAGATTACTATACTCGCAACTTAACTACAACCTCAATGAAAGATACTATTTTCACGATTCACTTAACTACAAGGACATTTCTTTAATTTTTAAAGCAAGATGTGAGCTACTCATCTTAAATGGAACTCCCTATAATGGAAGCTTTAACCAGTTTTGCACGTTATGTAACCTTCATTAAAAAGAAGACTGCTTCCACTTCTTAGGTATCTGTCCAATATTCCAAACATACAGACTCTTCTTCTTTGGCAAAAAGATCCTGTCTTTGCAAGACACTCTAAAAATTCTTAACGAGTGCGACTGGAAAACCCTAAGTAAATATTTAAAAGTAATCTTCAAGTATAGAATGATGTTATTGACTGAATATGTTTGATTTTTAGTGTTTTTTGTTTTCTTATTATTGAATATTTCACTTTGTAAACACATTTGTTTATATTTATAATTGCTAACCAGGCTGACGGCTAAGCCATAGCTTCGAAATTCTTTAATTATGTAAAATTGAAAACTTATTATAAATAAATTCTGTAATTGGTTTAAAGTTGACAGTAAAAGTTCAAAATTATCAGGTCTCTTTTGGATAACTAACACTTTTACCTTCAATACTACATCTTTTAAAAAATCTTATATCTAACATTTCGACAGTATCTTAATTTCTACATGGTAATAACTAATTGTTGATGAACTTAACTTTTAATAAAAGTCTTCTCTTAACTTTGTATTTCTAAAACCTATCAAAAATGTTCATAGTTTTTGGAAATACTATTAAAAAAATTACAATCTCATGGAAGATATAAACAATCAAATGCACTTTCCAGAATCAAAATCACATATCTGAAAACAAATTTTCTCCCAGAAAATCTGTTTAATTTCAAATGATCCAACGGATATTTCATTCAGTTCATTAGTTCAACAGCGCACCGCACACACGTCAGCGAAAGGATTTAAAATTAGAAACTTACATTTCAGTTGATTACTTCTCTGTAAAAGATACATTTTCAAAATTACCTTAGGTACACTTGATGATGTTCCTCCTGCCGCCGACGCCGATGGAGTGCCCTTAGATGCTGCAGTAGATGCTACCGAATTGTGGTGGACGACAGCAGAGGCAGTGACTGTTGCATTAGAACTGCCAGTGCACGGCATGGTTGAGTTGAGTTTTGTCTTGGCACTGCGCCCGCTTTTAAAGTACATTCTCCTGAGTGCTGTTGCCGAGGCAGAAGAACTTGCGAAACCATCGGTGTCCGATCCACTTGAGTTACCTGGACTTTGGGAACGTCCCATTGCAAGGGCCATCATTGCGGTTGTCTTGGAACGAGTTGTTGGTGGCTGTTGTGTTGTGGTAGTTGTTGCGGCAGTTGTTCTGGTCGTGACAACTGATGTACCCTGCGTGACATGCGTTACGGAAACTGTCATTGCAGCTGGAGATTGAATTGATGCTGAAATTAGAAGCAAGATGATGGAATGCATTAGAACAAGTATTTCACGAAATGGTTGAGTGAATATCTTGCAAGTCAATCGTCTGTCATACTCTAATGGCTCTGAATTAATTGTGCGCATTTTCTGTCAATTGGAATTGACAATGATTTGTATTTTATCACAAAAGTTAGTAAGTCTGCAAACAAATCAAAAGCTCATCTAAGCGTTTTATAAAATCATTTAACTGTATGAATTTGAATGGATTGATTTAATTTCCATCGAAAATAATTAATTGCGTCTGGTTTAATATTTTGGCATACAATTAATAAAGAGGAAAGTGTGTTTGTGGAAAAGTGTTTATTTGTTTCTTAATTTAAAAGAAAAATCTGTGGAAATAGACCACGTTTTTTAAAATTGTGTATAAATAACTCGGATCTAGTAAGTCACTGTTTTCTCAGAATCTAAGCAGTTATTTTTCCGAATTTAGAAATTAAATAAACGATTTCCCTCAAAAGATTGTAGGTTGGTTCGAAGGATTTTGCATTTAACAAAATAATGCGTATACGCCCGAGTGCCTCATAGGAATTGATTTTGATGCAATGTTCTTTTTTTATTTGTTTATTTGTATATGTTTAGAAAAAAAAGACCTACAAAGGTGTACACAGATCTCTGATAGTACAAAAAAAAACTTCCGGGATTTTTCTTGGTACCAAACTCACAAGGATCTAATAATTATTTTTCAAGTAACTGATAATTTAATAACCTTCAATGAAATGAACTTTCGTTATTCATACATATGTAAGAAACTGTAAAGTAATTTTACAAAAAAATGTAATAGCAATCAAATATGACATAACGATAGTAGCCAACATGAAAAAGTTCGTCCTCTCTTTCTATCAGTACCTGAATCAAAAGTCTAAGCCGTTTTTCTGTGTACTAATAAACTAAATTTGTTCGTAAAAATATTTTAACAGTATATGACATGGAACCATTTTTATATTTTTCGAGTTTCTCATTTACTCACAATGAATTTGAAACAAAATGCATGGCCATTTTGATGAGAATTAGTATTTGGGCTACTTGGAACACCAACTAATTTTGGATCAATACCCACTTTCCGGAAATGCATAATGGCCATAACTTGATAAATCTTCAATTTGTACTCACGAGTTAAGAGAAGAAATTGAATCTAATATTCAAGTAAAATCACGGAAAAGGTTTTGGGGCAGTACTTCGCTGTGAATAAATAATTTAGTTTTAAGATAAAAACTTATTCTTTTTGTAAAACAACTTGTATAAGTAATAAATTACTTTGACTTCTCATAATGAGTTTTCAACTACAAAATTGATGAAAAGTGTATTGCATTATCGTTAACAACTCTCCGTTTGGAATGAATAAAATACTCGCGCTTATAAGTTTAGCAGGAATGTCCGGATGGACAGACCAGTACCCGGTGGTTACCGCGGGTAGGTAAAATAAGCACAATTGATGTGTACGAGATAGTTGCAGCAACTGTGCATCACCAGTTTGTTGCCTTTCAGTGCCTACCCTATTCATACAGCACCCAACCACCATGGAATGTGGATTGGCATTCGGAAATAATCTTCAACCAAATCAGTTCGTACGTCTGAGCATTAAGATTGTTTCGACGCCAGCCTTGGCTTCCACGATTCAATGTCCAATTCACAAAAGGTTTTGATATTAAGTTAATTCAACTTTTTTGTTTAAGGACTATATTTTTATTGAAAATTTACGTAAGAAGGAATCCTTTATATGGATAAAAAAAGCAAGTAACTCAAGGGCTTTAGTTTTTGCGATAAATGTTTCCTATGTTGTCTAGTCTGTCTGAAATTTTAGTTCTTAAGTTCGAAAAATATACTTCTCATCCTTTCTAGTTATTATCTAACTAGTTTCTTGGAGCTTTAATGATTTGTGAGTTAACTCTTTCAACCCCTCATTTTAAGGATGAGGTTTTTGTCTGTCTCTTTTTACTTTTAATAATATTTGTTCTAAAACGGTTTTTGCCAACAATTTTTTTTTTCATTCCTATTTCACTACTGATTTCCTCCGCTATCTTTTTGATATAAAATTCAACTTCCATGCGGTATTTTGGTTGCCATTGCCTGTTAAGAGAATTTGTTGTACGAATGAATTCTAGTGTCTTTCGGTATTTAAAGAAAGAACCATGTTCTTGGTTTCATTTGGGAATATATGACCAACGGAATCAAAAATTTGGTTTTACACGACATCGCCACGTCATCTTCAACTTCTTCTGAATGTAGATTTTCCAAATCTGTGAAAACTCTCTTAGCTTGCATTAAATTGTTGGTCTTTAATGACTCTAGATAGGAGTTCAAGAATTAGCCTCTCAACCGAGATAGAAAATAAGATAAAATAAACGGAAACAACATGGAAACTAACATTCCTGTACCAACAACTCTTCGATTAATACTCTATCTGTCAAATTTGGATTTTTTAAAGTACATTTTGAACCTTATCGTATTTTTTGTTACAAAATCTACATAAATTAATATTTATTTACAAAAATCAGGCGCTAAAAGCGCAGTTATAACAAGGAAAACTGAGAATCATAAAACTTTGTTCCAAAAACCGCGTTTTTGCATGGGCTCGCGAAATTGCATATCTAAATTACTCCTTAAAGATGAAATTTGAAAAACAATAGTTATAAAAACAAAAATCGTTCGTGTTAAATAAAAAAAAAATAATTTTCTAATTAACTTTTCAAAATATATATAATATATAATATATAATAAGAACCATGTTCTTGGTTTCATTTGGGAATATATGACCAACGGAATCAAAAATTTGGTTTTACACGACATCGCCACGTCATCTTCAACTTCTTCTGAATGTAGATTTTCCAAATCTGTGAAAACTCTCTTAGCTTGCATTAAATTGTTGGTCTTTAATGACTCTAGATAGGAGTTCAAGAATTAGCCTCTCAACCGAGATAGAAAATAAGATAAAATAAACGGAAACAACATGGAAACTAACATTCCTGTACCAACAACTCTTCGATTAATACTCTATCTGTCAAATTTGGATTTTTTAAAGTACATTTTGAACCTTATCGTATTTTTTGTTACAAAATCTACATAAATTAATATTTATTTACAAAAATCAGGCGCTAAAAGCGCAGTTATAACAAGGAAAACTGAGAATCATAAAACTTTGTTCCAAAAACCGCGTTTTTGCATGGGCTCGCGAAATTGCATATCTAAATTACTCCTTAAAGATGAAATTTGAAAAACAATAGTTATAAAAACAAAAATCGTTCGTGTTAAATAAAAAAAAAATAATTTTCTAATTAACTTTTCAAAATATATATAATATTTATAATATATATAAGTAATAATATAATAATAATATAAAAATATAAATAGTATAATAGTTTTGAATCATGAAATATAAATAAAGATTACATTTAAAGCTCTTCAAAAACAATAAGCATCTTATAACTTACTGTGCACTTATACATTCTTATATTCAAGTCGTTATTCAATTGAAATGTTATTAAAAGCCATATCCTTGAATACTTTGGCTTAAAAAATACATCCTTTTAAAGTATTTTTCGTTTGTAAGATAACCCTTTTTCAGGTATCAACACATTAAACGTTATCTAAGAAAACCTCTTCAATCTTCACTCAACCGTTAAACCAAAATCCCAAAAATATTTTTTTGCAAACAAAAATATAGAAAACGGATCTAGTGTATATGCCCTTGAAATCCAAGCCCTAACCCCATGAAACCAAATTACAAGTGCATAGATATGAAACCCTTTATGTGGAGTATCTCCAAAAATACTTCGAGTTCAGGGGGTCCTTTTTATCCCATTCAAGGTATTCACCTGTCGTTATCATTCCATTCTGCCTCGAGCTGCTTGCAAGCAATACACTGACATTTCAAAGGATGTTAATCGAATCACGTGTGATACACACTCATCAATCTAGCCCTAGAGGTAACAATGAGTTAACCCCTAATAAAGATACTATCTCATGTACATAGATACAATACCATAGGGAAAAAAAGTTGTCTTTCACTCCGGTGAATCCCAATGGTGATGCTGATGATATTATTTCCTCATAATTCACGGATTATATCCGAAGCAACAAAAAACCTACTTCCACTTCCCCAAAGGTTAAAAATATATATTTCTTAGATAGAAGAGTGAATGTATCTTTCATCGATGAATTACCTCTGATGATGAGGTGCGAGCGATATGCGGAACATGGAACGATCATCATTTCCAACCAAAACGCCGACAATGTAGGTGAAGTGGAAAAAAAAGAACATGATTAGCATATAGTTACGGCGAAATGAATTAATTTGTTTGTGATTTCGCGCGAAATATATCTTTCTCAACTAAAAACCAAAAAAACAACGAAACATCACAGATGAACAATGAATGTTTGATCATGATTATGGAAATCATCCGAATTCTAAATAAACAATTCGAATGGATTTTGTGTTTTGAATTCGCTTCGGTTTGTTTATTTTCGAGTTTGCGAGCTGTGAAGTGTGATGTGAATTACTGGATGAAGGCGCGGTGGCGGTGGAATTATTTTCAGCTTTCGCAGTATTTTTAGATAATAAATATAAAAAAAACTTTCCAACCGCCAACAATCGAGCTAATAAATGGTATTGACGAAAATCCCCTTTTTAAGGAATTGGTTATCGGAATTTCACTGGAAGGAGGAATGAGTGGTTTGAAATGGAGATACGGGTGGAAAATAATCCCGAACGGAATAATTGTTATTCATGGACATGAAATCGCTGGAAGAGGGTGGTGTTTGTTTGGTAAATAATGCGTGCTCGTTGAGATTCTATTGATGGTCTATTTATATAGACTCAATTATAATGCAGTGAATTGCTTTCGAATCTAATAAAAGCACTTGATTCGGGTAAGCATGTGGAAGGACTCGAATTAAATTATAGTCTGTTGACAGATGCGAAACGATTGGGAAATTATGAACTGGGGTCAAAAGTTGTCTCAATGCCTTCGGCGGTATCGAGGTTAACAATACTTGCAAAATTTGACAGATGCATGGAGGAGAGTTGAGGAATACTTGATAGATACTTGACATAGTAAGTATCGGGGTTTTCAATAAGAGCGCTACAAAAGTTTTTTTTAAATAAAACAAAAGTGAAAGTACGTTCGATGCCATTATGTATGGAACATGGCCACCACGGGGATGCTTGCAGAATTCCAGACGCTGAACCCAATTTTCGACGGTTTTCAAGCATAAATCGGCCGATACTGCTGCAATTTCACGTTCGATATTCGTACGAAGTTTATCAATCGTCGCTGGCTTGTTGGAATAGACCATAGACTTGACGTAGCCCCACAGGAAATAGTCTAACGGTGTCAAATCGCACGACCAAGGTGGCCAAGCGACTGGACCATTTCGTGAGATAACACGTTCTCCAAACTTGGTTACCAATTAATTGATTGTGACATTCGCTGCGTGGCTGGTGGCGCCGTCCTGTTGAAACCACATGTCCTCCAAGTCCATATCATCCAATTGGGGCCAAAAATATTCGGTTCTCATTGAACTGTAGCGATCCCCATTCACAGTAACGTGCCGGTCTTGATCATCACGGAAGAAGTACGGCCCAATGAAGACGCCGGCTTATAAACCACACCAAACCGTAATTTTTTCGGGATGCAATGATGACTCATGCAGTACGTGTGGATTGCTGCCTGACCAATACCGCATATTTTGTTTATTGACGAAGCCATTCAGCCAGAAATGAGACTCATCGCTGAAGATGATTTTTCGATGAAAATCCGAATCATTTTCAAGTTGTTGCTTAGCCCAATTCACGAACATACGACGCTTCTGGTGGTCAAGCGGCTTCAGTTCTTGTGTCAATTTAATCTTGTAAGGACGTAGGCCAAGATCTTTTCTTAAAATTCGCCACAACGACGTCACAGAGATGCCCAGCGCTTGAGAACGACGTGTGAGAGACATATTTGAGCTTTCTGAAGCCTCCGCGGCAGCAATATTCTCGACACTACGGGCACTTCTTTGTCTCACTGGCACGGGAACATTTTGTACTGTGCCTGTGTATTCAAATTTTTCCACTAGACACTCAATTGCTGATCTGCTAGGACAATTATGACGACCATAAATTGGACGTAGCGCTCTTAACGTTGAGGCCATGATTCCGAATTTCGGTAGTAAATTTTAATAATTTCGACTCGTTGTTGGCTCGTATATCTTTCCATCATGAAATGGCAAACACTACTGAAGAGAAAAATGTCAAAAGAGCGGCAAAAAATGTGGCGTCGTTTGCTGTTTCTGTCGCTCTACTTTTGTAGCGTCCCTGTTGAAAACCCCGTTATGATATACCAGAATTGTTATGTTCTTACATCACTTGATCTCTCCTTACAACTTCCTAAGCTAAATCCTTAATGAATACGAAATTCTGTTTTTTTTTTTTTCATCAGGAAAAAGTTTTTGATTACAAAAATGTTATCCACAACCAATGTGGGTTTTCGTAAATATGTTTTCAACCAGTTGTCGGTCGCGTTGCTAATAAATCCGCACTGTACAACCAACTATTTTCTTCCTAGAATCATTTCCATGAAATAATGGACTAAAGAATAGTTTGAAACTTTTATGATTTTACAGGAAATTGTGTTGTGGTCACAACAATCTAATCTAAAACTTTCCATTTGAACAAAATAAAAAAAAAAATAGCAAACTTTTTTTATTCAATAAAATGAAATTTATTTTCAAAATTTGAAAGCTGTTTCTAGTTATTTATTCAATTGAATTCAATTTTGAAACTTTGTTTCCTGCAATGACCTAGTTGTTTAAAGTAAACAAAAAAATCCTATCGAAAATACATATATATTTTGCCGGTCCATTGGATTGTGTTCCTGTTCGATGTCGCATGGGTAATGTTCAAAGGAAGCACATGCTGGATGCTTAATGAACTGCATGCGTGTGCTTATCGGAGGAAAACTGATAAGCACGAACTCAAGGACATTATGCCATTTGTGGCCATGTCGTTCTCGGTGTAAGGATTATTTCTCATTCAAGCAGCTGGAGTCCTTATGATTAATAACCAAAATGTAAAACTAACACTCGTGACACTGTACTTGTAGATACTTGGTTGATGGTGTTTAAGATACTTGACATTGATTAATTAAGCAATTGACTTTCATTGCTGGTTGTGACTAATTATTGAAGTTTTGTTGTGGAGGGTGTCAAATTTATAGATAGATATATTTCCAAGAGATCCTAAAGGCCGAATATAACACAATTATGATAAGAGGAATATAATATAAGCCACGTTTTATAATCAACGTTTGGGGTCTGGGTTAAGTTCTTAACACGTATTACAACAACAACTTGGGATCCTGCTTTCTTTCTGGATTAGTTTTCAAAAACCAGAAATTAGTTCTGATTCTGACGCCTAGATGGTCAATTTTAAAGAATCGATCAATTTAATAGTAACATCGTATAAAAACTGTCAAAAAAAAATAAATAAATTTAAAAAAATCTAAAAATGTATACTCACATCCACTTTGGCTAAAATGTTTTAATGTTAAGAAGAATCATTAAAATAAATCATGCCTGCTAACCATGCAAAGGAAACATTGTTTTATAAACCTGATAATTTTATTATCACTGGTTGAACCATATGGGTTATTGGCGGTAATAAAACGCGGTTATAGTAAGTGAAAAAATTCTATCTGTCTGTCTGTTGTTCTGTATGTCAAGCTCTATTCCGCCTTAAAAGCTGAACTATTACCTTCAAATATGGAATGGATGGTTCTTTTTACCTTGCATAGATGGGTTTTGAAGTTTAAGTCTACGGGCTTAGTAAAATGGTTAATCTAATAAACCAACGAAAACTTTTTTTTTATTAAAAACACATCTGCAAAAAAAAATTATACAAAACTAGTTTCTACCCGCGACCTCGTCTATGTGGACTTCAGAGTTAATTACTTATATTATTTAAATCAAAACTCGACATTTGCCAGAAAATTACTCAGATTTTTTCCGCAGAAATGGTGCATTTTGTCACAAATTCGTGCACTTGTTAAGATATAGAAGCATATCAAACACACCTCCAGCAATAAAGTACATGCTTCATATTTATATGTATATAATTTACATAACTCCATATATCCATATCTCAATGTCTCTATATCTCTATATCTTTATATCTCTATATCTCTCTATCCCTATATCTATATATCTCTATATCTTTATATCTTTATATCTCTGTATATTTCTTTATCTCTATATTTCTATCTCTATATCTTTAAATATATATTTCTATATCTCCATATCTCTATTTCTTTATACTATCTCTATATCTCTATATTTCTATCTCTATATCTCTCTATCTTCATATCTCTGTATCCTTATATATACCTAAATCTCTATATATCTAAATCTCTATATCTCTATATCTATATTTTTATTTCCCCATATTTATACTATATACTATAAAGTGTAGTGAATCCTGTAACTCTTCCGTCAACCAAACTTCACAAATTCGTGCAGTCGTTAAGGCATGGAAGCATAATTTAACAACGTTCCAGAAATGCAGTATTTAACATTTAAGCCTCTTTCACAGGAACCGTGCATTTTTCTGAATAAAAAGTAACCTATGTCTCAATCTAGCACATTATCCATTTACCTACAAAATTTCATCCAAATCCGTTAAACCGTTGTGACGTGATTAGTGAACAAACATCTAAACATCTAAACGTACAAACATTCACATTTATAATATAAGTAGGAAGAAGGATACAAAAATCATTTTTGTTCGATAGTGAGGGAGAGATCTTCTTGGATGTTAATTATAGGAAAAACAAGTCAAGAAGATTGCAGATTATAGTAATAACAACCTTGTTCAACTGCATTATAGCATTTCATCTGCACAATTGTTTGATTCATTCGTGACTCGATTTTCATTTTTTTTTTCAATCAATATTACTTATTCGATGTAGAAAAATTATAATTCGTTTGTTTTGTTTGTCTGTTTGTTCATATTTGATGCGCTGCCAAACTGTTCACCCACCCAATTGCAAAGAAATTTTGTCAGCTTCTTGCCTACTCTTATGGGAATGTTATAGGTATAGTAAAATAAACGTCCAGTAGATGGCGCGCATTTCGTACGGGAAAAGGTATTTGAAGGAGCAATAGAAATTTACAAATTAATGAATTAGTAAGGGAAAGTGGAAAATGTGAATCTGTCTTACACCTTATAAGGAATGTTCATAGCGTGGTTCACATAATTCCCTACAGGTGGCTTTACAAAAGAAATTTTAAAATATCGAAAGACATGTATTTCCTTACGGATTTGAAAAAGGTGAATAATTTTTTCAAAAGGATTCTTACATGTACCATTTCATTAAAAAAAAAGAAGTTATATTGCTATGAGCTTTGTTAAAACTCAGCACCTGATGACGATGCATGGACTTAAGTGATTTAAATGCGATAAAAGTTCTTTAAAATCATATAATAATTTTAGTCTTGTATATGTAACAAAATCAGAATTGATTTAACTCAGAAAACGAGTCACCCGAACGAATCAAACTATCATGCAGAAGCAATTCTTTATAATCGAAATGAACATCATCATGCCAAAAAAAGACGGCTTTTGCCATTGATCATCCTTGAGCGTTTCTTTCAAGATTAGAAATAAATGCGGCTAATTTACACATAGTTATATAATATATGTACATACAAATTAATTTTTTTTTTAAGTGATAAGTTAAATCCCCGGCGACAAACATAGCAGAGGGCCGCACTCTGCTACCACGTAGTTCTCTATAAAATTCGGTTTTAATTACAAAAAATAACGAATATGAAACGTTGAGACCGAGCTGTCAGAAAAAAAATCCACGAATCGGTATTTTCAGACATTTGATGAATATGAGAAACAGAGCCGGAGTTAAAACGCAACCCTGAGGCACACCGACACCATAGTTAGTTTTGGACTTGTATGCATCAAGCAGGAGCTATTCCTAAAATCCGAAAATTGAAGAGGTCTAACCAAATTGGATAAAAACTAACAGCAGGAGTATGTATCCTCGAAGTTGAACTTTGAAAACCAAGAAGGATTCCGTAAGTTTTTTTCCTGAATAAATATTTTCTGTTTTTTTCTCAGTAGAAACACTGTCTATATACTTTTAACGTGATAACTTCCTAACAGGTCAAATCAAAGAAATTCCCTAAACCGTACTAAATAGTAAGCGTTCTAGTATTTTCAAACGGCTGTCTTAGTTTCTGCCTTTATATAGATTTTTTTCGTATGATGGTTGAGGCGGTGCGGCGAACCCGTGGAAAATTTTCTATTCCGGGATCATTTAGAACTTATAAAATAAGTTCAGCGTTTATTTTTCGTTGGTTTTGTAATTTTTCCTTTCCATTGGAATTGAGTATGAGTGCATCCCGAGTAAAAACAATGAAAACGCTTTTATTTAAAATTTTGGGATTATTTACGCCGGAGTTGTCTCATCGTCAGATTAAGCGAATTAGTTACACGCAGAGAAAATCTCAGTATATTTCTCTTAAGGGTTTCCAAAAAAACAACCAGGAAGCTTTAGCTGTGTTTATGGAACTAAGTCAATACTCAATACTTTCAGTAAACAAAATTAATGCAACATATCTTTGGGGATGTAGTTGCTCGAGCTTTGTTAACTAATGAGTTTGGGTATCGGCAACAACAGCAATTCTTATTCTTATTTAAACAGAGAGACTACTTAAACTCATGTTTTTACATAGGGGGGTAAATTTTAAGTGATCCATACTATTCTCTACTTGGGTTTCACTAAGTGCCAACACACACCTGGCCTGGTCCTTTTGTTAGTTACATATACTTTAGGACCAATTTGGGCATATTTGACGCACAAAATTATTTTTTTTAATTAAAAAAATTATTTTTAATACGCTCATTGATGTTGTAAATTAATTTGGCTGTAATTTTAATCATTTATTTTCAGATTTAATATTAAAATAAAAATGAATCCTCATAGCTGTTTCTCTACTTAATATAATATTAAATTGCTAATCGCCTGAAGTATATTAATTTTGTTATTTTATAATTATGACGCTAATATTATATTCCTGTGGTCTGTTGGAGTAAGTTTTTTGTTATAATTTTTTAATAATATTTGTGCAAACCAACGTATATTTATTAAAACTATGTTCTTGACAAACTTTTAATTATCATTATTGTTCAAGCACAGGATGTTCGTTAAAAAAAAGAACTCAATTACTAGTTAGTGGGTTAATTATTGGGTAAACAAAAACAATTTGATTCTGAAAGCTTTTAGTTATTAATTAGGTTTATTTTATATCTATCTCAAATGATTTGTCTTTGCTATTATTTTCTCTTAAATTATACTCCTGGATGTGAATATAAATAATCAATCGATAAAAAATTACACCAATATAGTGTGGCATATGACAGCGAAAGTTGTCAATTTAGGAATCAAAAATATGCTAAATAAAATCATAAAGTCACGTCAATTTACTGAAATCGAAAACATTTCAGATATTCTTAAAATAAAACATTTCTCTTTGCCTAAAAAAACATTTAAAGAGAATTTCGTAAGCACTGTTTAAAATGTATACTTTTCTACCTGCAATGTGTGTTAAAAAAAACGTCCATAAAAACCAACTTTATTCTTTTCTTGGAAACCACTTGCATCATTTTTGAAAACTTTAAAGTTCATTTTGATATAGCAGTTGCTTTCAATACCTGGAAACCAATATTAGGCGTTTTTCTTTTTAAGAGAGTGCTCTGAGAAAGCTCTATGCGCTCAGAATAAATTGAGCGAAAGAGACAATATTATGCATATAATACATGCATAATATTTCCGCCTGTGAAAAAGACATGGGAGACGTGTCAATTTGTTATAGCCTAGTGCTAGAACGTATTTCAAAACTATATCTGAGCGCTCAGACCACGCTTGGTTTAGAGAATTATCAGAGTATATTCAGAATATTCAGGCTCTGTTCAGATCTTTCTTCTCAGTGAATAAAGAAAAACTCCTAAAATGTATGAAGTTGGACGCGCTCAGCCTCTTACTCTTTATACTCTATGGTCATTTTATTCTGAGCTTATAGAGGGCGCTCTGAGCTAGCTCCGATTGAAAAAAAGAAACACAAGTTGAGCGCTCAGAGCTCAGATCTTTTTTACCGGTCGGTGTATATTTCATATGGGACAACTAATACGTCTACAGTTTTGGGGAGTAGGAAACATGTGGCTGATTGGCTGCTTCTCACACGTACCGCACACGTATTCACGTACATAAAATAAAATTGCAGGGTTTACAGGGCATGGTCGGTATGGGTCGCAGTTCTTTTTTTCTTTTTTATGCTTGATACAACAAAAAATAAATTAATAATACAACGTGCACTCAAATTAATGGAAGAAAAAGCAAATATCATCTGTCTACTCTGCCAGGGAGTTGTGTATTTCAAAAGCAAAGCGGGTGACACAACTGTACCAATTGACTGCATCGAGGGACCTAATGGCGTTGCCAGATCATAATTCTCAAATAATTAATAATTTTATTGTATTTTTTCCTTTTTTTTTTGTTAAACAAATTAAAATCATTATATTTTATTTTTCCATACATTATTTTTCTTAATTTTTTTTCAACCAATTAAATTGATTAAACCTATGTATCGGGGTTTTCAACAGGGGCGCTACAAAAGTAGAGCGACAGGGACACCAAACGACGCCTTATTTCTTGCCGTAAGGTTTTCCATTTCATGATGGAAAGATATACGAGCCAACAACGAGTCGAAATTATTAAAATTTACTACCGAAATTCGGAGTCAGTTGCCTCAACGTTAAGAGCGCTACGTCCAATTTATGGTCGTGTTCTGTTTGGGCAACGAACATGGGCGCGCCATAACCGTCCTACCGAGAGGACTATTCGCAGTCTGGTGGATAAATTTCGGTCCACTTATTCAGTAAACAATCAAGAATCAACAAACGCTCGTTCATCGACGAAACGCAATATCTGCCGAAAACATCGCCCGTGAGAGTGTTCAGCAGAATCGCCTTTCGCAGACCACAACTTGACGAATTTTGCGTCTTGACTTGGGCCTGCACCCGAACAAAATTCAACTGACCCAGAAGCTGAAGGTAAACGACCATAGACAACGACGTGTGTTCGCTGAATGGGCTCTGGAGCAGTGGGCAACTGACCCTAAGTTTCACTGAAAAATTATCTTCAGCGATGAAGTCCATTTCTGGATGAATGGGAACGTGAACAAACAAAATTGTCGAATTTGGGACGATACCAATCCACATGAGATTCAAGAGTGTCCAATGCATCCCCATAAAGTCACTGTTTGGTGTGTTTTGTTTACTTCGTAGCTGAAATAAGTACGTGATATTCAACCTTCCTTTTTGTGTATGATTCTGCCATCACTCTTACTTTCAATACCACTTTAATGTCTGGTTTCCATCCGAATACATAGAAAGTAATAAATATTATACCATTTCAAAAAAATACAAAGAAAGATGAATTTACACTGTGCAAGTTGGTGACAGTCTGTCTAAGTTTTTGCCGAATGTAACTGGGTGCTTCAGGGCTCCATTCTTGGTCCCCTTTTATTTTCAATTTATGTAAATGATCTTCCATCTTCGTTTGCGTATCGCTCTTTCCATATGGACTTGCCACCGTTATACAGCTTCCGAACGAGGTTGTGGGGTTAGATGACTTCTTGCATACCTAATCCTACAGTGTTAATAGGACACGCCGGGCACGTTTCCCCAACGACTTGATAAGAGAACTCACTTACAAAAATCAACACCTCCAAGTCTCAGGAATTTATCGAACATAGAGATCGATGGGTACCTGATTCAAAAAATAAAAAGAAACTGTCACTGACAAGAACGCTGCAATACAAGTATAGTTTATCACATACAGAGGGCCATTGGTTCTTTAAGCGAATGCCCGATCGGTACAGATCAAGTAAGATGTCATAACACAATTCGATAGTTAAAAAAAAAAACAATAATGACCATCCAGGTACCCAATCAGGCTAATCCCTGTCACTACAGTCTTAAAAAAAAATTAAAAACACTGCCTCTTCCATTAAATTAAAAACAGCGAATCACTTAATATTCAATAACATCAACACTTGATGAGGCATAATTCCCATTAAGAGTCCTTTAACATGTCCAGCTCTTTGATTCAATGAGTTGTAAAAAGGAAACAATATGAATGTGTTTAATGTTTTCCTCTCCAAAGGACATTTTTACACAGAAACCCATTTAATGCGTCATTTAATAATATCCTTGCATTCTGAAACATCCTGTGTGTCATTTAAACAAACAAAAATATTAAAATGAAAAACTTCAAGTACATAAAGGACAATGTATAAGCCCACACGTAAGTGGGCTTTTATTTTCCTGTTCGAAATTTGTCTTCATTTTTCTGGAATTAATTTAACAACATAACAGAATACGGATTTTAATTCCACAGCCGAAATCTTCTTATCCTACCAATAAAGCAAATAGGATACATTTTTACCGAAAACAAAAAAGCAAACTCACAGTATTTGTAATTTATGGTAATCACTTCCATAATTTCCGGCCCAAAATATTCATACATATACACACAATAAAAAAAAAGGATAAATTGTGGGTGGATATAGGAAAAGAAAATTTGCAACTGTGTAGGTAATCGACGGCCTTGTATACGAACCTTTATTCTTACTTTTGGGAGTAGACGGCGGTGCTGGGGTTAGTGGTGGCGTTTTCCTTTCGTCGAGGAACAGAGGGGATCTTGGTTCTAATCGATCGTTCTGCAATAAAAAAAATTAACAAACATTTTAATTTTACCACAGAAAACAGCTAAATTTTTTTAAATGAAATTTAAACAAAATTCTGCAAAAAAGGATGTTTATAAAAAAAAATGGATTTTCTGTTTTTTCTTTCCAAAGTAATTTGAAACCTTTATTCAATCAAAATTACATCCGCATGGTTGTGATGGGTTAATGTCTTCTAAGGATTTCCCTAATTTGTTATGTAAATTTTGGGAAAATTGATGAAATTAAATCAAATTAGATAATGAGTAGGAATTCTAATCGTCTGTATAATCAAATTGGTTTTTCCAAACTTTCCCAGCAAAGGGGAACGTTAATCAAGCGCTTCGTGGAAAATTGAAGAAAAACCCATAAAAATTCTTCGAAATGTGTTTAGGTGGATTGAAGTTAAGAATTTAAATTCAATTGATGGAGGGGAAAACTTTTCATTATTAAGGTCTCATTAGTGTATTGATGAGCAAAAAAATATTCCCACTTTTTAAGTAATTCCATAGACAGAGGAATCCCGATATTTATCGATTCTGATTCTTGTACCTTATATTTTATCTGTAGTTGATTTAATCGAAACAGCCATCCAATACCCAATCAACATCTTCTTGGTGTGTGAAATCAGCTTGATTGAACGGTAGCTGCATTCCGTGTATCATCCTTCCCCTTGAAGATTGGGGGAAGGAGTTTTGTTATCATCCACAAGAAGTCGGCCATGGTAATTGTCAATGCCTTTTGATAAATGAATTTTGAAAATATATAGTTGAGTCCTTCTGTTCATTGGTGCAGAGTAAAAAGTCCACCTAATTAGGTTAGAAGTTCATAAAGCAATTATGGACTTTTGATCCACCCTGATGAGCCAAAAGTCCACACGAAAATATTATGGATTTCTGACCCATTGATTGCGGATTTCTGACCCACTTAAAAATTTTACTTATGTATGTCCCAATAAACACTTTTGAAAGTACAATGCGCGTCACAAATATATTAAAGTTCGCGGTGTATAAACAGTGAGATAGGTAAGGGGGGCATGCTGCATGTTCCCCCGCAAGGATAGTATCTCTTCCGTTTTCGTTTGTTATTCTCCGTAGTAAAACATCTTGTATGCCTTTGTAATAAAATCCAACAAACGGGCCTTATTTCCAGTAATACGACATTTTATTATTGGATGCCAAGACAAGACACCAGTCTTCAGTTCAAAGCTTCCAACGTTCATACTTTCCAACAACAAGCTTTGCTTTGGTAATCCATAAAGCGTACAGCTCTGATCCGGTCATTTCTAATCGGTCCAGAATCAGTATTTAAGCCAGGCGGAGTATTCTTTCTTGTATTTGTAAATTTTTCCATAACGTTACAACCTTTTAAAAAAAATTCTGGAAGTGCCAAGCTAGTATTTTTTTCGATAGATGCATTTGGGATAGAAGTTTTACTGCGCGACTTATAATATTAAACACTCACACAAACATAACTTGAGCCACACACACACACTATCCAAATGAGACACATTCCTTCCATCACCTTGTACATTCTACGGACAAGAGCACAACGCAAAAACAAAACAACAATGACAAACCAGACAGACAGGTTTCCCTCTAAGCAATCATTTTTGTACACCAAGAGTGGATTTAGTTGGTGATAGTTTCTATTGAGAGTCAGTTGAGATTTTGCGTCGTCGCTAAAACTGAGAAGTCTTTAAAGTTGAAATATAATCACGTGTTTTTCTAGATCTATTACTGTTAGACTCAAGATTGACGTAAACAAGAAACTGTTTACGGACGATTAAGTACGACAGTTACCGCTGCGGACTTGCTGCTGTTATACAGCTTCCGAACGAGCTTGTAGTGTTAGATGAATTTGTTACCTTCGCCTTCAAATACCAGGAATCAATCGAACGCAGAGATCGATGAATACCTGCTTCGAATGGATGTTATTATAAAACGAACAATGGACAGAACAATTCCACGATACAAAGAACAACACACAATTGAAATTTACAAGACAATGAAAACATACAGCTGACCGCAGTAGGATCTGCTTTTCAGCAAGTGTATAAGGTGAATGAGTCCATTCACCCAAATCACGACTTGAAGAACAGAGCTCTGCTGGATCACTTTTACCTTCGAAATAGCATCACGCAATGACGATTTTAGAACCTTGGTTTTACTGGGTTCAGTGAAGACAATCTGGCAAACGCTACCATCGCCGAGCAAAATGGGCCAAGTTCCCTGCTCATCTCGAAGGTCGAACTCCAGATGATCTTCGCATCATTAAAGAAAAAGAAGTCAGTAGGAGTCGATGGTATACCCAATATTGTTCTACGACATCTCCCTGAGGATGCAATAAACATATACACAACACTGTTTAACAACGCGCTGAATAATGCATATTATCCAGCGAGTTGGAAGACAGCTGTTGTACATCCTCTCCCGAAAAAGGGAATGGATAATTCCAATCCGGCAAATCTTTGGCCGATAAGTCTTCTTCCGAGTATCAGAAAAGTATTCGAAAGAGTCCCCAATAGAGCTCTGTCCAAGTAAGCCGAAGACAAAAATATAATTCGAGACACCCAGTTCAGCTTTAAGGCGGAACATGACACAATTCATGCCGCGTCTAAGCTAGTATCTGCTGTCCAATGGAACAATGCTAAGAAACAATGCAATGCACGGGTGCCTGTCTGGTTGATTTGAACTGGAGAAGGCTTTCGACACCGTACGGTTAGAGGGTCTTTATCTGAAGCTAACCAGATGGGGCATAAGTAAACCACTCTTATATATGCTTAATGGTAGAAAATTTGTTGTTAAGAGTAGCAATGTGACTTCTACCACAACATTTGATATTAAAAACGGTCTGCAACAGGGAGCGGTGAACTCGCCGATTCTGGTTAGTATTTACATCAGCGATCTCATTGGGAGTCTACCTCATGCAATTGCGTATTCCAACGATTATCTTTTGTCTAGGGCTTCTAGATATACGAGAAAGAAATGTTGCAAGCTAGTAATCGCTGGGCTACATTCGCTGGGTGATATCATGGCAGCTGTTCAGACGTTGCCAATGCCAATTGTTGAAATGAAAAATCATTAAAGCGCTCTAAAGCTAAAGGTCTTCTGATATCATTAGACTCGATTGGAACTTGGTTTTTGACATTTTTCTGTAATGAAATATTGCAAAAGTTCAACAAAGTGAACAAAGTTTCTTCAATCAGTCAATATCGAGCTATGTACTATCGGTAAGCCTTATCAATTCTTGGTCTTATGGAAACCCAAAACTTTTGATCTTTATGATTAAAAAAACTGTTGAAATATCATGTAAGAATAGCTATGTATAGGTATATGACATGCAGAGGAAACGTAAGCCGTTCGATGAAGTTAAATAAAAACTCTGATACTACTTCATATTAACAACTTCAATTTTATCACAAAAAAATTGACATTAAACCAATCTTGTTATCTTATCTTTATCAAGAAACAATCTGATATGAAAGATACGCGAGTATCTATCTCAGTACAACATCAATTCATCGATATTGCAATTTCAACCATCAATAAACATCAAAGCAATTAATCGTAGAGTATCTCTATCAAACAGGTGTTGATATTTTCATCAAAAACACTAAAAACCAAAAAAAACACTATCGCTTTGCAACCTGCCCCATCTCCCACAGAATGTCACATCTAATCGGAGTCATATTTTTCCTATTAATTGCGAGTGGTTTTAATAAAGTTTGTTGTGAGTATCTTTAGCTAAAAATAAACAATATAACCGAACATAATCAACTTCTGCGAAATCAATAAAATCAAATTGAGTGCCACAACCGCGAAAACGAACGACAAGAGGCTTTAATAGCCCAAGAGGTGTTATTAACGAGAAACAATTATGAGAACGTGGCATGAAAAAGACACTTTTGCCGCTTAAATTTTCATAAAATGACGCTGCATTCTTCCACTTTTACCCCATCAAAGCATTCTCATAAAACCTAACAGATACACCTCACCATCACCCTCCCAACAAAATAATTGTCAAGTTGTATAATTTTTGTCTATCTACCTACCCACTGCTGCGTCCTCATCCTCGATCACTTTAGTCAGTCATTTTGGTTTTGGGACTTGACTTGGTACGACGACTTGGTGCTCATCTAAAAATACGCCCCTAATGAAGTCATCCAAAATTCAAATGTAACGAAATGTGTCGTCGACTCTTTGTCGTCGTTGTAAAGCTTAAAATTCTCAATCCCGCCGCGCCCGTCGCCCAAAAGTATCTAAATACATATATCTGTGCGAACTGAGTATGTCTAATGTTTTCTTTGATTCTATCGAGGTTACTCATGGATTTCTATTTGTTTTTGTTTTCATTCGAATCACTGCATTGACGTCATCAGTGCGCTATATTTTTCATCGTCCATTCGAAGAATGTATCTATGATTGTATCTTTGTATCTCTGTTGGGGGGGATTATTTTGTACTAATCTTACAGAGCTAGTGGTAGCAGAAAAAAATATGACGAAAAAAGACTATTTAAATCCTTTTTTTGTTCTCTTTTTAGGTCTTCGTTGCTACACCTGTAGCTATGTTGATCCTAGTCCGGATAAGTCGTGCATTTTGAGCTCCGATACGCAGGGACAACGGACGACCTTGTGCTCGAAAAAATACTGCACCATTCAGCGGCAGGAGACTTTGGTATGGATTTATGTTTTTTATTTTTTTAGCTATCTAGATGGGTTGCAGCAATATTTCGATTATTATTGCATTGCAATAGATTGATGGGGTTGTTCTAAGCAGGTCGATTGGAATGGGGATGTTCAGTATTAACTAGTTTGTTCAGAACAGACTTAACGAAAATTTATTGCTGAACAAATTGCACGTTTCACTTTGGGTATCTTCAAGTTACAAGAACCCATACAAAGGTATCAATAGAGAGACTTAGTAAACCTTGTTTTTATTGAAGGCCGGATATCCTTTCGGGCTGCGGGTGCAGAGAAATTGAGGGGTTTCGATTGGGGTGAGATTTGTTTGTATAAATTGTAATCATAACAGTCGATAAACGCTCACAAACGACTTACACATAAAAACCAATGGCAGCTATACATTTAAGCTGTGTTAGGTTCGTTAGAAAAGGCTCTGGTTTCAACGATGACATGTGGAGTAATGTGGCATGGTTTTGACTTAAGGATATATGGTTGGAGAAAAATCGTTGTTTTTTTTAGGGTTATGTATGATTCCTAAAATGAGAACCGTACTTATAGAAGTCTATGAATGACGAAATTTACTTCAAATGTTCAGCTTGAGTAGGCTATATTGATAAAATTTATTTTAGACTTGAAAATGTAATGTTGTTTCTCGAAAAGGAAATGAAATGGAAGATTTTATTGCTATTCTACAGGGGAGATGATACGTAATATCTGCTTTAAAGCAGTTTGAAATTGTAACGACGATTGTGCGAAGAAGCTTAACCTTGCATTTTCATAGCTTTTTTTTTTTATTTCTAGTCTACTTAAGTAAACCAACAATTTTATTTAGTTTACAATTTTTTTTATTTTTTTTTTTATTTTATTAAAGTTTTTTTTGATGATAAGTTAATTGAAGTAAATATATACATATATATCGTATATACTACATATATACTTTGTTTTTATTTTTTTTAAATAAAAAGGAATATAAATATTTTTTGTATTACAAATAGAAATTAAAACTTGAAAACAAGCTAACAATATAATTGTTACAGGTTGCATGTACTTGTATTCTCATTTATTTTTGTAAAGGTAACGCGATTCTTAAATACGGAAAAGATCGTGGCAAAATCGACTGCGTTTAATTCGATTGAGTAAGAACAGAACCATACTTATGCTTATCTTACCGCACAACTAAATATAGTAATGGGAAACGATGTTTACAGTTAACAGCCAAAAAATTGAAAAAAAATGAGAATATTTTTGTATTAATTTTGAGTCGACGAAGCCCCATCCAAGAAGTACATTTTTTACCGACCACCTTAATAAACCTATCTAAAAAGTTACATAATAGAATTCGAAAACAAAATTATGCTTTTGTGCAAGAAAAACACACACAATTTGTGGAATGTATAGATTACTCTCGTCGACGTTAATGAACTGAATAAATATAAGCAATTTCCCTAATTAAATCACATTCTTCCTACCCAATATGAAAGTGGGAGGAGCACTTGCACTCTTGACACTGGTATCTGCTTTCATTTTCGGTCTCAGAAACCGTTACTTTTCTCTTAAGTTTGCACTGCAGGACTGAAGCTGTTGTTATTACATTCCGATTGCGATTCTTCTGGCCCTCAGTGACTTTCGCTGCTCTTTTGTGTTGTTAATTGCATCGTAAAATCGATCCTTCGATTTGACTGAATACCAAATAACAATATTTTAACTTGTATAAGGTTCTAAGCAGTATAAAGTTATAGACCTTATACAAGTAATATTGGCGCACAGTACGCAGTACAAGACTTTTGTTGACATGTGTTACAGCAGGAATTAGTTTGACTGGCTTTTAATGGTTATAAAAAGGTCTTACCTAAACAATGACAACTTTCTCCAATAGCTTGCAATAAATATTTACATTAAAGGTGAATCAAATGATCCCACAGAAACTCTACGTTCACTTTCTAGGCTCTACAAAATAGGCTTGGTTTTGTCGACAAGCAAGTATTATTTTCATGTGTATAAGCACTTTGCATTGACCTATCGTGGAGAACTTTTTAACAATTATTATTTTTTTAATTTTCAGTAAACAACTTTGGAAGGCCTAATACAGGCCACTTTGAACGTTTATCAACAAGTCTTGTATATAACTTGGGAACTCAATTTTAAAAGCTTTATAGCAGCTATTATTCATGCAGTAAATCATATTTCAAATGCCTACATGAGGTTCTGACGGTGGCATGGATTTAAGAGGTCTTATTTCCAATGATTCTTTCTCATAGTTCAGGCCTGTATTATATTCATCTTAAGGACATTGGCCGATTGTGATTTATTCGCATAGACCTGTGACTTCAAGAAACCTCACAACAAAAAGAATAGTGGGGTCAAAACGCATGACTTTCGTGGCCACTTCACGCCACCTCTGCGAGAAATAACATTAACCTCACATCATTCATGCAGAATGTCAATGATAGGGTTCTCTTCCAAACGGTCCAAAGCCCCAATCAGCGAAAAAATGTCGTTGTCTTTAGTCATGATTTAAAGCCTTGGGTCAGTTAGTTCTTGTTCGGATGCAAGTTTAAGTTTCGACGCCGAATTCACGAAATTGAATTCTTTGAAATGCCGAGAGCTCTTCCAACGCTGCAAAATCTACTGCCCCGGGTTCTGTAAAATACTTTTACGAACCGTAGCAATTTTCTCTGCCGATCTTGTGTCCCTTTCAAGAATTAATTTTGACTCATTGAATACCGAACTGATCGTCGCAAATTTGGCCACACCACGTCTACCATAAAATAGACGAGAAGTCAGTTTGAAAAGTGTATTTTTGCTTTGTAATTTACCTACTTCGATTGTGAACAAATTATAAATTTGAAATAAATAATCAATTTATATAAACATGCGGAAGATGTTTTAAGTGAATAAATAGACGGATTTCGCTCATTTTCTTATTCGGAATCAAGTGATAAAGAATTATATCACATTACCTTGAAATAGAAATAATTTATAATGCAGTGCAACGTTTGCCGGGTCAGCTACTATATCACACTTAAATTCACGAACTACTGTAACCACTAAAATAAACGAACTGCAACCAGCTTCTGTCCCCAATGAATTGACTGCATGTAAACCTTCAATAGTTTTCACAGATCACAATTACAGTAGCTAACCTTACCCCTTCTTTTCTGTATTGAAGGAGAGAAAAGGAATAAAGCATATTATGTTATGATCGGCAAGTAAGAGATGGGGTTTATTCTCTCTTGTACAATATTGCGTCACACTCACAGTAGTAAGTAACCGAATAATAAGCAACATATTTGACAGGTGTTACCAACACAACATGGCTGCCACAGGCCGCCAAAATGTACCCTTTATTAAAAAAAAATATCTCTTAAAACGGTTTTATTTTCTTTTTCCCATTAATCGCTGAACTAATTTTAACAAATTTTTTTCGTTAAGTTAAATCTCTAGCAAAAGTTTCTTGAAAAATGTTTTAAGTTGAAACATCTTTTATTTAAATGTTTTGTAGCACTCTACTATTTAAATATCTAATTAATTAGTCGTATCCATACTATCTTTCAATACAAAAAACACCTCTATGTAACACTAAACTACTTCAATACCTACTTTATTATTTATATTCATTTAATATTATCATTACGTCTCAACACATAATTAAAATATTAAAACAATTATGTTCAAATGATCAATTGGCATCTATTTTTTTCTATCTCTTATAATTCACACTTAGTTACGTCAGTCTTATTACATAAGTAAAGTTGTGAATATCTTCATATCTTATCTTGATATTTTCAGTCGGGTTACTTCCATATAAATAAAGTATTACAACTAAGTTTAATCAAATTACAATGTACATTCAAGTTTTATTTTTGAAAAAAATTAAAAATAATTCACCAAAGTGTAGAAAACTGAATTCATTTTATATCCGATTTGTATCCGTTCTTCTGGGCAGCAAAAACATTTTTGAACCTTTTAATGATTTGTTTATGACCCAGAAATCCTTCAGAAAAATGGACGCACACAAGCACCTATGTATTTATTTAAATGGCCACTACATGAACCAAAATTGAATTCATTTTAGATTCAATTCATATCCAAAGTCCTGGGAAGCGTAACACCTTTTAGAGTCTTTTTAATGATTTATTTATAACTCGGGAATCCTTCACAAAAATGGGTGCACACAAGTGCGTCAATAAATTAAAATTGCCTTTGTATGCACAATTTTAGAATTATTAAAATTGCCATTGTTCTCCTGTTCGAAATGAAAAAAATATTAAATTCATGATTTTATTATTTAAAAGATAGGTGTTCAGAAAACTTTTTTTTGGAGCATTTTTCATTAATTTTTTGATTTCATGCGATCATTGTCATCATCATCATCATTATCATCGGCGCAACAACCGAGATAGATTTCATACAATTCATGATTGTACCTTCTCCGGAATCGTCCTTCCTCACTTTTTCTCTCGAACGCGGATAAAAGATCAGAGTGCCTTTTTGTAAGCACCCAAGTCTCGGATCCGTATTTGAGTACTGGTAAGACGATAGTCTTGTACAGCAGCAGTTTGGTTTTTATTGCTTGCTCGACCTGGGTAAATGAGTCTTGTACAGCTTGCTGGCTTTTGCCGATGATGTCGATGTCGTCTGCGTAAGCTAGTATCTGGCTGGACTTGGTGACGATAGTCCCTGTTGATGATGTGCCAGAGTCACGCATTGCTTTCTCCAACGCCAGGTTGAAGAGGATGCAAGCCAGACCATCCCCTTGTCGGAGTCCATAAAAGATGTTGATTGGTCTGGATAGCAAACCGGCTACTTTTACTTGGCTTGTGATGTTGGTCATGGTCAGCCTACATAATCGTGTCAATTTATTTGGGATGCCGAATTCTCTCATGGCCTTATAAAGTTTTACCCTGTCTATGCTATCGTAGGCGGCTTTAAAGTCTATACAAAGATGGTATGTTGGGATATTAAATTCCAGACTTTTTTCCATCACCTGCGTAAGGGTAAAGATCTGATCAATTGTTGATTTGCCTGGTATAAAACCACATTGATATTTGCCGATTATGGTATTAGCGTATGGGGCTATCCGTTCTTGCAGGATAGAGGAGAATATCTTATAAAATGTACTCAACAATGTAATACCCCTATAGTTGCTGCATTTTGTGATATCTCCCTTCTTATGTATGGGACATATAATGCCTTTTAGCCAGTCTTGTGGCATCTCTTTTTTCCGTGAGCTGACCGTTCAGCAGTTCATTAAAGTACACTGATCATTGTCATACCTACTGAAAATGCCTCATGGGAACTTTGTCAAATATTCCTCATTTTGACTATGAGAGGCATGAAAAGCATCTTACTTACTTACTTAGGTGGCGCTACAGTTCGGGACGAACCTGGGCCTCAACCAACATGCCTCTCCAGCCAACTCGGTCTTTGGCTAGCTGCCTCCAGTTTTGCACTCCAAGTTGGTTGAGGTCGTCCTCCACTTGAGCGCGCCACCTAAGGCGAGGTCTTCCTTGACTGCGTCTACCCTCTGGGATGGAATCGAAGATCCTGCGAGCCGGAGCATTGTTGTCCATTCGCTCTACATGACCTAGCCACCTTAAACGTGATATGCGTATTTTTTTGACCAGGTCAATGTCGCTGAAAAGCATCTAAAATATTAAAAAAGGTGTATTGAACTACAGCAATTGCATTTTCATTGAAGACTTACTTCTTAGGGCAGACACAGTAGAAAGAATCTTTGCGGTCTTCTTGGAATCCAAGAAAACTCTCTTGCCACAATATCATCAAAAATGTTTCTAAATTGATAATTTTTTTCGAATCAGCATTGCTCACGTAATCAACAAATGCAGTTTTCTAAAAAAAAAATAAATAAATATTCTCATTTTGTATTTTACCTATTTAGAAATTAATTTTATGAATACGCACTTCTTGTTTTTATTCACGTCCTGTTTATGTCGCGTCCTGTATTTTTTAATTTTTTTTATTTTTTGCCACTATTTTTTGTCACTATTTTAAATTAACTATGATATCGCAATGACAGTTTTTTTAAAACTTTATTTTTTTCAATCTTATTGTTTTTTTTTCAATTTCGCTATGATATATCGCGCTGCAATGTTTTTTTCACTATATTTGTTCAATTTTATTGTTTTATTTTCTATTTTAGGTACTATGTTATTCCAATAAAATTATACTTTAAAGTGTATTTTTGTATAATCGATAATTATAGATAGAAGAATATATTTTAAATTTCACGACCGACTTACCTACACAAAATCTTAATCGAAATGGAGAATTTCATTTGGAATTTACTTATTGTCGAGACAAGATCCCGTTATCAAAACCCCCTGGTAAAAAGAAGAAAGTGATAAGGACGGATAAAATACAAAAAGTTAAAAGGACGATTTCTTCTTCTTTTTTTTTGTATATGCTTCTGCACATCCAGATTTAACCACAAAAAATTAAGAACAAATGAAAGTGTTGATATTCCTTCTGCTTGCAAGTATATATGGCGTAAGGATGCCTTTACATCGGCCAGCTGCACCCATTGAGGGTATATAAAACAGAACGAAAAAACATCCATATGAAGGATCCACCAAGATCATTTTATATAAATTTGCTTCTACATGTTAAGATTTGTTCGGAAAAATGAACGAAAACAAAATTGTTTCTTTTTTGCCATTATGTGTACATTGATAATCCCTTCACGTAAATTAATGTTACACGAATATTATTCTTCATTTTTGGTGAACAAAATCTGGACCTTCAGAAAAATGTTTGCTGGGACCGTTCTTTTTAAAGGGTACACACTTACGCCGCGAACACGGTTGCCAACTTTTCATACTTTTCCTATGTTTAGCTTTTTTTATTTATTTCTTAATTCTCAACTTTGCCTTAACATTTGAAATCTAATTCTAACTTTAAACTTAATAATAATTTTTGTTCCTTGTTGTAAGCTTTAAATTCTAATAATTGTTCTTTTTATAATTCGTTTTCCGCTCGAAATTAATTCGTTGGCTTTTCCTAGTTTTCTATTTGACATTTGCTCTGTTGCCAATTTAACGTTCGCTGTAGTTGCAGTCTTCGGACAGCACGAGCGTGGTTGAAAAATAAAGTTGAATGTTGTGATTTGCCTGTTGTCCAAATACCACTCTGAGGACCCCTTCGCTAATTTGGCCCTGAGGACTCTCACCTGTTGAAAACTACTACTAAATTTTATTAATTTTTGTAAGCAATTAAGATTCTTCCATTATTATAATGTGGGATGTGGGAACAACGGAATAGATTTCAATTGTGAATCTACAAGGTGACAGCTTATAAAAGCAAGCACATGCGACCCTGTCATGAATCTTTTTCAATGTTAAACTATCGATAAACTTTTGTTGAGTTTTTTTTACAATCTCTAGGGCTCAGAGCATAATTGTCATATTTATTGCCCCATTTCTCGGAAAGAAATAAACAAAGATTTAGGCAGTAAAAAAGGCATTCCCACGCATTTTTGAAGGCGACTCTCTGTCTGTTCTGAGAAAGGCAAACAAAAAATAGATACAACAAGCCAACCCATTTATATATATTTTTTTTCAATTTATTTATTTAATAACTCATTTCGTTTAAATGATAAAATCAAAGAAAACTCATTTTTTATTCGCCACATCGCGTCCGCAATTGAATTGTTTATTTTCGAAAAGTTTCTTTGAAGATAAATCTATGACATTTTGGCGAGTGATGCGTTTTTCGTTTGAAAGTAGCCAAATCATATAATTTCTTGGAAGCAGAAACCAAGGTCTGTTGTTACAAGTTGACTTTAAAATAGGGCTTTTAATAAAACTAAGACGCAAGCACTCCTCACCAATTCATTAGTCACTTTTAGAACCATAATTGACCCATAAGCGTAATAAAGCCTTTGGTAATTTAGATCCCTAAATCTAGTCCTCCTCTAAAGGCATTTGAATATGGATCACTGCTGTCCATGAAGATACAATACCCTCTTTAAAAACTTTCAGAAATAAGAAATGACGGTTTAATTGTGCTGAAATCCAACAATCAGCTGGCCGATTTGTGTGGGTGAATCTTAAAAAAAGAAAAAAATACTGAACAACTGAATATTGAAAGCTTTATTAATCGAAATCTCATTACCTATTAAGATTGGATATAAAACTGATGCGTCATATTTACTTTCGACTAATGGAATCGGCCAATAGAAAAAAACCTTTACGCTTATTCCGGGCCCCAAAAAGAAGCAAAATCATTAATCTGATTTGGTTGTTTAGGAGAGAGATAAATTGATTGGGAGTGGAGTCTGAGATGAAGACAAGGATGAATGAAACACAGGACGGCACGACAAGGATTGATAAACGAATATTAAAGGTTCAGAGCCTTGACATTTGGGAATATTAGTTTCTTAGCAGTCATGATGCATTGATTAAATGAAATGAATCAAAAGCATGATCCTTCATCAAAGGTCTGTTCTTGTAATATTGTTTTAGTTTTGTTTTTATTGGCCTTTTTGATTTAATCAAATGGAAACAGTTTTTTGAATTAATTCTTGGGAAAATATTGTGGGTCAATTACATTTTGCTTGAATAATAAATACTATGAGTGCAGAATGAAAAAATTGAAATAACGATGACAGAGACATAAATCTAATTAAGTTAAGATGGTGAGCTCTGATAGTACCGCTTTTTTATCTTAACTCTTTCGAGAACTGGTCAGCCAATTTTAACCACAATTTTTTGTATTGTTAATTTTTTTTAAGAAAATTTTCTTGAAAACATTTTTTGTTTCAATCTAAAAATATCAAAAAAAAAATTAACACATTTCCCATTTTTCTTAAGGTAACAAAACGGAGTTAATTTTGTTCGCTAAAAACAAAATCTTAACAACAAAAACCTTAACAGATTTGAAAGTTAAATCGACCGACAATTCGAACGTTTATAAGGGGTAATACTTAAATGGTGGCGCGTACGTCATCACCTAATCGGAAGGTTGTATAAGTTTTGCAAATGGCGCAAAAATTAATTCCATTTTGACAAGACATCAATTGCTTTATATATATCTAAAAAAAGGAAATAATTCATTCGAATTTTTTGGGAAATAACTCTATGGTGGTTCTGGCGCAGCGTCAAATTTGGCGAAGGTTTACCTGGTCTTTTAACACAAACTGGCCAAACACTATGACGTTTGGCCTATCACCTAGAGAAGATTGAGGTTTGAGGAACAGCGCCCAGTTGCTTAAGGTTTCGGCAGGTATGAAGCAATCATTTTACTAAGAACATCACATTTGTGTCTGTCTGAAGAAGTCGCATAAATATAGCCAGCTGCATTAGTCCCCTAAAATAATGCAACCGAAATACTCACTTTGCTTGGAAAACACCCATCAGCTTACCCTTGAGCCTGACTACAAATGTTCTGTTAGGTACATACATTTTTCCTTTAGTCGCACCGCACGAATGTAGAGCGTTTTGAGTGGCTCGATTTTTCCCTCCTAAATTGATATGAAAAATTCAATTCACTAATGTGCATTTACATCCTTCCCTATTTCCCTAATGCTTGTACGGTGTTTTAACATTTTAAGAGTTGAAAAATCGTGCGTGGTGATTATAAAAAAAGAAGAAAGCACAGAAAGGAAGACGTGCGATCGGCGGCGGTGACCGATACAGAGAATTTTGGTTAACGACTTAAAGATGTTCCCTTACAAAGTCGGCGTTCGCTCTGATTTGAATACGTTTTCGCTGTCCAAGGACGACTGGGGATGAATTAACTTCTCTCCACCTCCCCATGGTGTACCTGGTAACAAAAGTCCGACAACGCGTTAACTGAGTAGAGATACTCCAGTTATCATGAGACTAGGTCTTTGATAACCTGACTATGAGAGGAGTAGGTGTGGCTAAGCTTTAGTTAATTAAAATTAATAAGTGCAGTTTCGGAGTTCCACTCGTTGGGAACTATACGGACAGGGCTGGGCAGCGACTGAATAATTTAGATTTCATTGCGATTGTCTCTAAATTTGGAATCGCTGTCTTCTGGGTTAGAGCGCCAGCAAACCTTTGTGGGGTCGAATCACAAGTCGATTTTCAGTATTTCGGAAACGGGCGGCTTTAAATAGATGCCACGGGTCAACATGAGCCCCAGATAATTACGTGAGCCGAGCTCTGTAGTAGCTACCTATTGAAATTGCGGTAGGTCCCCCTAGTGGGAACATCGTGGTGGCTGTGGTTATCTTAAAGCGAGAACAATAAGGTAGGTATATGGAACCTGGCATCTGATATCTGCTTTTTTTCGCAAGTAATATAACACCATATTAATATAGTGTTAGAGTGGACTGAAGGCACCACTATAACTTAGAGAGATTGGCAACCACTCAAGGGATCTGGTCAATGCTTTTCTTGACTCTAGGTTAGGGTTGGCCTGCTACCAGATAAGGCTTAATAGCCAGGTGCTGGCGTAAAGCAAAATTTTCAACTCCTGTCTAAGGAAGACTATAGCAAAGGTTTTTAAGTTTTCGCGAAATCTGTGTGAGAATTACAAAGATCCGTACCAAGGCTTTATTAGCGCCCATTCCCCTGCAGAACAGACAGACGAGAGAAGACGCTACCAAAGAGAGTTTCTATGAAGCCCTTGCAAAAACGGCAGGACATCGCTTTTATGACAATATGACATTAGTACAGCCTCCACGGCACCACCTCCAGATTCGGATTTAGGCTCAACAATTTTGCAGCAGGAAAAAAATAATATTAAGCCGCATGCAATTCCCTCATCTTGATATGACAACGGGCACATTGATGTCAACAGATAGTTGAAACTGAACAAGAACAAGAACCAAGCAAATAAAGTTCAATGTTGGACGGCTTCAATCGGAATTGAACACTACATTCTATGTCAATAACGATGAGTTGGCGAGAAATCTCCCAATCTTATAATATCAACCGACAGGACCAATAGCAACTATGTCAAAAACCTATACAAAGCTTTTAAGAACCACATCCGAGAAACCCCTAGTTCGACTCTGAATGTGCTCAACAGGCAAACAAATTCAAAACCGATGGTTGAAATATATCTGAGCGATCTAAAAAAGGAGATTGACTACTTTGCACCAACTTTAGAGGAATAAGCCCTCTTAACATCTTTGGTCTCGTGGTCTATGTTAGGAATAATATTGCTTGCCAGAGCCTTCCCCAATATGGGCAATGTTCCAACACGGACTTTAACTTCTTATGGCTCAAATTCACTGTCCGCAAGCATGTCATTCATTATTGTTTTATTTACAGGAGTCCAAATCTCGACAGTAGTTCTACTTGTAACGAGTTTGATGCGCTGTCTGTTTCCATCGCGAAATTTTTTTCCCGTTGCCCCTCCTGTACTTGAGAATGTAAATTTGTCCATGTAGTAGTAGTAGTAGTAGCAAGAGTTCTCAAAGATCTCGATATAAACAAATCCGCTGGCCCAGATGGTATACCCCCGATTTTTCTAAATAGGTGTTCTTTCACACTGGCAAATCCACTGCGTAAGCTTTTCCATCGCTCCTACTCTTCTGGAATCTTTCCTAGAAGATGGAAAACAGCATTTGTCCAGCCTGTCCCTAAGAAAGGTGACCCATCCTCCCCCTCCTCCTACCGACCCATAGCACTGACATCCCTTCTTTCTAAGGTCATGGAAACACTGACTAACCGTCAGCTTAAGGAATATCTCGAAGATCGAAAGCTTCTCCATGACCGTCAGTACGGCTTCCGCAGCAACCGTTCCACTGGTGATCTGATGGCATATCTTACCGAACAGTGGAACAAATCTTTACATCCCTTTGGTGAAAGTAAGATCATTGCTCTTGATATCTCCAAGGCATTTGATAGAGTTTTGCATAAAGCTCTCTTATCGAAAATGCGTGCTTTTGGGATCGGTAATACTCTTGTTCGTTAGATTAGAAGCTATCTTCTGGACCGTTCAATACAAGTTGTATTGGGCGGATTCAAGCCTGATTCCCAAAAAATAAATGCTGGTGTGCCCCAGGGCTCTGTTCTGTCTCCGACTCTTTTCCTCATTTTATAAATGATCTTCTGTCTGTTACTTCTAATCCACTTAATTGTTTTGCTGACGACTCTACACTCAGCTTTTTATATTCGTTCGATAATTCACGCCTTCGGACGTACAATTGCAACGGTACCGTATGTCAAGCTCATTAAACTTCCATTTATACAGCATTGTCAAATAGGGTAAGAGGAATCGTTTGGAATTTAATGCTTCGTAAACTCAATGCTGTCTTCTGTCGTTAAAGCTAAACATACCCCCAATGCCATTGTCCATGAATGGCAATTACATCGAAGAAACCGAAAAGCTCTCAGTACTCGATATGTGTGTCAACGACGATCTCCGTTAGATCGACCATATATTTGAGATCGCTAAAAATGCTGCTAAGTGTTTAGGGTTTCTGTATCGGTGTAAGAAGTATTTTTCCCCTTCTGATCTGGCTACAATTAATAAAGCGTTTATACGCCCTAAACTCGAGTATAACTCCCACCTCAGGGTAGGTGCTTCACAAACATCGCTTCACCTGCTTGATAGAATACAAAATCGAGCGTTTAGATTGATAGGAAATAGAACTGCCGCTCAAACAATTGCTCCTCTCGAACACCGACGCAATGTTTCATGTCTTTCCTTATTTTATCGTTTCTTTTATAAAAAATGTTCACTCGAAGTAGCCAGCTGCATTCCACACCTAAAAGTTTCTCCCGCAATACTCGTCTCGCAAGGAATACCCATCAGTTCACCCTTGAGCCCTATTTCGGACGTACCGTGAAATATAGGGATTCTTTTTTTAGAGATAGTCAAAAACACTGCTGTAAGCACAAGAAACCACAAGAAACAGCATTAGCGCGGAAATCAAACGTAGAATAACAATTGCCTTGGGCTTGGTAATCGTTTGAGGAGTGAAGCCCTATTTACGAAGAACCAATGAGACGCTATACAAATCTTGTGCCATCTAGCACGGGTGATCCAGTCTTGAAAATATTTTGTCTCGCACATTTATGGTTTTTATTTGCGATTATAGGGACTATAAGGCAAGTTTAGGATTCGTGAATATAAAAACATTTGATATACCAATCAAACATGACATTACGATCATAGAGAAGCCTAAAAGTCATTGGCAAAAAATGTCCGTCTGTCTGTCGGTACTTGCCATACGACCGTTTAGGAAAAGCTTATTTTTCTCGAAAACGGCTATAAAGATTATGATGAAATTTTTTGAAAATTTTTTATCTATTAACGGGACCTTTCATATAACGGTTTTTTTTAATTTTTGCCTTGCTTGGTAACGGCTCTATGGATTTCAAAAAAAAAATTATATTTGAGAAGATCTAAGTAGCCAAAATTAATTCTGCATATCAAAATCTTGAATAATTTTTTTTTTCTATTAAAAATTAATTTTTTTTTTTTTTTTTTTTGAAAATCAATATTTTTTAAAACTAATCAAAACAAATAATTTTAATTTTTATAATCACATGTATACTAATAAACTCTGAAAAAACTGCATACCAAAATTTAAAAACAAAATTTTTTTCAAAAAACTAAAAATAAAAAACCGGATTTTATCAAAATCCGTCCTACAATTTTCGAAATACTTTTTTCATAAATTCTTTGTTATTTAAGATGTTTGATATTGTATTGTGGTTTTGATAGTTTTTTATATGTTCAAACTGTGTTATTTTGAACGTACATTTTATTTGTTTTTGTCAAAGATCTTGCCGTCTAATGTTATTAGGCACATAAGAGCAAGTACGTGCGACCCAGTCGTGCCCATTTTTATATATTGTTTTCCCGAGTCTGTTATTTTTAAAATTCAATGACGAATAAAATTAATTAATAACATTATATTGATATCAATAGCTTTTCAAAACAATTAACTTTCAAATTAAAATTAAACTTAAAACTAAACTTGTACACTACTACTTTTGAATTTCGAATTCCGAAAAGAATCACTCCAATTCGATAATCCCATTTAATCATATCAAGCCGATTTGAAAAAAAAATATTAATATTTCACTTGACACAAATGCTGCAAGGATATATTTTTTCGTACCAATTGAGAGTGCTATTTCCAGGAACCAATTCCATCATCACAGATTAACTGCATTAATATTTAATCGAGTTTTTTTGTCAGTTCCCTGGATTTTCTCATTCCCAATAAAGTATTCACAAATTCGAACACTCAATCGTATACAGGTTCATTAAATTCAGTTAAGCTTCCATTTGATAGATGCAACGAGCTTTCAGCAACAGCAGGATGCAGCAATGAATCCATTTTTTTTTTTGGAGGAATACACATCGCATGCCGATGACACATGGGATTATGCTTTTATGCAAAGTTTTGATGGCTTATCACTCCGTGACAAGGTAAAGGTGAATGGAATTACTCCTCGATGAGTTTTACAAAAAAAAAAAAAAAATAGCCGCGGACGCACAGTTGGAAAGTTTGTAAAGCAAATGGTTATCCGCTGATTCAAAATGCCGCACAGCAGGAAGCAACTCTTTGACGCTTCCGGAGTTTTTCATTAAATTATGGAAATTTTCGTTGTCCAGAGGACAAACGGGAAATAGTGCTGCGATTGTGTTTTTCAAACTGAATTAGTCAACAGACGGCAATTCTGTATATCGAGTGCAATATTTTTTTTCATTTTTAGCATCAACATTCACCCTTCTCTTTCCCCCTAGGGGAAGGATAATTGGGTTTATACCAATATAAGTCCTTCTCTCTCATGTTGGTGAACGTCAAATGTCAATTTAGTTTTAATCCACCACTGTTGCCGTCGGTTATTTGCAACTCTGCCCACGCGCTTGTGGGAGTAAATTTACTCACTACGACAAGCAATAAAATAGGATTTTACTTTATTAATGATAAAACTTATGAGTCCTTTTCCCTCCGTTGCGTTGTTGTTGTTTAAACGGAGCGAGGAAGGGACTGTTGTTAAGTTATGCGAGTAATTTGTCGACAGATATCCTGGTATTGCTATTGTAAATTCTTAATAGTAGAGGGCGGTATATCTTGAAAATCATAAAAATACAATAAAATGGTTAAGGGTAAGTTACAGCTTGATGGATAGAGTTTTATGGCTGAAGGGAAGGTTTGTGTTTTTGTAAATGTTATTCAGTTTCATAAATATAGAAGGTTGAAAAGCTTGTAGTTGAGGGATTCCTTTCTTATGAAAACAATGGGAATTATTTATCTTTGAAATTCATCAATTGTTCGTAAGGGATTAAGGTAAGAGGTAAGTTTACTGTTGACAATGTCTTGTAAGAAACAGTAAATCCTCAGAGTACACACTTTTGAAACCTCTTAAGATAAGATAAAAATAGAAACGGTTGTTGAATGCTACAAGAAGATTCGTCTTTCTTACAATTTAACATAAAAAATATTCTTAAAAGCAAGTCATAAATTTGTGAGTATTAAAGGAGTAGAGGAAGTAAAAGAGTTATTAGAAAAACAAACATGTCTGTGTGTTTAATAACCTTCATTTTGTTGTTATTTAAAAAAATACTTTTTTGTCAAACTCCGAAATACTTATTTCATAATTAAAGATGGTTTTCATATTTTAACTAATAACAGTTTTGAATAAATAAAGTTTTCAATAAGAGCGAGTAGATGTTGACATGAGTTAAAACAAGCTGTTAATAAGGTAAAAACAAAATTCTTTTTTTTTATATATATGAAAATCCCGTTAAGGACATTATGTATTAAATATGACATCGTTCAACGCCCAACTCGGCTTCTTCCGCATAGAATCGATTGAATTTTAACAATTGCCTGTAGGGTCGAAATCCATACCAAACGAGGATGCTCTCGTAAAATCAACGGTTCCGGAAATGCAACAGTATATTTGAAATCCTCGTTAAAAAAAAAATAGCACAATGAGGTCATACAACGTTCTAAAGGAATTGCATGTAACAAGCCGCCTTTGCTTTGCGTTGAAGGTGCTTCTTAGATAAGGCAAGCTCATGCAATGGACATATTCCATCCCTGATCCCATAACGGGTAACATTTTTCTCTAAAAAGTGATGACAATTCTGTCAATGCCTTTGTTTTCGGGCTGGGTTGTTACCCTTTCGTGCTTTTAAAAAACAAGGATCAGCGAACTGGGGTAAACGATATAAAGCTTTCGTACATCAAGCTTACAACTTTACAGTTGTCATCGTTTGATGGCAGACTGAAATCCTAACGAAATCTTACTTACTTGCACTCATTCGGAGTCTGCATCACCAGTCTCCAAAATCATCCTTTCAACAAAAAATCATCAAAGAGCCTTAGAATCAGACCACCGGCCTCATGCCTCACCGTCATCATCAACCCTCAGAATCAGACCACCACGTTATCCACTTAAATAATAATTTCAACAAGTAGTTATTCACTACATTACGCTATCATTTGGAGGTACAGACGCCAAACGCTGGCTTTCGAAATTCGCACCAACTCTCTACTTTAACCCAAGACCCCAAGTTAACATGAAGCTAACCAGGGGGAATGGAACATGAATAACGCCATTCATTCAGAATCTTCGTTACCAGAGAAAACCACTTGGAAGCAGAAATTCCCTCAAAGCTACTCCAGGACGAATATTACCAATGAGGTGGTCTATACACTATACCGTGTTATTCAACATCTTATGCCGTTCATCAAGCATATGATTGGCCAATATCAGTTCGGTTTCAGGTCTGAAAAAGAGCTTTTTGAATAATTTCAAATCAATATCCAATTGACAACCAATTGAGTAGAGGAGCCCTATCCCTTATCTTTGAAAACAACTAAAGGAACTATAGGTTAGACTTTGATTACCTGAGTCCTGCTATATGGTGCTTTGAAATGGACTATGTTATGATCTGAAAAGAACAAAATATTCTAGCATGGAGCGAAAGATTTCCGAATGAACTATCTGTGATAAAAAGCTTTAGAAGAGAAGGTTCAACCACGATCCATACGAGCGGAAGATCAAGGTATATCTATTCAAAACCAAAATATCGCATCGTTAAGATGGTTATTTCATACTTTAAGCCGAGTTCTTGTTCCAATTAATCACTCGTTACAATTTCGTTTTGCTAACTTCGTTAAAGGAAATAAAAAGAACGTCCGAACAGGTTCAATGGTATACATCAACTGATTTTATTTAAATATATTTCCCCTACCTAACCGGCAGTCTCTCTCACTTGTACATTTTTTTCTCTTCTTGGGAGTGCTGCCACAACACAAAGAAAATAGAAAAGGTGATCGCAAAAGATTCCCTCCCAGAGGGACAGAGATAGCATGGAAAACCTCGTCCAAGTATTTGAAGTGACATTTTCGTTAAAACGCAAATTCACTCCTTAATAATCATCATGCGGTCACTACAAAATATATAATCGGAACATATAAAACCTTGTAGCCCTCCCCAAAACTCACCTTTTTCATAATGTCTCGATTTCTCTCATCCAGTGAAAAAATGGTTCAAAGGTTCGAAGTCCCTGAATTTTAGACAAAAAAAGATACTTCTAATCTCGCAGATAAATTTAAAAACTAAACTCATTACATTTTTAAGATTAAACACAAAATTCAATTTTAATGTTAATTTCCAAAAGCAATGGTCCGCGATGTAGAGAGTGACATAACTTAAAT
This sequence comes from Platycheirus rosarum, assembly GCA_963971375.1. NCBI lineage: Eukaryota > Metazoa > Arthropoda > Insecta > Diptera > Syrphidae > Platycheirus > Platycheirus rosarum. The sequence goes on along the minus strand of OZ020510.1, from coordinate 29,789,560 downwards.
ACCTAGGTGAAGAATTCCAAGATTATCCTCAGTGATTAATAGGATTCTGACGTTCTGACGTGAGCTTATTATGATAAAGAATACCTGCTCCATGCAGCAAAAGAAGGATATTCCAAGTTTGCCATTTAATATTCTCTTTTTCACCTAATTTGTTGCGACTCCCACACTGTTCTGGACTTAAGAAGGATTGATAAATTATAACGTACTTATAATTCTTAAATAATGTCGTTTGACACATTTCGAAATAATTCTGTCATAAAATAAAAAAATGAATTATTTCACACGTGAGGTGTAAAAGAGGAATTATTTTCCACGAATATTCAGAAATAAATAATTTTCACCGGAAAAGTATCTTCTTTTTATGATGGTTATTTTTTTTTTTTTGTTATTTAAGTTGCGTTTTAATGCGTAATTTAAAATTAATTGCTTTTTGCTTTTTTCATTTTTTTTTCCAGAATCCAACGGGAAAGATTGTTTCGTTTATAAGGGATTGTCAGGATAAGCCATTGGTAAGTAATTAAACGATTTTGATTAAATGTTCGTAACGGGTGATTTTTTTGAGGTTAGGATTTTCATGTATTAGTATTTGATAGATCACGCGGGATTTCAGACATGGTGTCAAAGAGAAAGATGCTCAGTATGCTTTGACATTTCATCATGAATAGACTTATTAACGAGCAACGCTTGCAAATCATTGAATTTTATTACCAAAATCAGTGCCCTAGAAAAGTTGGCAGAAAATCCGCTTTTTTATCGACAAATTTTGTTCAGCGATGAGGCTCATTTCTGGTTGAATGGCTACGTAAATAAGCAAAATTGCCGCATTTGGAGTGAAGAGCAACCAGAAGCCGTTCAAGAACTGCCCATGCATCCCGAAAAATGCACTGTTTGGTGTGGTTTGTACGCTGGTGGAATCATTGGACCGTATTTTTTCAAAGATGCTGTTGGACGCAACGTTACGGTGAATGAACCGAACACTGATTTTGGTAATAAAATTCAATGATTTGCAAGCGTTGCTCGTTAGTAAGTCTATTCATGATGAAATGTCAAAGCATACTGAGCATCTTTCTCTATGACACCATGTCTGAAATCCCGCGTGATCTGTCAAATACTAATGCATGAAAATCCTAACCTCAAAAAAATCACCCGTTATTTGTTATTAAATTTCTGTTATCTTTTCTTATCTTGGTTGAAATCATATTGAAAATTTCATGAAAAACAGGAACTTAAGTCTGTATTATGTACAAAATAGGTGTGACTATTTATTTGTTTATTAGTTAATTTTTTTACATTTTTTCAGATGCATTATAATTTTTTATGTTTTTAATAAAACTTCAATAACAAAGAAAATAAAAGACTTTAATAGGATCTTGAATTAATAGAACATTTTCATGATAAGTGGCCGAAACTGTCGATTGACGCATTTTAGCCTGGTCGATAAAATAGGCGCGTCTTCCTAAAGTATTAAAAATATTGATTTTATTAACATTTAATGTTGGTTACCTAAATTTTCGATTACCTAACTCTAATAACCAGAGTATCCTCCATTGTTAGCTTGAACTTTTTGGAGTCGGCGTGGCATTGATTCCACCAATTTTTGGCATGTCTGGTTGGGTATAGAATACCATTCTCTTTGAACGGCTTCCCACAATTGGTTTCCATTTGTGAAATATTGCCCGCCTAACTTTCGCTTGAGTGCATTCCACAAGTTCTCAATGGGATTGAGGTCAGGGGATTGACTTGGCCACGGGATAAGAGATACTTCCTTCTCTTGGAACCAATCTTTTACGAGACCCGCCGTGTGTTTTGGATCGTTATCCTGTTGAAAATGCCATCGGAGGGGCATGTTTTCTTCAGAAAATGGAAGCATGACATTATGGTTTTAATGAGAAATATAGGACCGACACCGCGTCAGGAAAAACATCCCCACACCATAATATTGCCACCTCCGTGTTTGATTGTTTTTTGTGTATAGCGGGGATGGTATTCTTTTCCTTTTCGGCGTCTTACATTACGCCTGCAGTCCGAAGAAAACAAATTTATTTTAGTCTCGTCGCTCCACAGGATATTACGCCATTTTTTAAGTCCTTCAGGTCCATTCCAGTTCGCGTATCGAAGAGCAAATTCTTTCTTCACACCTATTTTTTCGACCAGCTGTGTATATGTATAACATATTACATTATATATAATATAATGAAGATCGGTGACAGCGTAGCAAATAAACTCGCATTCGCATTTTATGGATGTATCTTCATTCAAATTTTTTTTACAAATGTAAGCAACTACAAAGTTTATAAAATATTGGAATAGTTAAGGAAGGAGAAGACTTTTTTTGCTTAAATTACTCACTTCTCCTCTTTTTCTTGCGATTATAGGTACTTTAATACAAGTTATGCATTCGTGCAGATTAAAAATTTTGAGATAACAATCAAACATGACATTACGATGGTAGAGAAACATCTTTGAGTTATTGGCAAAATTCTGTCCGTCTGTCTGTCTTTTTTTTTTGGACTGCAGCCTAAACGGTTGAGCCAATCGTCTTCAAATTTTGAACTTAAGGTTCTTTTGACATTCTACAAAGGAATTTTTTCAATTGTTTTTTAAGCTCAAAAATTAACGGTACCTATCATAAAACCGTTATGTAGAAGCTTATTTTTTTCTCGGAAACGGCTCCAAGAATTTTTATGAACAAAAATCAGTGTACTTCTGTAAGCATTATATTTTGGTGAAAAAAAAATTAATATGGTGGGCTAAAAACGGTTTCTCCCATAGGACCGGTTTTTTTTCTTCGACTTTTTCGAAAACTGGTGATCCGATTACAATCATAATTGATATTCAAGAAGATGTAGGCAGCCTAAGTAATTTTGCATAAATTTTTTTTCGAAAACTTTTTTTATTTTTTAATATTTTTTTTTTATTTTTTTTTTTTTTGAAAAATCAATATTTTGAAAACGGGTAAGTGAATTTTTTTTTAAATTTTGTTTTTAAATGTACGTTATTTTTGTGCTTAAGATTGTATTCTTGAATTATTTTTTTCAATTTAAAAAAAAAAAATCATACTTTTTCACATTTTTTTAAAGAAATAAAATGGCGTTTAAATTTTTCCGCTGAAACTATTTTACGTACTTTTTTCAAACAATCAAAAGTCAGAAAAATCGAATATAATCTTTGAAGTTCCATCAATATTTTTCAAATTTTATTCCAAGCTGTGACCGCACATAAGAGCAAGTACGTGCGATCCAGTCGTGCAATTTACTCACTCACTTCTTCGTCTTCTTTTTCGATATTTTCCTCGTTTATTTCTTCCTATTCTTTCACGCTTTGTCACTTCTGTTGGCACGTGAAGCATCTTTATTATTCACTTCAACTGCCGTGAGTTTACTCCCAGCTTATGAGGCATTCTTCGATTTCAGAAGACAGCAGTGCAGAATTTTCTTGACACTTCATCTACTCTCTCGATATTAATCTTAGATTCGTTATCGTTACTTTTTAATTTAAGCTACGTTAGGTATCCAATACGAAAATAATTCAGAATCCTTTAAGTTTTTTCTAATATTTCTGAAAAGTTTTTGAATGCTTTTCTTAAATGTTCCCAAAATACTTCTTTTCCTCTGTTGTGTACATTCTCTAAGAGTGTGTATATCACATACCTGGTGGCAAATTGAGTTACACGTTTTGTACTACTACTGCACAATAGATGGCGTATCAAATTAAAGTTATACATCACGGGTGATACGGTACATATTACCTACTTGTTGTGTCTTAAAATATTAAAATGGGATTTTTGTATCTGAAGCTAACACAAGTAAGGCCGCGGGATAGTTAGTGTAATATAATGTACATCAAGTTCTCCTTGTAGGGATGTAGGATCTTCACTTATGATAGCTTCATCATCATCAAAAAATAATTGATTCACTTTTGGGTTCTTTACCTTAAATGTTTAGATCTGTAATAAAAAGCAAAGGACTAAATACACTTCCTTGATGCACACCGATTTTGATTTAAAATTTATTGATAACTCATGCGGGGCTTCTTAAGTTATTTGGTGCTGCTCGCGCAGTTCCATGATCGTCCGATTTCTGGAACTTTACGTTGTCTTGCAGCAGCTCATATTAGATCTGGTATGTTTTTTTATAATTGACCAATTCAATCGGCAAATTAGGGAAGGTAACTTTACCTCCACTTATTCAGCATTTTATCACAGCTGATGAAATGTTTGAAGATAAGAATGGTGACCCATCTAGATTCTAGACCCTATGTCTCCTCTCCTCTGGTCTTAACTCTTTTCCCTTATTAGAATTTTTCACCACAGCAATAATTTCTTCAGCTTTGATGTCGTTCATTTCCTCATTGTAAAGAGCAGCTTTTGGAAATAATTTAAATAGCCTAGGAGTCCCTCTTCTTTGACAATAATTTTGCCCTCTGTGAACAATTCATGTCTTCGTCCACAAGTAGTTTGCTATGGAAATCGTTAATGAATTTTGGTAAACGAATATCCGGAACATTTTTCTATCTTCGAACGGTAATTTCGAAAACATTTACACTCTTGTTCATATCGACATATCGCAGAAACTTCGTTTGAAAAAAAAATATCAAAATCATTCGAAGCGTTTTTGAGAACCAAGACATTTTATCCGACTTGTATTTAGAAACTAACTGTGCCCGCGGTTTTGCTTGCTTAGCCTCAGAAACAAAAATTGTATATTATTTTATTAAACATACGTGTCATAGGTACCTACTTTCAAATAATCTTCAATTTTAGATCAATTCTTATCTTAAGAAATAAAATAATAATTGAATAATTGACGTGAGGAATTGTTTGTATGCATCATACCAGCAAACCTGGTATTTCTGGGTATCTCTATATTTCTCTATAAAATACAGGTCTTGGAGACCTGGTGTAAACGCAGCTTAAAATAAAAAGTTTCAATGTACGTCATCTGTTTCAGAGTAGAAGTACGCAACAGCCCAATGTATGGCGTAATTGTTAAAAAAAAAAAAATATACGTACATCGTACATACATTCTGTCCTTTTGCGTGATGTGGTTAACAAATTTTTTCTTTGGCCAATTTGCAAAGTTTTAGTTAATTTATTTAAAAAAAATTTGTCCTAGTATGTTTCTCGAGGAAATTATCTATTAATTAAAAAAATATTTATTCAATTTCGTTTTGTCGTTCTAGCGTGATGCGCGGTCAGGTGTTTCGGCTTAAATTTTATTATATATAGTGACGACTGGACCATTAATCTTCTTTTAGATTATGATTCTTTTTCTCCTCTAACTGGTAATATTTATTATCTCGGCTGTCGCTTAAACTCTTCTTCTCCCTTAGAATTCACTTATGGGGTTTGCCGGATTGATCTCAGAAAAAGTCGAGAGGCCTCTCGGTTTTGAATTGTTCCACGTCTGAGGCCAACTTAATGCATTCAGTATCGTTGGATTTCTTTCATTTAGATGATAGATTTTATCATCTGTATTTCTACTGTGAAAGTTTGTTTTGGGTTGAGATTTTTAATATTAGTTTTATTATAAATGTGAATGTTTGCATGTTTGCATGTTTGTTCTGCAATCACACCTTAACGGCTTAACGGATTTGGATAAAATTTGGCAGATAGTTGAATGTGGTGCTGGATTAAAAAATAGGCTACTTTTTATTGCACAAAAATACACGATTTCTGTGGAAGAAATCTCAAAATGTTCCTTAACAGGTTTTAATTAAAATAATCTGAAATCCAAGCAGACGAGGTCGCGAGTAGAAGATAGTTAAAAATAAAGTGCCTTTTCAAAATTTTAAGAAACTTTTCCCAAGACAGAATAATTTTAGAAAATATTTATATTGATTTTTTTTTCTTAACATCTGCATGCATAATATCTAATTCAATCAAAACAAAAGCATATCCTTCACATTATTTTGTGTTGTTTTTTTTTTATTTATTTTCAGTACCTAAATGACATCCAAACAGACTCAACTTACAAAGTCTACTATCGATCCTGTACATCTGACCTTTGTAACAATGGTGACGGTCGACAAATTTTGTCCGCAGCCGACCCAGATTTTGGTGCCGGGGAGAACCTAATTGTTGAGGGAAAAAATGGATCCCAATCCATCCGGACCTCGATTTTATTTTTTATTGTGATACTGCTAATGCTCTTATTTCAATAAAAGAATATTTGAAAATGTCACCCACGTTTGAAAAAAAATTAATAAAAGTAAAACCCATACGAAGCCCCATTGAACTTATTTTCTAATTGGTTTTCTCCCTTTTTATGTTAACAAAAAGTTTTCAATATGTGAACAAAATTAAAACATTAAACCTTGTCTATGTTGTCTCTCTCTTGTTTATTTTATGGAGTTGCAACTTTTTTTCTGAACCGCAGATATTTAGAAAAGACCCGCCACCGCGCCGCGCCCCAGGAGATCGTATAGGTATTTATCAGTTCAATGGAAAAATTGTCTGTCTGTCTCATCCCCATGCCAACTCCATTTAATCAAAGACGAAAAGAAAAAGAAAAAAATATTCGATTGCTTGTGTCAGAGACAGAATTTCCACCCCTAGTCATCGGAAAGGTGGCTTCTATTTTATTAATTGGGTTAAAATAACGAGTGATTTCCTTAAACGTTGACATGAAAGACGCACGTGACATCCAGTAGTAGATTTCTCAGAATTTGTTGCACACTTTGACTCCCACCACAGGCACTTCACGTGGTCGTGTCGAAACGATAGTTCCTTTTGCAACATTTCTGAAGGAGCTGCACGAACCTCTTGGTGAACTTTCTAATTACTTCCATCAATTGAAATCAGAGAATAAATTAAAATAGCATTGTAAGGATACATACTAGGCACCAAGTAAAGGCACGTGTGTATGTATCTGCAGGACCTGGGATTCATTTGGTATTATGGCAACAAAATAAGGACCAAAAAGCAATCGAGTTAGTTTTCAAATAATTAAGCTTTTTCGTTTGTTTGATGAGTGAAAATGCAGTACCTACATGGATGTGGATGATGTTAGTCTTGCACTGATTGCCAGGAGCTTCTTTATATTATAAAAAGGAAACACCTTAAGCTTGTGTTGAGAAGAGATGCACAAATTGATGTTTCGGCGTTACGGCTACCATAAGTCGTTTGTTTATTTTATTGCTTCTCTTAGAAAACGTATTCCGAGAAGTTCTGGAATGATTTTAGATGATTGATGTTGGAGAGAAAAGGAAGTGCTTTATTAGAGTATTGACGTATGCCATGAAATTATTTTAAGAAAATGTCTGTGTCTGTATACAATTATTCATTGATTTATCTATTATTCAAAGTGAGAAATAAAATTGAGTAAAATCTTTAATTGTCTGAAAGAGATAGGTTCTCGGGCAAATTGATTTGCATTGTCAAATTAAACATAAACAAAATGGTGGTTAAACACTGGTGCGCACATTGAAAGAACGATTTAAAATTGACACATTGTTATGGTGACATTTTACTATAACCAAAACCTAGCCTTTCAGATCCCTATCCTCGTTGCCTCCTTTCCATTCTTTTTTCTTTTGTACAGTTGTTGGAGAGATCTGCGACTATAAGGATTTATCAAAGAAGCGGGCTATAACCCACAACTAAAAATCTACGATCTGACAAAAGTACGCGAAGAAAAGTTCCGCATACCTATTTATAAAGCTACGAAGCAGTCGTTATATTTCCAATTACAATTCGTTATAGTTACAATTACAATTAATCCCAAAACAGCTCTTCTAACATAGATACATAAAGAAAAAATTATTTAAGAGAGAAAGAAGAAAGAGAGACTGCCGTTAAGGTAGGAGAAATATATTTAAATAAAGTCAGAAAGTCAGTTGATGTATTCCATTGAAACTATTCGGACGTCTTTTTATTTCTTTTGGCGAATTTGGCAAAACGAAATTGTAACGAACGATTATTTTTTTTTATAATTACGGCCGGCAAGGGACTATTTATATCCTTTTTAATGTAGAACACAATGCGCGGGCATTAGGAAGATAGGGAGGGGAAAGGTAGGAGGTGTTGATTAACATTGGTTTTGAATGCTTGCGTATCAAAATGGCAATGGAAAATCTCACCGGGTAAGCTATTCCAAATTCGTTTTGTTCGGCTAAAAAAAGAATCCCTATATTTCACGGTACGTCCGAAATTGGGCTCAAGGGTGAACTGATGAGCGTTCCTTGCGAGACGAGTATTACGGGAGAACATTTTAAGGGGAGGAATGCAGCTGGCTACTTCGAGTGAACATTTTTTATAAAAGAAACGATAAAATAAGGACAGACATTGAATATTGCGTCGGTGTTCGAGAGGGGCAATTGTTTCAGCGGCAGTTCTATTTCCTATCAATCTTAACGTTCGATTTTGTATTATATCGAGCATGTGAAGCGATGTTTGCGAAGCACCTGCCCAGAGGTGGCAGTTTTACTCGAGTTTAGGGCGTATAAACGCTTTATAAATTGTAGCCAGATAAGAAGGGGAAAAATACTTCAAACACCGATACAGAAAACCTAATCACTTAGCAGCATTTTTAGCGATCTCAAATATATGGTCGTTTAAACGGAGGTCGTCGTTGACACACATACCGAGTACTGAGAGCTTTTCGGTTTCTTCGATGTAATTGCCATTCATGGACAATGGCATTGGGAGTATGTTTAGCTTTAACGACAGAAGACAGCATTGAGTTTTCGAAGCATTAAACTCCACACGATTCCTATTACCCAATTTGACAATGCTGTATAAATCGGAGTTTAATGACCTTGACATATGGTACCGTTGCAATTGTACGTCTGAAGGCGAAGGACGTGAATTATCGAACGAATATGAAAAGCTGAGGGTAGAGTCGCCAGCAAAACAGTTAAGTGGATTAAAAGAAACAGAAAAAAGATCATTTATAAAAATGAGGAAAATAGTCGGAGACAGAACAGAGCCCTGAGGAATCCGTTCAATACAACTTGTATTGAACGGTCCAGAAGATAGCTTCTAATCCAACGAACAAGAGTACCATCGATCCCAAAAGCACACATTTTCGATAAGAGAGCTTCATGCCAAACTCTATCCAATGCCTTGGAGATATCAAGAGCAATAATATAACTTTCACCAAAGCGATGTAAAGATTTGTTCCACTGTTCGGTGAGATATGCCGATTTTCCGATTTTCCTCTGTAGGGTTAGCTTTGTAAGATCGGAAACTTACTTTTGATAGCATAGCCTGATAGCTTCTTTACACTCAGAGGTAAACCATGACTTTTCCTTAGGCTTGATGCTTTTTATTCTTTTAGGAATAATTGAAACTGTTCGGACATCTTTTTGTTTCTTCTGGCGAAATTGCCAAATAGAAATTGTAACGAATGATTAATTGGAATAAGAAATTGACTTACAATAGCGTCAAAGTTAAGAATAGCTCATAGACGCCATCAAATTGTACAACACTACGAATGTTTAGTAGTAATGTTGCAGAAAATAGACGGGCCCGTAACGCATATCTTAAAATTTTCTTTGTAAGAGATGGACTTAAATTATTGAATCCCTCCCACTCCATTTTCCAAAACCGGTACATAAATTCACCGACATTTTAAAATTTACGATGAAGAAAGAAAGGCGGCTAAATTTTGTATTATTATTGTAATTGTCAGTTACTGGTTATAATAGTCAGCCAAAAAGTTCTCTTGTTTGGTGGTTAGTCATCATGGAGAGTAATAATGCTAACAAATCGGAGTTGAGTTTTTATAGCCTTTATTTTGTTTTCTGATCGCAAAAATAGTGAGAAAAAACCTAAATACAGTCATTGATAGTTTTTCACCGAAATTTAGCATTTGGACATCGAATTCAATGATAACTTGAAGGAAACTGGGGGTAAAACGGCGAGTAAGCGAGGCCGCTTTTTTTTCAAATTCTTATACTCTGGATTGCATTTGAACTTTATAAACAATATAATTTAAAGTTTTAAATTTAAACTGTTGATAGCTTATGAAAATACCAATTAACGATCAAAAATTTAATATCTTCTCTCAGACGAACTACCTTGAACTAGAGATTCCATTCGATATACAAAAATATTCAAACAAACAATATTTAAATAAAATTTTATTGTAAAAATGAATTTGGCCAAAAACACAAAAACTTTCAGTCAAAACAAAACTTTACATTTTTCCAGATAAAACGAAAGTTTCACTTGATTTTATTTCCTCCCTCAACCAATAAAATCGCCAATTTATATTGCCAATTAGCGTTGTATTAACCGAACGCGAAACATTCCTTTTTGGATTGATCATAATCATCGTGCCATCATTCGGTATCTATGGATTGGCGTTGGTTTTCAGACTCGTTTATTATTTCAGATAAAAACAGGAGAAATTTTAAATTATCGCCACTTTACTCCACATTTCCCAAAATAACAATTCGCCTCCCGCCCATGCGGGAGACGACTTAAAAACACTGGCGGGAATGTAGACATTAAAATGAGGAAAACACCTATTCAACCCACAGCCAGTTCATTACACACCTCCTGGCAGTTTAATTTTTTTTTCTCATTTTTTCCAATTGTGTGTACCACTGTATAATAATTACACGACTGAATTTCCACCTCTTTCGCCAGCGGCCATTTTAAATGCGATAAAATCGCATTGTACACAACAATAACAATAATAATACAAGTGTGAATTATATTAAATGTGTCGGTAAGGAGTAATTTGCCGGCTCTTAGAGTTCTTTGAAATGCTGATACCTCGGGGACTATAAATGGAGGTGTTTTGTTGTCGGAGTCCCAGTTCCTGAATTTGTTGTACCTATTTACTCCTACATACATTGCACTTTAAAAAACGGGCTATGTGATGGGTGCCCTAAATTTTGATGGACTTTTTGTGTTGTTTACAGAGACGTGAAGTTCAAGACAGTCAGTCTTTTGAGTTCTGACATATGGGTTAATGCTATGCGCCTTGCGGCGCACATATTTTTTTTTTGCTTAACCAGTTTTGGGTCATATTTAATTAATAAGCGGAACAGGGTTGATTGGGTGTCTCGTATTTGCTGTGCGTTTTTGGAAGAGGCGTGGGGTTATTAATTTGAATGTCCCCATTCCGGAAATTCCATGTAATTATATTTTTATGATGAATGAGTTGAGTATAATGTCGGGATCCTGATGGGATTATTAACGAGAAACCATTTCGAAAGTAACAATTTATTATGTATGCCTAGAGGTTTCTAGGTTTTTGGGGCAGAACTTTGCAAAAAAAATGTTCTTAATGACATTTAAAGTAAATTCGTGCAAATTTATTGAAGCAAATATAGTTCTGAGAAAATGAGATTACTAAATTACAGTTAACGCTTAAGTTTTCCTTTGACACAATAACTCAAAAATCTTTCAGAAGTAAATTTTTCTTTTTAGCTTAGAGTGTGTTTCTCCTTAAGCTCTGGAGCGTTCAGAGCATAGGACAAAGAAACAAGAACGACAACTGAGAAGATAATTTTCTCTTTGCCTACTGTAGTGTCTGGCAGTATTATAGTAGGCGACACTGTAATGAACTGTCATTAAGTATTTGGAAATAATAAATAAAAGAGGAGTTTTGACGGACTCGATTGAGAACCAGATAGCAAAGCAGTCGTTTTATTTAGAATACTACACCTACAAACTGAAAAATATCCCTTCAGCGACATATGTGTACCGGTCCCTGTATATTTCTTATGGGACTACTAATACGTCTGCACTTTTGGGTAAAACGAAACGTGTGGCTGATTAGCTGCTTCTCAAACGTTTCTCACACGTATTCACATACAAAAATTAAATTTCAGGGTTTGCAGAGCATGGTTGGTACGGGTCGTTGTTCTTTTTTTCTTTTTTCTATGGTGCAGAACTTCAAATTGGTAAAATTAAACGGAGAAAAAAAGTTAAAGTTATCATCAGCGAATATAAGAATGTCACTTGATTTGATTGTATGCATGAAGTTACATCATTTATAGCCAAAAATAAATAATAAAGGGCCAAGGTGTCTTCCTTGAGGTACGCCATAGAGAGGTCTGAAAGACAATTTCTGAATTTTACTTGGTAGGATCTATCTATTCGCTAGGCATGATTTGATCCAAACTAAGAAATGTGGAGGAAAACGAATAGCTTTTAACTTGAACAAAATTGATTCGTGACTTAGTTGGTAAAATGCTTTTGAGAAGTCAGTGTAAAAGCAGTCAACTTCATAACCTTTTACTAATGCATTTGAACATTTGTAGGAGAATGTAAGAAGATTTGTAACAATTGATCTATGCTTCATGAATTCGTGTTGTTGCTCAGCCATACTCTCATAGACAACTTGTTCAAAAAGTTTTGGAATGCAAGATTATTTAGAAATGGGCCTATAGTTTGTAATGTCAGCCTAGTCTCCTTTCTTGAATATAGGAGTAAGTAAGGCTTTTTTCCATGTACTTCAAAAATTTTCCTGCTTCAAGTGAAAGCTCAAACATAAACCTAAAGGGGCTGAACTAAAGAATGCTTACACTTTTTTTAATACTAATGCCCAATGAATACGTTGCAATATTTTATAGCGGCGACTCTCTTTTGGTTTTCCTTACAAAACAAAACACTTTTAAACGCTTTCATTTCCCAAAAAGTTTTGGTTCTGCATTTCTCTTTAAATCTTTACACCGTTTCGGGAAAAGTAAAATTATTGCACTCGATATTTCAAAGCATTTGATAGAGTTTGGCACCTGGCTTTTTAATCGAAAATGCATGTTTTCGGCAACGATGCTTCCCTCCTTCGCTGGATTAGAAATTACCTTTCGGATCGTTGTATACAAGTTGTATTGGATGGGTTCAAGTCTGATATTCTCAAAATAAATGCTTGTATGCCCCAAGGCTCCTTTCTGTCTCCGACCTCTTTCTCATTTTCATAAATGATCTCATGTCTGAAACTTTTAATATTCGTTTCTGGACTCACAAATCTGCTCTTTGGATGTGGATCTTAAACGGCAACGTATTTTAGGCTCGTTAAATTTTTATCTTGACAGCATCTTCAAATGGGGAATAACTATTAAATAACTAATAAATCGTGTAGAATTTAATGTGTCAAAAACACAATGCTGTCTTCAGTCACTAAAGCGTAATATACAGTCTTTGTCATTATCCATGAGCGGAACTTACATCATAAAAGCCGATCATCTAGAAATTCTCAGTATGTGCATTATTGACAAATGCTATAACAAAATACTTATCAACAAGCAAGTGCTCAAGTCTGTATGAACGAAGAATATGTTGAAATCAAGTTTAAAAGACTATTGCAATATAAGCATTCAAAAACCTTGTACGTCGACTCCGTAGAACGATAAGGTTCGCTTGATAATTCAGTGTCTGTAAGTCCCGCCAATGGAGAAAAATATGGCAGGTTCAAACAAAAAATATTTATCTACATGTTCCTATTATTCGAAAAACCACTTAATAATGATAATTGCACAGCATGTTAAACAAGCACTGCAATCAACATCAAATCCAAATGGTCAATCCACCTCAAATGACCTTTAATCCCCAACAAATCTCATGCCATTTATCCCCCTCCCACCGGCAACCACCAACCAAACCCTCGATAAATTGATTTCTAAAACCAAAAAAATCATTTAATTGCCAATAAATTGATATTGATTGATTTACTAACCACAATTTCAAGACCAACTGGCACCAATAGAAGCAGAAGAAGAAGCAGACCAAAAGGGCTTACGTACAAAGATCAACCCCAGAGGGAATCATTTATTTGTAGTAATTGAGGTTGTGTTAATAATTTGGCATCTAAAGCAAAGCACCAAAACCATCACCGAAAAAAAAACCGCCGGCTATGTTGGTACCCTATTGTTTTGGCTGGTCTAGTTTCGGCTGCAGGGTGAAAATTGTCCCTTTGTTCGAAGTTTTTTGGTTCTGCCTTCATTTTGAAAGGTTATTAAACTTCCTGTTTTAACAGAGGAAAAAAAATTTCGCATTACCATACACTTTTAAACTCCAAAGGACAAACAACGTCTTTTGGGCTTTGAATAAATGGATCCAGTGAAATGACAGAAAAATAAACTATTTCAAACAAAATTAATTTATTTTACATTTACTGCAAGTGTATGGTGAAAAAGTATGCGACATTTTTGTCGAGATTCATGGTGTTACGTAGCGTTGAGTGAACGGCACAAAAGATCAAGTCCATTGTGTCCCCATAAAGAGCCTTGTATTTGTTTTTGGTGCCGGACAGTCCAGTCGCCAATGACACAATTTTGCTTGCGGCCAAACCACAAGTGCCACAATACTAGGTCCTTCTCATCCGAAAAGTAAAAGTAAATCTATATTTCGGTCGTATGAACTTGCTGATTGAATCGAAACTGTTGTTCTTTTACAAGTGAATATATTCACAGATTTGCGTCAGTAAGTTAATTTGAAAATATTTCAAACTATGTTTGGATGTGTTAAAAGATGTATAGATTTCAGCATTTGAAATTTAGTCTAGTTATTTGTAGATTAACTAATACGAAGAACATCAAGTTAGGAATTCAAAATTTATTTTTACATTATTCAATCTAGTTCTGATTAATTGTAAAAAAAATGGAAAATTCTAAGCAATTCTGAACAATTCTAAACAATTCTGAACAAGGTATTTTTTCATAAAAATAAATTAATTATTTGTGATTCACAAAAAGTGAACCTAAAGAGTGAGTTCAAATGACAAACGTTTAATAAACCTTATTATGTAAGGTGGAACAGAGTACCTACATATCAAAACGTTGTTGTGTAAAGTCAGTCAAACAAAGTAAAACAGATAATTTGTTAATTACATGGCCCATGAATATTCAACAAAAAAAAATATATTAAACTGCCTCTTGCAATAGAAGTTTTCCAGAACCCTCATGAGCTATGAGTAACACTGATGGATCGAATAATATATTAATTTGAGCTCTCTCTGGAAAAGAAGATTGTTCGTACTAGGCATACAGGGTGAGGTGTAATTTTGGAACATCCATGTCCCTCATGATTTATGGGATCCTCTTTGCTTGTTTTCAATGCTCTTCGCGCATTGACAATTTTAAATATATATTAATAATAGTAATTTTGTCAAAATACTTTAGAATACTGAGTATCTGAGTTCTGAGTGAATGGATGGTTTAAATAAAATCGGTTTGGAAGGGAAATTTACATTTCACAAGGAAGAGTATTTTATAAAAAAACACCAAAGGCCAAACGATTATTTGGACTTGATGTTTATATTTAGTCTTTAAGGAATCTATAGCTTTCTTGTTTGATGATGTTTTCTCCATTAAGATGTTGTTTCGCCCAATGTAAGATATACATAATAGCAAATGGAAAAGGAATTAATGTTTTCAAGAAAGTGTCAACTGGCGAAAATTCCCAAAATAATTCCACTCAAATTCAAAAAGTACAAGGAAAGAAAAAGAAATACAAAATAGGCGGAGTTTTGTTAAAAAAGAAAGTAGATGTAATAATGGATAATTATGTAATTGTGTGTGGATTTAACGAGAGGGTTTGTGGGTGTGAGTTAACGGGTTGTATGTTGGTGTTGCTGTTGGTGTTTTCTTATGACGTTATAACAGACAACCAACTTTTGCAGACAACCAACATCTTCATTTCAGCTTCCATCAAATTGACTCTTATTGTACATCGTGTACCTTGTCCAAGCGCTAGACAATCCACTGAGGTGTAGAGCCTATTACACCTGCTTCAATCACATAGTTTTTTCCAGCCACTTCTCAGCAAACCTTAATTTACTCTATGCACTTGAGAAGAACTGGTCTATTCGAACAAATGCCCGAAATAAGTATGTGTGGATCAGAAAAGGGTCAAACCCAGCTCGGGACCAAAGAGGTTTTTCGAATTAATTGAACTTACAAGCGATTAAGCACCACTAAAGGAGTCCGATGATCGGATTGACCCCTGTTAAATAAGCTATAACTCCAGCTTATGATATTGGTGGTAATACACATAAGTTGTTGTTCTTCATTGAAAAGGCTTCTACTGTGTCACAGTATAGACAGCAACCTAGTTGCTAGTGTGAAAAGCACATATAAACACATTAATGCTCAGCATATAGTTATTGAACCTATTTCATGCCATTGCGGTATCTATTTCCCTTTAAAACATTCACCCATACATCATGTACTGGTTGCTTGAATTTCGGGTCTTAAATTATGATGGATCATTCGTTTGCAAAAAGAATAAATTGATTCACTTTCGGGATCGTCTTCTTACATTGTACCAACTTTTCGGTGGCTTCTGTGGGAAATTTTTCTTTTGTTTTCACCTGCTTGATGCTTTGTTTTGTCCGCAAGCAAATATTAATTTTGTTTGTTTAAGGCCTTTATAGACAAACCTTAAACAAGTTGTTTGAATTGAACACGGTGTTAAACTCTTTTCCGCAAAATTATAGACAACCTATTTTTAATACATTAACTTCACACTACTTAAAATGTTTAGTTCTGTACTAAGTTGTCCTAAATTATAAACATAAAAACCCCTGTACTAGTTAAAATCAGATTTGAAAGTTTGGGAACATTAAGGAATTTTTTTGTTATTGGATTTAGTTATTGTTTGTGTGTAGTTTTAAATTCAAAATGGCGTTTTGTGAGAGCGAGCTGTCATTCTCTCAGAGAATTTATAGTTTCGCACTAAAGAGATAATGCGGGGGTTTCCTGTTATTAAAGATCTAGTCTCACACTAAGAGAAAATCAGTTTTTGAGTCGTCTATAATTAAAGAATAACCTGTTTAATGTTAGAGCCGAATTTTATTTGACTTAGCTTGGTATTAAATCGTCTATAATTTTCCACCTTTGGCTTGGCACTAACATTAAAAGTGTAGTTCTTCAATTATTGACAACTCAAAAATTTATTTTCTCTTAGTGTGAAACAAGATTTTTAATAACAATAATCCCCTGCATTATCTTTTAAGTGTGAAACTAAAACCTCTCAGACAGAAGGAAGGCTCGCTCTCACAAAACGCCATTTTGAAAAATAAGAATATACACAAACCCTGCCCTAATCCAATAACAACAAAGATTCTCAAACTGTCAATTCAAATTTGATTTTAACTACTGCAGAGTTTTTTTTTGTTTATATTTGAGAAATACCCGTGGCTTAGTGGTTAGTGTGTCGGACTTCTAACCGAAGACTGGCTGTCGCGCCAGTAAATTTATTGGCGCAAAATTATAGACGCTTTTATACCACACTAAAAGAAATAAAGTTTGGCACTAACATTAGAAGTGTAATTCTTCAATTATAGACAATTCAAAAATTGATTTTCTCTTAGTGTGAAACTAGATTTTTAATAACAGGAATACCTTGCATTATCTTTTTAGTGTGAAACTAAGAACTCTCAGAGAGAATGGCGGCTCGCTCTCACAAAACGCCATTTTGAGAAACTTTGTGCAGAACTTAGCGTTTTATTATTAAAAATAGGTTGTCTATAATTTTGCCCCATTTAATTTTATTTTATTGAAAAAAACTTAGTGCAGAACTAAACATATTTATCAGTGTGAAGTTAATGTATTAAAAATAGATTACCTATAATTTTGCGCCTTTGACTTTAATAATTAATAGCTTTTTAAAAATACATAAATTATTATTTTTAACTACATTTAAGAGTCTTAAAAAGTTTTTAGTAAAATAATTACATATATCATAAACTAGAGGTACCCGGCACACGTTGCCACGCCCAAGCAAAAACATGATTTTTAATGTAAAATGTGAAATTAAATTTCTTAATTTTATCTTAATGCTAGCCGCATTTTTATACTTGGTGTTTAGTTTTAGTTGGAACCTATAAGTTGCACTACTTTCAGGATCGAGCAAATGTATGTTATACCCGAGCAATGCCGGGTGGGTCAGCCAAATCTTCACAGGAAGCATCCCTGGACTAAACTATATATTCCCTGAAAATTTCATACAAATTTGTTGGGTGGTTTAGGAATCCATACCGGACATACATACAAACATACATCCATTTTTATATACATACATATGTACATACATAGAGAAAGAAAACAATTTTTTTCTAGAAGTATGTAGATGACATTTTTCAGGAAGCCACATTTTTTTCAAATATAAATTTTCGTAGAAATTTTATAAGCCGTTACCGGGTAAGTCGATAACTCAAAATCCGATCGGTAGGTTCTCTCCGCAGAGCGCAGAGTTACAAGCAAAAAACCATCACCGAAAGACTATAACAAGAATCATTTATTTTATTAAAATTGTTAAAGTCTTTTTTTAAGAAAAAATTGAAGTTAAAGTAATTTTTGAAGTTTCAGGTATGGATTTCAAAGAGCAAGGCCAGGGCATCCTGCTTAAATACGTCTCCATAACATGTAGATCAATAAATTGAACATACAATCTAATTTCAAAGTCATTTAATATATTTTTATTTTCGTTACTCAAAAGGTGTTGAAAGTTCAGACTCCCGGAAGGCTTTTAAAAGAATGAAAGTGTGTTAAGGGCAATTAATTTTATTATATTTTTCTTATATCAAAGGCCGTGAATCTTCCCAAAAAAAGATCTGATTAACAAACGCCCACCTTAATTTCTTATTCCACGACAAAAATACATCAATTCACTTGTTGATCTCTCCATAAAAACGTTTTCTCGTGTTGAAAGAATAAATTCTTAAAAATAAATATTGTAAGGAAAAAAAAGTATTTCCTCACAAACTCGTTAACATACGAATTTCTACGGATAAAAGATCCTTTGGATGACTTGAATTCAGACATTCTCGCACAATCTTCCTTAGACAAAGGTTCAATATCCGATTATAAGTGCTTCTTCATCTTACTCATAGATCCTAGTTACCCCTACTGTCACTGGACGGAACAAAGTCTCTCCATGTGCAGATGGGAAATGTCGCGTTCAATGCACCCAGATCGCATGAATAACTGTGACATCATTGCTAACGGCGACGACGGCGTCCAAATTGAATCACTTACCCGCTACAGGAGCATTACGAATCCGGATACTGAACTTTGTGGCATTTCCTTGACAGGGACTAAGTTGCGCCCTCGTTTCCGTACGCTTGACTGCTACATATAAGCTGATGATGGGTGTGATTGTAGTAAACAATAGCGTGTCAATTTGTTTTCCAAACGGGATAGCTGATATGCATTCACACAGAGTTTTCATCTGTTTTTCTTTTCTTTTTTTTATTTTGCTTCCTGGAAACAATAGCCTTTGAAATGGAAAAACATTTCCTGGTTAATAAATGCAAAATGTGAATGAACTTTTTGGAGCAACTGCAACAGGCTTCAAAGGGTAACTCGAACGTGGAGGTGTATAGACATGCCGTCCCGAAAACGATTCAGTGTGGCGTCATCTATCTGTAGGTTTTATTTTTTTTTTTTAATTTATGCACACACGATGGATGGAACTTGAAGTAAAAAAAGAGGATGTATAATGGAAAAAGACATTATCATATTTCACAAAAATAGGAAAAACAATATTATCACAGTCTGGTATATTTTTGTGAATATTGAAGTGAGTAGATTGAAGTGAGCTTGGAATAACAACATTCTCGCAGCCGGAAAGACAAACAAGTCTGGTTTATTATTTTGACATTTTGACAACATTTAAGTTTCGTTAAATACCTATTATGAAACATTTTATAAAACTATTTAAATGTATTAATTTAAGTACTGAACATTCGTCTTATGCTGATGTATACAGTATACATACGATGACCATATTTCTCGGATCAAAATCCGGGACACAAATTTGAAAATTGAAAAAAAAAATATTTTTTACTTGGTAAAAAATAAAATAAAAATCTAAAATAGAAAAAAATATTAAATTTCTAGCTTTACCATGTGAGTGACATTTTTGGTCATAACTCCGGTTCTAGACATCGCACAGCAAACAGATGTCTTAATTGCGCTCAGCAAAAATGTCCTAAAATAAGCTAAAAATTTCATTCAAATCACGCACAAATATAATTTGCATCATAATCATAACACAAAATGCTTAGAACTAAAACAAGAACTTAAAATTTTATTTGTTTTTAAATTCATTGACCAAAGTCTATGAAAAATTAACATAAACCATAACTTATCAAGGAGATCATTGTAGGTATTTTTTTTGCTGAAAAAATTTTGTTGATGATTTATTCGTTTGGTCTAAAAAAATATTTTTTTAATTTCTGAGATTTCAAATTATAGTTTAATTTTAGCTTTAACATAACTCTGAGAGTTTCAAATTTAATTGCTTTTTTTTAATTTGTCCAAATATTGTTTATTATGAAAAAAAAATTTTGGACTCGAGCAAACCCAAGCTGTACTCGGAAATGACTAAAAGATTTTTAAATTGTATACTTTTCTTCTAAAAATACTCAAAAATGTATTTCCGTTTATCGACCACAATTTATTGTTTTGTTTTTGTTGTAATGTTTAAGGTTTAAAATGATTTTGATTAAACAAATTCGTCGAACAAGTTGCAATCATTGTTATTTGTATCTCTCCGCTTTTGGTTGACAACAGATAACGAAGATTCTATTTCTGGCCGGGTAAGAACGTTTCGGAGAACTTTCCAACTAAAAACTTCAAGTTTCTTTAAACATCCCACTGATTTAAGTATTCCTAACGCGTAACAGGCTATGTAAAATTCATGAATATTTGCTTAACAGTCCTTTTGACACTAACTTTAACACATCACTACACAAAAAATATTTAACGCAAAATACAGTTATTGTATATAAAATAAAAAAAAAACTTAAAGATTTGTTATTCAATATACAATAACGGGACAGTTGTACGGGGTTTTCTCAACATTTAGCCGGGACAGACGAGTTAAATACGGGACAGTCCCGGGAAATACGGTACGGATGTTATCCGTAAGTCGAAGAGCTCGATTCGATCTTTCCAAATTTTCTTTCACCAGCCAGAAATTTGCTACATTCCCAAACCCATTGTTTAGGAAAGAGAAGAGCTAAGACTCAAAATAATTCTGAACCATATCAGTTTTGCAAATGTTTCTCAAAAGTTTTTGATTTTTTTTTTAAATGTTCCCTACGTGTGTGTATATCACATACCTGGGCCCGATTTCACCAAACACTTTTCACTATTCAGTTTGCAACTTTTCATCCTTACCTTAATTTCGTTTCACCAAACGTCAATTTGCAAAGAGGAAATTACTTTTTTGAAAAAAAAAAACTACTTCTTTGCAAATTTTGTTCCACCAACCAGAAATCTGCAAAGTGGAAAGTACTTTTCTGAAAAGTGCAAGGTTTTTGTAGTTTGGAAAGAATTCTTTCATTTCGTTTCAACAAACAAAAAAACTTTGCACACTTTCTGCAAGATTTTCATTAAAATGCAAAGAAAAAAATTAATTTGCGGTTGATTATATTTGTCGTGTTAATTCCGTGAATATTAAATAATAAATTAAAATGAATCGTCTCGAAGGACTTTTTGAAGGCGAAGAGTAAAATAAGAGTCACGGAAATAAAATTTAATTGTACGTTTTTAATATCAAAATAACAGCTTTTTACAAAATACAAAGTAATACGGTAAATAACGACAACACAATTTGTTTTTATTTTTGTCTGTCTGTCTGTCCTGCTGCACCGCTTTTGACGGGCAGATAGCTAATATTCTTCGGAGTAACTAAGGCTATTTTAATTACCCACTAGGTGGCACAGGTATGTTTTTTTTTTGTAAATTCTTAATTATTGCCTGATTTTGACGATACTTTCACAGGCAGATAGCTGATATTGTAAGGAGTAATAGACTAGGCCTAGGTGGCGCTCGAGTCTTTTTTTTTAAATTCCTATTTATGTCAAATTTTGTTGGTAAAAAAGCACACCATATAATATTTATAAATGTATTCAAATAAAAGTAGGGCTTAGTGCTTAGATGGACTGCTAAGCGGTGTTCGACTCCGCGTCAGAGCCACCTTTTTACTTGCTATTATAGGTTCTGTGAAGCAAATTATGGATTCATGCAAAAAAATTCTAACAATCAAACATGACATTACGATAATAGAGAAGTCGAAAAAAGTGGGTCTAGAAATTCTGTCCGCCTGTCTGTCTGTTCGCACCTCTATAGCCTAAACTTGGTATTTTGAGGTATGGTCGAAAAATAATGGTACCGGTCAAAAAATCTTTAACAAAAAGTTTGATTTTCTCGAAAATGGCTATTATGATTTTGATAAAACTTTATTGGTGCTATTGTTTTACAACAATACATCTTTCAGTTAGAACGAACTTTTTGAAATTTGTTCTATAACGGTACTTCTCATAGAACTGGTTTTTTCAAATGCGGTTTTATCGTAAACCATTATCCCGATTTCAATAAAATTTTCAACACAGGAAGTCATTTATAATTCAATTAATATTGCATTTCAAAATTTTCAAAAACTTTTTTTTTGATTTTTTTTAAATTTAATTAAATTAAATTAAACAAAAAATTGGTTTTCGAAATATTTTTAAAATGGGTTGATTGACTTTTTTCAAAATAATTTTCCCAGGTAAAAACTACAGATTTTTTTATGATGACACACTAAAAAAAATTTAAAATATTTTTTTCGAAAAGTTTTTCAAAAAAACGACTTTTAAAAAAAACTGGTCGAACGATTTTCAATATTTTTTTTACCTCGATAGACATTTAGTTCTTTTTTTTTTTTTGAGAAAACTTCAACTAATTAAAAAAAAATTGCACAATTGGATCGCACGTACTTGCTCATATGTGCGGTCACGTTGTAGAATAAAATTTAAGAAAATTAAAGTGAACATCAAAGCATTTATTTGATTTTTGTGACTTTTGATTATTCGAATAAAGTACGTTAAATTGTATTGGGTGAAATAATTAAAACACCATTTTATTTCTTTAGGGAGTGTAAGAAAGTGTGATTTTTTTTCAAAATTAAATGTTTAAATAAAATGTTTTTTAACAACTTTTTTTAAAAAAAATTAAAAAAATAATTCAAGAATACAAACTTAAGCACAAAAATAACTTACATTTAAAAACAAAATTTAAAATAAATGTACTTACCCGTTTTTAAAATTATGATTTTTCAAAAAAAAAAAAAAATATTAAAAATACAAAAAAAAAGTTTTCGAAAAAAAATTAATTAGGCTACCTACATCTTCTTAAATATCAATTTTTATTGTAATGGGATCACCAGTTTTCAAGAAAGTCGAAGAAAAAAAACCGGTCCTATGGGAGGTACCGTTTTTAGCCCACCATATTAAATTTTTTGTTCACCAAAATATAATGCATACCTACAGTACAACACAGATTTTTTTATATACAAATTCTTTGAGCCGTTTTCGAGGAGAAAAATAAACTTTTACATAACGGTTATATGACAAGTACCGTTAATTTTTGAACTAAAAAAAGTCCTCTGTAGAATGTCAAAATAACCTTAAGTTCAAAATTTGAAGACGATTGGCAAAACCGTTTAGGCTGCAGTCCAAAATACATCCGTACTGACATACAGGCAGACGGAATTTTTCCAGTAACTCAAAAAAATTTCTCTATCATCGTAATGTCATGTTTGATTGTTATCTCAATTTTTTTTTGACCGAATGCATAACTTGTATTATAGTACCTATAATAGCAAGTAAAACAAAGAATTTTCAAAAAAAAAACTATTTTTTTTATTTTAATATATGCAGCCACTAAGCAGTTATCTAGAATAAGAAGAAGTTCGTGCGACCCAGTGTGCATTTTATTTTACGATTAGATAATGTTATTTTTCTACGTTAATGTTACTTATTTTTTAAATTTTATTCGACTATGTGACCGCACATATGAAAAAGTGCGTGCGATACAGTCGTGCAATTTATTTCCGGGTACTGCTTCTTGCGAGAAACTGACAAAACCTCCAAGGGTAAAATTTGTCTCGAAAAAGTGCATTTTATGTAGCCGTCTGGACTCGGCGGTAAATTTTAGGTTCCTTCCATTCTTGCAGATTCACAACACACACACCGGAATGGTTGAGAGTATAAGTCACTAGGCCTTGGCTAATTAAGGAGCTGTCGCACCAAATCTGGTGAAATGGCTATTCAAATGAGTGAAGAGGAACCAGCTTGGAAAGTCCTCTGCAGAACTTTGTATAGAAGAAGCCAGCGGGGCAGCCTATACTTACGTTGGAAGAATGGCGTTGACCAGGACGCCCGAATCCTTGGGATGCGAAACTGGATTGAGGCGTTTTATTCTTTGTACACCGTCGTAATGTTTCTTTCACTATTTCTATTTCATGGCTATTTGTATAAAAAAAATGCTTTAACGAAATAGCAAGTTGCATTCCTCTCCTGAATTCAACCGGACGTACAGTTTAATACATAGATTTGTTCTTATGCCGTGCCACACGAATTTGGAACGCCTAGCTGCTCTTATTTTCCCTCCCGTTTTGAAATGCACAACTTTAAAACGAATTTGCATCGTTTTCTCCTCAAACGTTTTCCCCTGATGTTTACCTAAACCCTCTAACTGTGTTTAATCAACATTAGGAATGATAATGTCGGTTACAGCCTTTTTTATTGAAGAAAACTTTAAAAATTTAACATCCGCTGAAGGAAGGTGGAAAGTTTCTCTCTACTTTTGTTTTCATGAATTTTGTATTAACTGTGAAACTTTCATGTCAACATTGCCCTAAAGCCCTAAAACTCCTAACTACCTGGGGTGTTGCATGCACTTTATACCCTGTACAACAATTCACCTTTTCCGAAAACCATTTATCATTTGCTCCAAGAATTGCAAACTTATCTGCGTGACCCGCATATAGGTCACATGTCAAGAAAGTACGCAAACACACATAAACAAACTAACCTACCGCCCATACAATTCAACCGCCCACATGCTGTGCAATTTTCCACGCAACACGCATTTTCTTGGCAGCCAACAACAACCCCATTACATGTTTTCACACTTCAAAAATAGCATTTTCACCAGCTAAATTCAGCAGTTTTTCTGAGAAACTAAAATTAGTGTGTTTTATTTAACAAATTATGTATATTTAAAATTAAATAAAAAATATTTAAATTTAGAGAAAACTAATTTCACGCTAAAATTACCAAAAAAAATACTAAAACTTTCATTTTCATTTCAGTGCAATGAATTGAAAAATAGAAATGCATACAACATTTTGTTTTCGTTTTTTTTTTTTTTTAATATTATGTCAGTTGATTTAAAAATATCCTCACAATATTTTTGAACACGCATTGCAGTATTTTTGCGTGCATGCATGCAAGCGGTAATAATTGGCGCAATAAAATGCAATTTTCTTTATGGTGGGCGCTTTATAGCTGCCACAGTTGCCGTGTTGTAATGTCAGTGGGTGGGAGATATTTCACAAGATGTCATAACGAATTTATGGGATTGCGCTTTTTATTTGAGGATGTTTTATGCAAAAATAGCATATTTATGTAAGGAGATGGTAGATGAAGAAAATTGACGACGTCGGTATGGTAGGTGTATTGAGTTTTATTTTCTGTTCAAAGGAACTTAAAAATAAACTGGAATTTATTACAAAAAAAAAACATTAAAATATAATTTGTGGACAAAGTTTTTAAGAGAATTTATTTCATATTTTGTATAATTTTTCTCTATGGCGTTTTTATTTATTTTGATCTTATTGGCGTAAACATAAAAATAATTAGGATGTACAACTCTTAAAATTTATAAATCTATGTCTTAGTTTTGGTTTTAAAATGCAAAATTTTGATTTGTATTTAATCCTTTTAATATCTTTTTCCCCAAAATCACAAGTTTAACTATCACCATCTTCAGTATTCATTAAATTTAACCAAAGCGCAACGGAAATCCCATACCATGTTTTAAATTCAATAAACTTCAGCTCAGTTTTTTCATCATTATTGATTACTTTGAAATAAAATATCTTATTCTTTTGAGGTGCGTTTTCCATTACAGTAAAAAATTTCAACAAAATCGTTGAGATAGTTTTCCACTTAAGAAGCTTTCGTAAAACGTTGTTCTTTTTTTTGGTTTGCAACTGACTTGCGTCCCAACAAATGATCCCATTGACACCATGACATTTATCGATTCCTAAACTTTATTCTGAGTCAGATATTTCTTATATGTTCCTTTCGTTGCGAGTTTTATTTTATTTTGAAAAAAAAAATATTTTCTTTAGGATCTTTAAAGATTTTGAAATGTAGTATTAGATTGCATTTCAATAAATTTCATATTATATAAATATATAATAGGAATTAAAATTATAAATAATTGTTAAATTTTAATTTAGAATCAACTAAGATATGACTAAAGAAGCAAGTGTGGCACAGAAAATATTAAACTGAAAGGATAATTTATTTATTTTAATAATTTATCTCCTGTTTATTAAGTAAAGAAAACGAGATAACAATATAATGGTTCCCCGCCAAAAACTCTGATTTATTTTGACTTTTAAACAAAAAAGCTTTATTTCCTATTTTCACACATAATTTTAAACGCAATTTATTTTTATTTGCGATTATAGGGACTATAAGGCAAGTTTAGGATTCGTAATTATAAAAAAAAATTAAATACAACGAAACATGACATTATGATCATAGAGAAGTCTAAAAAAGTGATCGAGAAAAAATGTCTGCAGTCTGTTTGCCTGTCTATATGTCTGTCTGTCAGCTTAAGCGATTATCTTCAAACTTGGTGTGTGTGATTCTTTTGGCATTCCCCAAGGGGGAAATTCAAATTGTATTTTTAGGCCTAAAAATAACGGTACCTGCCATATGACCGTTTAGGAAAATCGAAAACTCCAACGATTTTGATGAACACTTTTGAAATTTTTTTGTTGGTATTGGCTATCATTTAATTAGAACTCAATTTACGGGAAAAGTCTATTAACGGTACCTTTCTTAATAACGTTTTTTTTAATTTTAGGCTTTCTCGGTAACGGCCTCATGGATTTCTATCAAATTTTATATTTGAGAAGTTTTTATATTTGAGAAGATCTAAGTACCTTTAATTCTGCATATTAAAATGTTTTATTAACTGTTTTTTTCTAATGAAAATAATTTTTTGAATTTTTTTTCAAAAATCAATATGTTCTAAAAATAAAAAAAAATAATTTAAAATTTTATAATCACATGTATATTAATAAACTCTAAAAACTGCATACTAAAATAAAAAAAAATAATTTCAAAAAACTAAAATTAAAAAACAGGATTTTATCAAAACCGGTCTTACAATTTTCGAAATACTTTTTCCTTAAATTCTTTGTTATTTAAGACGTGTGATGGCGTACTTCAATTTTACTAAAAACCGTTAAGTATTGTGGTTTTGATACTTTTTATAAGTTCAAACTGTGTTGTTTTCAACGTAAATGTTACTTGTTTTATGTCAAAGATCTTGCTAAAAGCAAGTACTTGCGACCCAGTCGTTCCCATTTTTTTTCAATTTCAATTATTTTCAATTCATTTCAAGGTTGTTGATTAAATTTAATTATACCTACCTAGGGAATCACTTCTTATTCTTATTTTATTCTGGCTTTGAATTCATCAAAGTTTAGTGCAGAGATTTAAGATTTATTTTTGTTGTTTTGTTTTCCATTTCAAGGACGTCCTGGAAAAAGTTTTTGTTTTGTCAAGATTCGTTGAATAGAATTATATCTGTTTTAAATAAATCGAACACGCCTCCTTTAAATTCAAACATTTCATTTATTCAAAAAAAGTCGTCTAGTCTAGAGACAGACTTCATTTGCAAACTTTCAATAGCACAGCTAAAATTCAACTAATCCGGTTTGAGTTCGGTTGCATGATACACAGAAATACAAGGTATGATCGTAAAGGCATACAAATCGCCATCTTGATATTTTATGACGTCACATTTTTCTTTTATTATTATTTTTTTTAAACTGAGGGTTTAAACGATTTTTTTATAATTATAATAACAATAAACATACAAAAACAATAACAAAATCGGCAAATTAACACATTTATTTACACTCTCTAAGAACAAAAATCAGAAGAATGTGACGTCACACGCAAAATCAGCCAAAGTGAGCATACCTTGTATTTCTGTGTATCATGGTTCGGTTGCTTCTATTTATAGTGTGTTGTAGTTGTAGCTTGTTGGAAATTTCGATATCTCTTTCGAAGTGGAGACTGGACACTGTAGAGTGTAGAGTGGACGGAGATTGAAGAATTATAAGAAAGCATGCAATGCCAGTGACTTAACGAAACTGTTATTGGCTTTTACCTTGTAGTTAGTTGTAATGTATACAGTTGATTGCTTATCAGCGATGGAAATCGACATTTTTCAATAGAACTGAACGCTGAAATAAAATAGTACTAAACAAGATTAAATTGTAGGAAGTAACTTAGGCTATTTGAATTGGGGTCGTTTTTTTCGAAATTTCTTATTTGTGGACCGATTTTGACGGGACTTTTACAGGCAGATAGCTAGTATTGTAAGAAGTAAGGTTATTTTAATTACTAGGGGGTGCCGAAAACTGTTATTCATGGACAAATTTTGTCGGGGCTTTCACAGACGTAGATATAGCTGATTTTTTAAGGAGTAACTAAGGCTATTTTATGTAGGTACCTACATATTTTCATATCAATAATACCTATTCAATTTTCTTTGTATACTGACACGATTAGGTTGATGGTGTTGATGGACCCGTTTTTTAGCTCTGATTTCGGGGATGCAGAAAATGTATGGTTTGCCCGAGCAACGCCAGGTGGGTCAGTTAGTTTATTATAAATATTAATGTAAAATAAGTAAAAATATTGGAACTTCATTACTATGGCTAAATATATAACGAAAGGATCCTCGTATCACAGGATGCAATTGTAGCGTCCATTGAACCTTTTAAAGGTTTTGTGATCTCTGATCATTTTAATGCAGAAATGAGTAACACAAATTTATTTAAACCTGCTTTATCTGGATTAGGATTAAGTAAACTTCTGCTAATTAATAAATTCAAACTATCAGGTTTATTGTGCCATTAAAATATTCACTGGTTTTGCTTCTTCAACATCTCCAAATTATAAGTTAGCTTCAATGATTAATATAACTGGTGCCTTAGAAAACTTAATAATAACTAAGTAATTAAAATTAAATGAGTTTTACTCTAAAAGTTCGTTTTTTTGGAGAGGATTGTTTGTGCCATTTTTATTTACAAGACCTTTATTAATTATAAAACTGTGACAACATTAATTTTACTTTTAATTTTTGGTTTGGACCAGTGCAGAACACGTTGGAACTTGTAATCGATTTCTTAATTCAGTTTTTATTATATTCTATTATGAAAAATTCTTTCAAAGTTTGCTGAAGAAATAGGAATACAATAATCATGAATATTTGGAAACGTAAACTCATTACATTCATTCTTTTAAAACCAAAATGTTTGTCCAAAATTCCGATACAGATACATTTCACAATTTCTTTATATATTCGCAAGAAGCTACATATAGAGCTCTATAATTTTTGTTTGTATTTTTTGTTAGCAAAAAGCTTTCAAACAAATTGAACCATAAAGTTAACTTACCATCCAATACTGCGCTCTCTGAGACATTTTCAAGGGTGTTTAAAAAAACGTCATCGAAATCCAATCTTCTTCTAATATCTTGCAGAAAATGTTATATAAAATATTTGAGCATGATTTTTAAAGTTCTGTATATCTTTGAGGTTTGGGTATGTTCGCATTGCAGATTTTTTTTTAGTGAAGTGAAGATAAAAGAAAATTTACAAAATAAATCAATGTTGTACAAACAATTCAAAATTGTACTGAAAACTGCAAAGATATACTTACGTACTGAGGAAATCAAATTGTACTGAATTAAAAATATGGTTTTTGCAATTATTCACAAAAACAAGATAATAGGAGGCTTTACATGCATCTGCATCTGCAAATTTGAAAGAAAGTAGAACAGTACCAATATAAATCACTAATATATAAGATGGAAAGAGTACACACTAAAGGCTTCCCATAATTTACTATAACTTTTTAACATGTTCTTGGGCACATTCGAGTGCTCCAATTCAATACCTACCCGAAGTACATTTAAAATAGACAAAAACCATAAGATACCAATTATTATCAATGTATAAAATTAATAAAATAAGAAAAACAAATGTTCGTGCCATTTACTAGAAAACGAAGATTTATGTAAATCCACATTATGTGAAAAATACTTAACAAACAAAGTCACCCGAACGAATAAAACAATTTTGCAGATAAAATGCTATAATAAAGATGAACATTTGTCGATCTTCACCATAATCTGCAATCTTCAGATTCATACTTCCTATAATCGTCATACATGAAAATGATCTGCATTTTAGACTCCCCTCTCTATCGCACAAGTATGATTTTTGTTTTGTTTGTCCTCTTTTTTTTGCAGATGTCGATGCAGACGAAGATGAAGATGCATGTAAAGCCTACTAAATGCACTTGGTATGGGTTATCACGTTTCAGTACAAACATTTAATTCTTCTTGTTAATCAGAGGTTTTGTCTGTTCTTGTAATGTTGATTAGACAAAAGAAAAATGCAAAAGGAGGTTAAATAACTGCATTTCAAAATGAAAGCAGAGTACGCCATTGCATTCCACATTCGCGTAGTGCGGGTGAGGCCAAAGAAATAATCCCTACATTTTACTGTACATCCGAAATTACGTTAAAGGATTAACTGAAGATCATTCCTTGTAGTCGAAGTTATACGGTTGAACCGCTTCAGGAAAAGAATACAGCTGGCTATTAAATTATTATGTCTGACCGCCTATTATTTTTTACATATGGGCAAGAATATTTACAGCCTTGGGAACACTGCTGTTTTTTTGTTAATTGTAGGTCCTTCTAGACTACTGAATCTTTTTCCGAATTATCTTTGTGATGTTGGTCTTATAACAACAGAAACCTACATCTTTTAACCTGCTTACCTCTTCACAGATCCAGTCGAAAAGTGTGTCGTACTAAATCCCCCCAAAAAAAATCCCCATTGGACAAAATCCCCAAAAAATTAAATTCAAATTGATATTATCCGCGCAGACAAAATCTCCAACGAAACAATTTTTTTGGAAAAATCCCCAAATCCCTGATCACGAGGTATTAAGGGCATGTTGGCCCCCCGATTGGAGTCAGCTTTGGAATCGGAGTAGGTGTATATACGCAACCTTGCACTTCTCCAAATACTATAGTGACAGGCAGGGGGGTTTATACGCCGTAAACCTTAATACACCTTTTGGCGTTTGTCCACATTTAAGTGATAGCTTTAGTTCTCAATAAAATCCAATGACTTTATTGTATTTCAAAATTCTAAGATCTACGTGGATTTTGATTTGGGGATTATGGGCTTGGGGATTTTAATTTTAGGGATTATGTCTTTGGTCACCAACCCAGTCGAAAAATGTTTTTTCCTTGAGGTTGTTAATTTTTGACCTATCTATAATGGACATTTCTCATTCCTAAAATATTTAAATTTGTATCCGTATATATGTAATAATGGACCCGACGGAATACCCGCCGAACTTTTTAAAGCGGTCGGAGATGACCTGGTGGAGTGTATACACCAACTCATCTCTAAAGTTTGGTCAGAAGAAAGTATGTTTGCCTGATGAATGGAACCTCAGCATAGTTTGCCCGATCCACAAGAAAGGAGACCCTCTAAACTGCCCCAACTATACAGGAATAAGTCTCCTGAATATCGCCTACAAGATCCTCTCTGCCGTACTATGTGAACGGCTGAAACCTTTCGTCAGCACCCTGATTGGCCCCTATCAGTGTGGTTTCAGACCAGGAAAGTCCACAGTCGATCAAATGTTCACTCTACGGCAGATCCTGGAAACCTCTTTATCGATTTTAAGGCCGCGTACGATAGCATTTATAGAGACGAGCTATACAGAGTTATGTCAGGTTTTGGCATCCCCACAAAACTCGTCCGACAGTGCAGTATGACGATGGAGAACTTTCGCTGCTCCGTCAGGTTGGTTCTGACCTCACAAAAGCTTTTGACGTCAAAAAAGGATTCCGACAAGGTGATGCGCTATCGTGCGATTTCTTCAACTTAATACTTGAAAAAATTATAAGAAACTCGCAAGTCAATTGTAGTGGAATAATTTTTTTCAAGTCTGTGCAATTGCAAGCATACGCTGATGACATAGACATCGTTGGCAGAACTCGGCGAGCTGTCACTGGAACTTTTGCTAGCATTGAAGCTGAAGCGGCTAAGATGGGACTAGCAGTCAATGAGGCCAAAACAAGTACCTGCTGTCCACAAAAAAGGACACACAACACCGGCGGATTGGACAAAACATCACAATAGACAGGTACAACTTTGAGGTAGTTAGGGACTTTGTGTACCTCGGATCCGCTATAACATCTGACAACAACATCTCGTCAGAAATAAAGCGAAGAATTACTCTTGCCAATCGCTGTTTCTATGGGCTAGGAAGGCAATTGAGTAGCAAAGCCCTCTCTCGAAAGACAAAGGAGACTCTGCATCAGACCCTAATCATCCCAGTCCTGCTCTATGGCGCCGATGCATGGACTCTATCTAAAGCGGATGAAGATATCCTTAGTCGTTTCGAGCGTAAGATTCTTCGAAAGATTTTTGGCCCAATCTGCGTTAACGGGCTTTGGAGGAGAAGGTTCAACCAAGAACTATACGAGCTGTACAGCGACATTGACCTGGTCAAAAAAATACGCATATCACGTTTAAGATGGCTAGGTCATGTAGAGCGAATGGGCAACAATGCTTCGGCTCGTAGGATCTTCGATTCCAACCCAGAGGGTAGACGCAGTCAAGGAAGACCTCGCCTTAGGTGGCGCGCTCAGGTGGAGGACGACCTGAACCAACTTGGAGTGCAAAACTGGAGGCAGCTAGCCAAAGACCGAGCTGGCTGGAGAGGCATGTTGGTTGAGGCCCAGGTTCGTCCCGAACTGTAGCGCCACCTAAGTAAGTAAGTAAGTAGTAAGTAACTATAAACTGTATAATTTGTAGATCAATCGATTATAGTTCTGCCCAAGGTTCTGTCTCTTTTTTGGTTAAGCGCAGGCAATACTGGTAAACAATTAATTGGTAAAAGGTAATTGTATGTTAGCGTAAGGAAAATAATTTAAAATTTATTGGCTACCATTTAAAACAAAAAACTAGCAAAAAGCTTGGTATAATGCTAAGATTCGTCAAACATAGCCTCGGCTTGTTGGTCCATTTTTTTCGTCTTCGTCTTTCCTTTAAAGCTCCTAGAAAAAAATCTTATTAAATACAATCAAAGGAACAATGAATAATTAGAACTTGTAACCTTGTATGGAAATAGATCTTAAGTATTAAAATATCTTTTCATTTATGAGGTGATAATGACTTTGTCGAAAGAATAAACAAGTGAATTATTTTCAAAAAGGATTTAAATAGGACAAGGTCTTTAGAAAAATAGAAAACTCTTACAAAACTTTGCCTTTTAGCATGATGAATACCAATGTCTTGACGTATGCATTACATATTGATATTTTATAATAAATCGTTACATTTTCACACGAAAATCTAAATATAACCCCCAACAAGCAGCCTGTTTCTAATGACGTCAAACTTTTTTAACTGACCTCTCGCAAATCTTTCATCGCTGACAAAATCACCCAAGTATCATAGCAAAAACAAAAAAAAAAATTGAAGATCAAAGCTTCGGTGATTAATCTACATATACCTCTCATAAAATCTCAAGATTCTTACATCGCCAGTTCATCAGCAGCAAATGTATCTATAAGTTACACATACAAAAGATTGATTACAATACGACCGAAGATCAAGTTCGTTAAAGTTCCAAAAATAATTTACAAAATCCTTTGCACAGCACACATGTCGACTCTCAATCTGACGGAGGCAGACAGAAACATATTTTTTACGGCCCTTAATAAAGCCGAACGCGCGAAAAGCGTTTGCCGGCCATTTAGGTTTGTTTTTGTGTGTTTTTAATGAGCCAATTAAAATACAACATTGAACTTTAAAATGTAATTTTACGACCTCCATTTGGTGAGTATTTTTTTGAAAAATAAGCATCTTTCGCCTGTGATGTTCTTTGTACTCTTTTAAAACAAGGTCAGTCCTTTAACGCCCTTCAACACAAACCAAAGTTAATGCACCCAGTTTTCGGCAGACCGATTAAATTTGCACACTCGAAATAAAAATTGATATTTTTAAACTAAAAATGAGACAGTTCTGGCATAAGGCCGTTCGATGACATTTGAAAATAGATTTTTCAAAATCGTTATGCTCTCCTGACTTTCGCCTTCTCCCCCCCTAGCCAAGCGACTCATAAACACCCTAATTACAATAAGCCAATTCAATGTCGAAAACCCATTTAAAATACTCTTAGCGGGAAAATTACTCAGTTTTTCTAAAATAAACAAAAATATCTAAACAAAACATCGATGAGTGCTCTCAATTTTAATGCTGATCTAGGGGGTGAGGGGATTGTTTTGTGTTTTTTTGTATTTTGTCTGATGGTGACAGGTGGGCAAAATGAACTGTAGTTTGTTAGAGAAGGAAGACAAGAATTTTTGTATATCGTGTTTTGACCAGCGAGTGCCAACGACAAGTGTCAAAAATGACGGTGAATAGAGTTGCCTTGACTGTTTGCCATTATTATTTGCAAGTTCATTGTTTTACTAATTTGTTTGGACATTCTTTTTTATTTTGTTGAAGGCTTGACAGCTTCAATTTTTTGACGTCAAGGGTCAATATGATGGTTTCCAATGGAGCATGTCAATTAGCAGGGGAAGTTGTATGATTAAGATGTTGGTCAATGTGGGTTTTTATGCGGATTTTTGTGTCAATGGCATTTGTTGAACTTTTCACTTGAAATTATGAATCATTTTGTCTAGGGAAGTTAACTCTCTCTCTCTCTCTCTCTCGCGCAATCTGTGGTTTTTATAGACAGAGATAATAATAATAATTAGTTGATTATTTTAAGCTGCATTGTCATTGTCACTGACACTAATATTCATGTTCAGTATTATGTGATGTGACACATTAATTTGAAAATTGTTATTATTTCTAGAACGTTATGCACATTTTTACTTGAGATTATAGTTATTATAAGGCAAGTCTAGGATTCGTGAATATAAAAAAAATTGGTTGTCTGTAAAGTCGGTTAACGGACGATAATTTTACGTGACAACGTCATAAGAAACATTGATGGCACCAACACCAACTTACACCCCGTTAACTCACACCATATACAATTCCACTTACTTCACTCCATACACACGCCATTATACTTTTTGTAATTGTAATTGTAATACCCATACCCACATTCTCTTCCTTTTCCTATCATTTAAACGATGATCAACCAAAACCACCACGAAAACAACATCAAAAAACAAAAGCAAATTCAACAAAAAACCAGAAAGACGAAGCCGCAGCACAAAGAATAACAGACAAACAACACCGAATAAGTTTAGATTGCGAAAACGATATATATATAAACGGCTCAGGCGGAACGTGATAATGGCGTTTTTCTTTTTAAGCTCTGAGTAGAGCCCGAGCAAATCGATTACGTTCTGAGCAGAGTATGATCAGAGCTCTGCGATTTGATTAAAGGCGTTTTTCTTTACTCGTTCAGAGCAGAATCTGAGTTGTCAAAAAAGAAGTTGTATTTCTTTTTCGCTCAGAGCGTTCAGATCTTTAAAATTGTATTTCTTTTTTCGTTCAGAGAATGATCAGAGCGTGCTCTGAGATGGCTGTATGCGCTCAGAATAAATTCAAATTTACTGAGCATTCTGAGAAAATGCTGAACGAAATTAATGTCACTTATAGTGTCGTAGGCTATTTCACTCTATCCCATGCACATTGCCTACACCACTCTCCGAAAAATAGATGCCAAAACGAAAGAGACAATAGTATTATGTGCATAATATTGCCACCTGTGAACAAGCCATATGAGAAGTGTCGATTTGTGACAGCCAAGTGCTAGAACGTATTTCAAAATTATATCTGAGCGCTCAGATCACGCTCGGTTCAGAGAATTATCAGAGTATGCTCAGAATGCTCAGACTCTGTTCAGATACCTTTTCTGAGTGAATAAAGAAAAACGCCTTAAGAAACACACTTGAGCACTGAGCTGTCATATGGTCCACTAGGTCCACTTTACACCTTAAATACAAACATTAAATTATATTAATGTTATTTCCTTAGAAAATATCATTTTAGTACTCAATTTCGACCAACACCATTTTGATTTTTGTTTTTTTTTCCATCCCTGTCATTTGTCAAAACACAAAATAAATGAAGTTTGCCGCTCTTAGCCTTTTACTACATGTGTTCTTAGAGCGCGCTCAGAGTAAGCTCCGATTGAAAAAAGAAACACAAGCTGAGCAGTCTGATGTTTCTGAACTAAAAAAGAAACACAGATCTTTTTTTGACAGCTCAGTGGCCTGCTTTGAGCTTAAAAAGAACAACGCCTAATGAGTCATGCTTTTTCGTATGTACAGCTGGGGTCCATCGATTTAGAAGACGTTATCCCGTCAAAAAATTAAGATAGCAATCAAACCTTCCATTACGATCATAGAGAAGCCTAAAAAACTTAGTTACAACAAATGTCTGTCTGTCTGTTTATTTGTATGTATGTATATTGATCTGCAGCTTAAGCGGCTAAGTGGTTACCTTCAAATTTGGTATTCTTTAGAGGGGAAATTTAAATTTTATTTTAGGCCTAAAAATAACGGTACCTGCCATAGAAACGTTAAGGAAAAGCTTATTTTTCGAAAACGGCTCCAACTATTTTGATGAACATTTTTAATATTTTTTTGTACGTATTTTAGCTATCATTTTATCAAAACCAAATTAACAGGAGAAGTCTATTAACGGAACCTTTCATAAATATAACGGTTTTTTGAATTTTCGGCGATCTCGGTAACAGCTCATTGGATTTCAATAACATTTTATATTTGAAAAGATTTATAAAGCGAAATTAATTCTGCATACCAATATTTTGAATAATTAAATTTTTGTATTTAAAATTGATTTTTGATGTTTTTTTTTTGTTTGAAAATTCAATATTTTTAAAACTATTTAAAAAAATTATTTTACATTATATTACATATTGATCTACTCCGTAGATAAATCTATGAAGTAGAGACACTTATGAGCGCTGGCTACTGAGGCCATCGGCTCAGATAATACAAGACAACATCACAAGACGACATTGATACAGGACAGAACAGAAGAAAGGGAGAGAACGGAAAAAAGAAGAGAAACAAAAAACAAAATAAAATAAAAATAAAAAAACCAAAAATAAAAAAACAGGATTTTATCAAAATCCGTTCGGACCGTATGATTTTTCTATGTGTTACCTGTTTCTGTTAAAGATCTTGCCTTCCAATGAGAACGGCTGACCAAGAAATCAGCTGGTTAGGCAAATTTAGTACGTTTTGACAGAAATTGTAATCTATTGGATTGTATGCGTCACAAAGGCACTTTCATCAACACGAAAATTGCTAAATCTGGCATTACTTATGAAAATTTACAAAATCTGGCATCACTTGCAGTTTTCCAATGAAATATGGAATTTTGTTGTTTGACATTTGGACATTTTAAATTGTCATTTTATTTGTTTATTTATTTTTGAGAATGTACGTAGTCGCTAGTAGACGAACGCGAACTACGTTTTCTTGCGATAAAAAATAAAAAAAAAATTATTTAATTATTGCACTTTGTAGTTTATGACAATTTATAAAACGATTGCTTTTCTCCCAAAAGTCTAAATACATTGATGCTATAAGTAAAATTAAACATTTAATGATTTAAAAGAAAATACTTACATAATTCAAATAAAGAAAACACAAAGTACCAACGAAAATTCACAGATTTTGCCTCGAAACAAGATAAATTATTCGATGAGCTACGCTGTCAAGAAAGTTAAATAAAAACAAAAGAATGAAGATCCTTCAATAAAAATTCATTCTTTTGCGAAGAGGCAGACGTTTTCTTTGTTGTACAACTTTATATTTTATGCTCGCGCAAGTGTGTTCAACATTAAAAGAGAAACCCTAATCCCTTGTGCGCGTTCATAAAAAAAAAATATTTTGTGTTTTTCATATCCCCTTTGTGTTCAATATGAAAGTGACACCTAAATAGATATAACAAGAAAAAGTCAATAAAATGTGACTGTCACCTATGACAATCACCTTACCTAGACTAAATTTGTTGATTGTGACAATCACTTACCATATATCACTAGGACCACTACCAGCTAAAAAGCGATAAAGCGAGAATATGGTCCACTGAGGACGTACCCTTTGAACGCCAAATAATTCTTATTTTGGCATTACAGAAACAGTGATGCCAGCTTAATTGTTTATGATCATATTTTTCATACTACACATTTATAATTTTTAAATGTCAAAAGACAACTTTACTTATGACAACCCTTTATATTTTTTTGTTCATTTTGAACATGACTTTGATGAATGAAACCATTGACATTTTAATATGCATTTGCATATGTATGCAATTTCAATTAAAAAAAATCATAACGAAAAGCTGCGGAAATATGATTGATTTTTACAGCGTGGTTAACCTGATGGAGTAAATTTATTTAATAATTATTGATAAAAAAATGGAAATTGCCTTTCCGTGAAACCATTTGACACACTACCTGCTTTGCTTCTGCTTTAACGTAAGAATAATAATGAATACTCTCGTGGAATCCGATTTCCCAACATTAAAACAAAATGGCGGATTTAATTAAAATTGCTCTGTTTCCATTGAAACCACATCATAAGTTAATTGTCAATTAAAGATACACAACTGAGAGATATTGCATATTCGGTGAAACAGAAATTGAATAATCGAATGAAATAAAAACGAAAAAAAAATATAAAATAAAACTTGAAATCGAACATGGAAATATTGCGTCAATAGTAAATAATTTTAACCTACTGTCCGTTCATTTTTGACGTATGCGAGTCTAGAAAGGAACACAATTATCCAAACTTTTTACTTTTTTACTGTCAAATGTGTCGATAGAAACACTCATCTAATAGGCCTTTTCCTTTTTACATGGACATCAATAAAGCAGATATTGCATACAAAAGAGAAAGATTTATATATCAAAAAGAAAAAAGAAAAACAGAATCATAGAATCAGTTGAATCATAGGTTATCCTACTTATATTTTTAATGTGAATGTTTGTATGTTTGGATGTTGGGATGTTTGTTACCAAATCACCCTTTAACGGCTTAACGGATTTGTATGAAATTTGGTAGGTAGATGGATAATGTGCTGGCTACTTTTTATCTAGGGAAAATGCGGGATTTCAGTGGGAGATACTTTAATGTGAAATACTGTATTGCATTATAGAGATATAGAGATATACAGAGTGATTCACGAGAGATGTTACAAAAAGCTAGAGCGTGTAGGTTTTGTCGAGACAAAAAAATCGTTTAACCAGGAGAAGCAATTTTATAAAAAAGACTTAAAATGTAAAACATATTATTAAAAAAACAAAAAGCCAAAAATCTGTTTTTATTTTGTTTGTAAATAAAGCAGAGGTTTAAATATAAAATACTGCTACTGCGTAGCTGAAAGTTTGTTTGATGTCCTTCCACGCCTAACGAGTTCGGTAAACGGAAGTTTACTACACAGGCTTCTTTTATTCCGAAAAAATGCTCCGTTGCTGTAGGAGAATACGAAGTCGCGAGTAGAAACTAGTTTTACATAGGTACATTAATTTATTTAGATTTGTGGGTGATTTTGCCTTTTTCTTTCATAAATGTTAAAATATCATTTCACTTCCTTTAAATTTTATTTCTAAAGGTATTGCTTCGTACAATATTTAAAAAACAGTTAGAAAACTATATTTATTCTTTATTCTTGCTTATTAAATTTTTCGGTTTTGGTTTTCTACAAAATTCTTTTTGTTCGCTTCACTTCTAAAATAAGAATGAAGTCCTCTTAATACATACAAAATTGCGTTAGCTTCTTAAATCTGGCGTTGTCAGCACATCAGCACGTCAACAATTCTCTTGACTTGAATGAAACCTCGGATTTCGACAGAGATTTCAATATCTCAAAACGGTGTTCACACAGTTCACACCAACTGGGATATTTTAACAGGCCAACTATGCCATAAGTATGAAAGAGATAACGATATATGATGATTTTGATCTTTATTCTTTTTCTCTCACGTCTTTTGACGTTAATGTCTAGTGATATGTTTCCCTTCAAATTTAAATCTTGGATTTCGACAAAAAAATTAAAATTTAAATATAAACATTTCACATGTCAATATAGTCAATAGTCATAGAGTATGAAAGAGATTCTTCTCTCCTGTCTTTTTGTAACACCCCATTTCATTTTGTTAAGCAAAAAAAAATAGTTGTTGAATAATAAAATGAATATTGTCAAATACAGCAATAGCTGTAAAAGGATCGCTTACCGTTAGATCAGCGAAATCATGCATTGCGCGCGGTTAGTAGTCGGATGGGGGACCGTTCGAAAACCAACGAGTGCTTTTGACATGTGTGTTTACTGGTTAATTTCTTTCTTCTGTTTCTTTAAGTCTCTCTTTCTTGTATCGTTTTGTGTTGAATGAGCCGATAGCGTCAGTTGCCAGTGCTCGCAAGTATCTCTGCTTCGTGGATTTATTTATGTAAAGTAAGGTTATGTGATCTAAAATAGTTTGTTCGACTTGGCAAAATAACATTTCCAATGAGAATTCATTGAGATTTCCGTAAAATGCAGAAATTCTGAATCTGATTCTCAGATTTTGCTTGTAACATTAAGTTTTCACCAAAATGAAACCTCGAATTTCAGCAAAAGAGATTTTAGAATAGTGTTCGCCCCAACAAGAAAATTTCGCAGCCAAAATTTGCAGTTTGTAAAAAAGAGAAATTTTGGGATGACGAGAGATGAGAGATGATTTTTGACTCCTTTTTATACCTCCATGTTGTTTTATTCAGCAATAAAAACTGATTTGCTGAATACTAATACGATTTATTCGATTTGACAAACTTATATTTCCAATGAGATTTCAAAGATTTTTCGGCGAAATATCGCTTTTCAAAATCCTAAGAATTTGTGGGGAAATTCGTTGGTTAAGGATTTTTTCAATAATTATTTTCAGAGCTCTGGAAAAATCCACTGACTATTCTGACTTTCTGATTTAAAGCTGAACACAACACAACTGACGTGATAGTAAACCCTCACCTTTCCTAGGTGGCGCCGGGAGGACCAACTTCAGTTTTTTCACGTGAAATTGGTAGAGAGGATTAGAAGCATATTGTTATGTTGTATAAATTTAAAGTTCCCGAGCTTTTTTTCAAAATCTGGCGTATTGTGATTATTTGGTCGATTGTGAACTTTCCTGGTCTACAGACACATTTATGTGAAATTAGGTTATTGACAATTGGCTTAAGTCTCTTACAAACTAGAACAGATGTTGAGAAGACTAACTGGCTGAACACAATGCAAAAACGGAACTGCATTACGGAGACGGAGTACGGAACAGCTGCCAAATTTGTCGTACGTACCAATTTCAATCGGAACACAATGCATGTACAGTTACTTTGACATTTAAATTCAAAAATGGATGGAATACCAAAAACAAATGATAAAAAAGAAAAGAAACTCTTATACAACGAATTGAAATATCATTACGAAGAAAGGAATCATGTGGTGTTATTTCAGTTATCCTAAATAAAAAGGTTTAGGAGGGACAGACGTACGAAAGATTGTTCTCTCTTTCATAATTTCTCTCTGCATCAGATAAAATGTCAAATTTACTGTACGTAAAAGTTAAAAGTTAACCAACCTTTCCGTATGCGTATTGCAGTTCCGTATGCAGTAACGTACCATTGTGTTAGCAAAATACAGTTCGCGTGTATTCAATGTTTGCAGTTACGTATGCGTATTCCAGTTCCGTCGTCATTGTGTTCAGCCAGTTATGCAACAGCTCTCTATGTCCTCAATCGCACTCTTCTAATGTTTTCTTCTTTTCTCCTTCTAAGAAACCGGAATTCCTCTTCTGCCCGTAGAGCCCTCTATCACCACTGGTCCTTCTTTTGACTAACGAGTATTTCCTGATTGCTATTTTGGTCAACAAACTTAAGAATATCGTTAAAATTAATTAACACGTTGCTATTTTAAGCTCGAAACAAAAATGGTCTTTCGAGCTGAAATTTGTAACAAAAATTGGAAGTGAATGTGGTTTTGGCAGAGAAAAGTTTTGCTCCACCAAAGTATTTTAATAATAAATAAAAATAAAAAAAACCCAAATCGATATCTATCACCATGGGGCTTATGACAGCCTCTATAGAGCATCCCTATCAAGCTCTATATTCTGCCTATAAAACAAAAACTAAATTATAATGATAAAACTTGAAAAGGTGTTGCCCTTGTTTGCTTTTGAATTGACTGTACTAATTATATGTATATATAAAAACAAATTATTAAAACCTCAATTATTTAAATAAACATGATGTGAGTTAAACATTTGAAGCAGAAAATAATTGTGGTCAATTACGTTTCTCACATCTCTGATATCATTCAATATTTTAAGGTAAAATCAACATAAAAATCCAAATGAAATTTATTGATAAATTCTTGTGGCAGATGTTGTCATTTAATTGCTACCAAATCTACCCAACTTAATAAATAAATCCCCAAATTAACGGAAAATAAAATCCAATAAATAAATGTATTTTATTTTGTGAAAATGCTAATCTACCGTCTAGTCGCCTCTAAGTCTCATGTTGTTGTGGGTTTTCCTCAATGAATCAGCAGTTTTTCCTTGTTTTTTTTTCTTTCGTATGGTTGTTGTATCAATGAAATTAGTTTTCCTTCCGATTTCAATGGATCATCGTCATTTCTCAAAATAATTCAAATCGTTCAGGAAAAAAAATATTAAATTTCCCTTCGCCATTGTATCTATATCTTTGTATCTATTTTCTGAATTCATCTTTTCCAAAATAAAAAAAAATTGATCAGAAGAAAATCCCGTCTGAATATAATATTGTCGCAGAACATTAAGTTACGTCTGATTTCTTTTGATGAAAAATTATGGACGAAATTAAATGCAGACAAATAATGAATAAGTGGAAGAGCAGAGAAAATAAAATGAGTTTTTGTTAAATGTAGGAAATATTATGCAGATTTAGATTTACATTTTCTTTTCGAGTGGCAAGTTGAAAAGGGGGTTTTATCGTCATTTTTTTCGCACTTGATATTGATGATAGACATTTAGATAGTCGATTAGATACTTTTATATCTTTTCTGTCTAAAACATGAAAGCTGGGAAAACTCTGTAAATAAATGGATCAAATATAATGCGCATTATAAAAAATCAATGTTTTCTTAATTTATTGTGCGGAAATGACCTCAAAAACGGCTTTTTATGACAGAATTGTGCCAGTTTTTTTGCTTGCTAAAATGTTAATCATCGATTGCGATGTATAAATAAAATTCAAAGTGAAAACTGTTCAAATCATATGTTTAATGACTACAAAACAACTAAATGAACTAAAAACTGATTTACATTGTTAAAACTTTATGGTTCTTCCTAACAATAATAAAATCAATACAAAATGTTGAAATAAGAAACTAGAACAATAAAAAAGAAAACAAA
Organism: Platycheirus rosarum; assembly: GCA_963971375.1. Classification (NCBI taxonomy): domain Eukaryota; kingdom Metazoa; phylum Arthropoda; class Insecta; order Diptera; family Syrphidae; genus Platycheirus; species Platycheirus rosarum. Next base: position 29,746,044 of record OZ020510.1, on the reverse strand, counting down.
TACATAACCTCAATAGTTCAGCATCCAATGTCATTAAAATGTTTTAATTGTTTCAAATTAACCTTTACTAAATAATTAAAAAAAGTTTTTTTTTAAGTATGATTAATAACATACATAGGTAAACCTTAATTTCGTCAGGTGTATACCCCTGTTTGGGTACATCTTATGCTCAGCTTTAAGCATTGAAAAACTCCGGTATCCGGTACTACTCATAACTAAGGTAGTTAGTTGCTGGTAACCGTATCAAGGGCCCTGAAAAGCGTTATGTACGCAAACTGTAAGGTTTACTCTCTCCACTTTACTCATACTATTTAGGCAAATTAGTCAAAAAGTTTTATTGTTTACACTCTTGTAGCAAACATATCAACCGAAACATAACTTAACCAAATATTTATCTACATCTAGACTGGTTTTTCGTTTCGTTTTTGTTTCGTTCTGTTCCTACATGACCACCTTTAGCTTTAATTGAAACACAAAGGAAAAGAAACGTATCTTCCTTATAATAAAACACACCAAGTGAAATACAAAGAAAACCCTCACCTTTTTAAAAAACACGATGGAATGAAACATTCTTAAAAACACTTAATGAAAACACATTAACACAACACAAAGACGGTTTCTTTACTATGTTGTTCGCGTTAAGACTAACAAAATATTTGTATTTCGAACGTATTTCTTCGGTTTTACGTTTTTATCGCTATATACAGTAATACGCACATCAAATAAAAAAAAAAAAAAATGTTATGTTTCGTTTGTTTTGTTTTTATTCAAAAAAATAAGTGTTTTATTGATTGATAAGTCAAAATCAATAGTTTTGATTGATTCGATTGGTTTTTAGCTTTAAGCAGCGTTCACACGCAGACAAGACAATGGGACAATAATCAATTGTCTTGTCCGAGCTTCTTGAACGGGTTTGGATGCTGTCGATATTGTCCTCAGGGATAGCTCGGCAGGCTAGCTCGGAGGACTATATAATGACAATTGTATTGTCCTGGAAACAATTGTTCACATGGAACAATGATTGTCTTATCCCATTGTCTTGGCCTCTGCATTGTCGCATGTGAACCCTGCTTTAATCAGCAACTTAAAAAGAACAACAACGTTGCAACTTCCTTCCTTACAATATTCCGAACTTTGACAGTGGATAACGGTTTTTATTAAAAATGAAGTATTCCATCATATGTCTTAAATAACAAGGAATTTATAAAAATGTATTTCGAAAATTGTAGGACCGGTTTTGATAAAATCTTGTTTCTTATTTTTAGTTTTTTGAAAAAAAAAAATATTTTTTTTTAAATTTTGGTATGCAGTTTTGTAGAATTTATTAAAATACATGTGATTATAAAATTTAAAATAATTTTTTTTGATTAGTTTTCAAAATATTGATTTTTCAAAAAAAAAAAAATCAAAATTAGATAGAAATCCAAATAGCCGCTACCGAGAAAGCCAAAATTAAAAAAACAGTTATATGAAAGGTACCGTTAATAGACCTTTCCTGTAAATTTGGTTCTAATCAGATGATAGCCAATACCAAAAAAAAAAAAAATCTCAAAAATTTTCATCAAAATCGTTGGAACCGTTTTCGAGAAAAATAAGCTTTTTAACGGTGTTATGGCAGGTACCGTTACTTGTAGGCCTAAAAATAAAATTTCAATTTCCCCTCTGGGGAATGGCAAAATAATCGTTTAAGCCGTTTAGGCTGCATCTCGTTTTACATACTGACAGACAGACAGACAGACAGACACATTTGTTCTCAATCACTTTTTTTAGACTTCTCTATGATAGTTATGTCATGTTGCATTGCTATCTCAATTCTTTTTTAATATTCACGAATCCTAGACTTGCCTTATAGTCCCTATAATCGCAAGTAAAACATTACCCTTATTTTCATCGAAAACTCATCTTTATCGATGCTGCCCATTTCTGGGGATAAGTGGTACGTAAGTCGTGTTTGAGATGATACCAATCCATATAAGATACAAGAGCGTCCAATGCATCCCGAAAAGTTGTGGATTTTGGGCTGGCGTTGTCATCGGTTCATATTTCTTAGAATACGGTTTGGCTAGGCCATCACCGTCGAGCACTTACTTCTTTCAGCCAGAATTGGATGATATGCACATCATCGGCATGTGATTTCAACAGAACAGCGCAGCGCTTCGTGCCACACAGCTCTCGCCCTATTGAAAACTCTAGACGAGAGATTCGAGGGCATGGTCATCGTATGTGGAAGAGATGTGACCCTTTATTTAAATAAATACAAAATAAAATTATTGGCACGACAGCTCCTTAAGAAGTTAAATTCTAGCTCCCAACCATCTTGTGTGTGTGTGTTGTTAGCGGAGCGGAGGTGATCTAAAATTTACAGCCGAATCGAGACCAATTTTACTAATTGAAGATTTTCTTAAAGAGGCAGTGCTCCGGGGAAAAAATTGAGGCTCTAAACAGAAATCGAATCTCGAGGGTCGATCATTTTGAGTAGCAGTCCGATAGACTAACCACTATACCACGGGGCACTAGTTCCACTTAGTTCCTGTACATTATATTCAGCTACACGAAATCACTTCCAACAAAGGGCTAAGGCTTATCGACTTCGTAGCGGGGAACCCACAAAGTTACTTGGCGGACTAACGATGATGGAACCTGCGACTAAATCGCTCATATTGACGGCACTCGGGTTGTATACTGGACGCGTACTAACGGAAAGATCAGCTACCCGGATCACCACCTGATTGCTGCCAAAGCCGTGCTTGGTTTTCAAAGAAACTAAAACTAAACTAAAAAAGGTGAATATCAACCATTACAGGGAATTTAAATGCTGACAAACTAAAACAAATCCAAGGAAGCCGCCAAAGCCTATCCCGACCAAGTTTACCTACAGAGAAAACATTCTATCAATCAGACGAGTACAGGAACCGTCTGGGTACAATGCTAACAAGTCATCAGGAATGCTGCAGAAAGGTGCTAGGAGTCTCATAGCCGTTACCGAAGAAGCTCTGGTTTGACTCCATTTGTGCTTAAACTCAAAACGAACTCATTGTTAAAAATCTGCTTTGATCACTTCAAGCATCTTTTTAATGGCTATAAAGGCCAGGATCCTTCCAACAAGCAGCCTCGTCAATTCAACTTAGTTGTTGATCTGGAGTTTCACATATCCGACTTAAATGAGATTAATGTTGTAATTACCAGGCTTATAGTATATTGAACAAAGCAGCTGGAGCTCATGCTCTACAGAAGAAACATTTACAAATCGCTGCGGTTGATCTGGTAAGGAGTTGTCGTCAAATCATAAATAAAATATTTTTTGATGAAAGGTCTTCCACTTCCCTTGGTATCTTTGAGAAAAAGCAGTAAGGACGATTTACGGTCCTGTTTGTGTCAATAGCCAAAATAACACCCGGCGAAGATGATAAAACCAAGAACTCTACAGCCATGTGCTCCTGGTCAGCCCTGTAAGGTATTCAGCACTAAGCAAGAGGGAACGAGAAACAGAAAGGCAGACCTTATCTCTGATGGTGTGACCAAGTTGACCGAGATATACGAATCGGTGTGTAAGAATGGAGATATTAGCTTAGAGATTATGACAGCTGGTAGAATCTATTGCTTGAGGATTGGGTGTAAACCGCTACAGCACCAACTAAAGTTAGTAAAGAAAAAACTAAATATTAAGTTCAAAAATAATTTTTTTACAGGTATGTTTATTTTTGACGTGATAACATCTTTTAAATCGATGACAGGCTACACATACGAAATAATAAGACTTATGCTGATAATGCTGATAAGAAAAGTGACGCACGCTGCGAAACTGTGATTCTTTCAACAAAAATCGATCGCAAACGTATTCTGAGCTCCAGGCGAAAATGAAAAAGAACAGAATTCAAATTCAAAAAGTACAAGAAGAAAAAAAGAAATACAAAATAGGCGGAGTTTTGTTAAATTAGAAAGTATATGTAATAATGGGGTGTGTGTGTGGATTTAACAAGAGGGTTAGTGGGTGTGAGTTAACGGGCTGTATGTTGGTGTTGCTGCCATCAATGTTTCCTTATGACGTTATCACGTAAAATTAAAGTCCGTTAACGGACTTTACAGATAACCAACCCATTTTGAATTCTAAAATAGATTCAATTATGACGATTTAAGCGACATAATCTATTGATTTTTTGTTAGTATTTCAGTCCCCACTTTGGCAAACTTACTCTCAAATGTATCCCCATTAACTTGTCATACAGAAGCTTATCATTTTACTAATCTCGTCCCCAACAAACAATTTTCACAAGGAATCTCGTCCACAAAAATAAATACATTTGATGAGATCACGAAAGAAAAATAGGAAACCAACCAAATGCCATTCGGACAGATTAACTCATGTCACTCCTAATGTGGCGATGGCATGTTTCACCAAAACCATTTTGAGTTCCAGTTTTCTGTTTACCTACATCGAGATCCCGTGTAGGAACGCAATAAATTCTATACAAAAGAGTGTGTCCTGTAGTAGCCAACTCGTGTATCTATTTTTGACCAGCAACAGTACACACAAACTCATCCAACCGATATTATCCTTAAATTGAGGCTACCAACAAAACCAACTTAATTAATTGTTTGAACCACTAAGCTCATTGGCAGAGGTTCTGCACAGAATAGCTGGACACAATGGACGAAAAAGTTTCTGCTGACCATTAATTTCTTTCCTGTAGGGCGTATTATAATCAACTGTTCCGGTACAAAAGATGCTTCCGAATTTACTTTGGTTTAAAGTTTATCATTTTGTCCCTTATTTTGAAAAAGGGACTCCGAAAAGCTGGACTTCAATCCCTGAAAACTTTGGGTTTTTTTTTTGCTGGTGTGTTGTCACACACATGTGACTTTGAAGGATTAAAAAACGAAAGGACGAATTTGTATGTACACATGTACCGTTGTATAACATTTTCGTGTTTTACAACAAAAACTATACAAACTACACAACCTGAACGACAAACAAGGAAACCGACAGTAAATCACTTTGCTAGATGAAAAGCTACCAGAACAAGCCTGCGTCATGTCCTTAAACTTTCGGAGGATGAATTTAGCACAATGTATTTATTATTTACAACATACTGGTGGGACACCAGGACTGTGGTCCTGGGGAACTCATAAAATGTCGAAGGTATGCTTATGCTCTTTATTATTTGTGTTACACAAAATGTATCCTTGAATTGAATTTTATTTCATTTCAAAAGTGTGTGGCAAGAGTTGACAGTTATTATATTATGGAAAATTGATTTATTCATAGTGTCCCTAAGTTTCGTCGATAAATCAATTTGGGAATTTTGAAAAGTGGTCCCCAATGGGAGTAGCTGCTGGAGGTATGACTAAAAGCATTTACCTTTATCGAAATTGATTGAATTGATTAAGAGAAAATGGGTGCAGAAGATTTTTGGAGAGACGGGCGCTTGTGTGTGTTATTAAGGATCGAGGGAAACTTCAACACCAGGTACCACTTTAAGGGGAGATAATTTTATTTTAATAGGATTTCACATTAAGGAAACTTTGGGAAAACAAGAAAAGCCTTTCAAATCGACAATCAAATTTTAGGTAGACAGTTAATTGTGAGGAAATTGTGTTTTAATTCTAAAGGAGGTTTTTTAATGGAACGGAACCGAATGTGGCTGAGGGAGCTTACTTTATCTAACTAATTATATGTATAATTACATAGTCACCCATTTAATATTCAAACTCAGAGTTATATTTCACTTGACACTATCAGTGTCTTTTAGTCTTTTCAATAGCACTGTTGAAATTCAACTAAAGCAATTTTAAATGCGGTACATCTGTTCAAAGTAAATGGTAGAAATATAATGAATGAGAGGAAGCGCCCGTGATTGAGCGAGAACATTTCCATATTTTTGCTTTATTTTGTCAAGTTTTCGGTAAGCTTTGCTATGGATGTAAGCCACATCCTCGCCCACAGTACACATATCTAAAGTAATATCATTAGAGGTTCTATTTTTGCAATCTTCTGCACAACTGTCAAAATCAGAGTAAAATGGCGGCCGCCAGAGAGCATTAGCTTGTTTATTTGTTCTGAAAAATAGGTCACGGGGCTATACTTTAAAGTATTTGTGGTAATTAATTTATAAACAGGCTTTTTAATAAACAAGAAAATAAGAAAAATATAAAACATATGTAAAATGTGTAGTTTTGTTCATATATTTTTTTTGATATAGGTCTCTGAGAACCGCCATTTTTAATACAAAGTGACAGATCAGATTTTGACAAGCCGCACAATATACTACCTAAGTTATGTGTACTGTGATCCTCGCCGGCATTTTATTGATGAATATTTGACAGCTGACTTCTTTTGTATGTTTTTTTGTGTAATGAAGATTGTTTGACACATACTTCCGTGCTATTTCATTCATCCGTGCTATTTCATCCATTGTGTTTATTTTGTAACGGGTGATTCATCGTAAGCTTTGATTTCCAACAGACTTTTTTAGACAGATCACGCGTGGCTCCTATCAAAATGCTTTGTCATTTCAGTTCAGTATCGTTTGGCAAGTCATCATGGAAAGACTCAGACCACAACAGCGACTCCAAATTGAGGCAAATCAGTTTGTTACCGTCAATGGCAACTATTATTGCACCATGGTAATGGACTTTGTGCTTCCTGAAATTCAAGCCCATGGTTTCTATGAACTCAGGTTTCAACAAGATGGCGCTATGAGCCATACAATGCGTGAAACAATGCACTTGCTGAGAAATAATTTTGGTGAGCACTTAATTTCACATTTTGCTGAAAGAAAAGAACGTTAAGTTGGTTTCTGACACTAGCTTCCTACTTCTTATGTTAGCCGCTTAACCCTCAAAGGCTCAAATTTAATAGACATTCCAACCATGGTCTACTATCGAAAACAAAAGAACTGTTTCGTCATGTTTCTAAATACATGATGTAAATAATATTCATGTTTTTTTAAATCAAAACAGAAAAAATAGCAACACTATAATGCTCTGCTTTAATGACTGTTCTGATCGATTCGCAGAAGTCTTGCACGAGCCCCTCAGAAAGAGGACGTACGGCGGATGAGCCCAACCAACTGGACCAACGGTGGCGTCAACAGTCAACGAAGCAGACGCCCTAATGCGCTACTTCGACGTATTTGGAGATAAGGTCATTAGGACAATTCAATGCAAGTCAGGGCATTGAAATAGAGATGGTGGCGGATGAACCCTTAATGGGCCAACGGCAGCGCTCACATCCCCGAAGTGACCTGGCCCTCCAGGTTGGGGGTTGTGCGTGGGGTTAACAACCCTGCCACGGAAAAAAGAAAAAGTTACGAAGCGACCAATAGCCTCGGAAAAGGACGGATTTACTGTTGACGACCCGGAAAAACGAATCAAGGACAACGACCTTCGGATCTGCACGTGGAATGTTAGAACTCTTAACAGACCACGTGCATCCAAACAACTAGCGGAGGCCCTAGACTGCTACAGAGCAGGAATTACTGCCATCCAGGAAGTGCGATGGAATGGGCCGGGCAAAAGGAGGATGAAAAACTGTGACGTGTACTACGGTGATTGCGCAAGAAGACCACAGCGTTTATTTGGGTGCGGATTCGTCATAAGCGGTAGACTTAGGCAAGAAGTCTTGGGCTTTCGACACGTAAGTGAGCGACTTGTGACAATCCGTATCAAGGCTAAATTCGCCAACATTAGCCTAATATGCGCTCATGCCCCCACAGAGGGCAAAGATGACGCCACCAAGGATGACTTCTATGAGCTCCTCGACAAAACCTATGAGCAATGCCCTAAATACGACGTTAAGATCGTACTAGGCGATTTTAATGCCAAAATTGGTAAAGAGGAAATCTTTGGTAGGACTGTCGGAAAACATAGCCTACACGACACAACGTCTGAAAACGGACTTAGGCTAATTGACTTCGCAGCGGCACATAACGTCACCATTGCAAGCACACGGTTTCCTCATCTCGATATACACAAAGGGACTTGGCGACACCCAGATCAAAGAACCGTCAATCAGATTGATCACGTTGCGATCGATGTAAGAAACGCCTCCAGTATCTTGGATGTTCGCACCTTCCGAGCAGCTAACATCGACTCGGATCACTACCTTGTTGCAGCAAAGGTAAGAATGCGAATAACCCGAACTCCACAACAACGGAGTAATACTGTGAGGAAGTATGACGTCGGAAAGCTGCAATCGCAAGAAACCGCCAGAACCTATGCCGATCGAATATCCCGTAACCTCTCAAGAAATCCAGTACCGCCAGCATCAAGTGCCGAAGATCAGTGGCAACACTGCCAACAAGCCATCAGAGATGCCGCAACTGATGTGCTAGGTTTCACCAGACCACCACCACGAAACCTCTGGTTTGATGACGAATGCAGGCAGGCCCATGCAGCCAAACAAGAGGCATATAAAGCGGCGCTGCAAAGAAAGACGAGAGCTGCTCGCGAGCTCTATGAGCAGAAAAGACGGGAAGAACACCGGCTTCTCCAAAAGAAAAAGAGAGAGCATGAGAAGCGCGCGATCGAAGATATTGAGAGATGCTACTCCAGGAACAACGTGCGGAAGTTTTACCAACAGGTAAAAAGAACATGCCAAGGAAAAAAATCCCGCACAGAAGCCTGTAGAGATAGGAATGGAAACCTCGTAGTAGAGTCACAGTCGGTGCTGAGTACATGGAAGGACCATTTCTGCAGACTGTTAAACGGCGATGAAGGCCAAAATCCCGCTGTCAGGCAGAATGAACCATTCAACATGGATGATGACAGACAAAACTTCCGTCCACCTGACCAACATGAAGTAAGGATAGCAATATCTAGACTCAAAAACAACAAAGCTGCTGGACCCGACGGATTACCCGCCGAACTTTTTAAAGCGGCCGGAGATGACCTGGTGGAGTGCATACACCAACTCATCTCTAAAGTTTGGTCAGAAGAAAGTATGCCTGATGAATGGAACCTCAGCATCGTTTGCCCGATCCACAAGAAAGGAGACCCTCTAAACTGCGCCAACTATAGAGGAATAAGTCTCCTGAATATCGCCTACAAGATCCTATCTGCCGTACTATGTGAACGCCTGAAACCTTTCGTCAGCAACCTGATTGGCCCCTATCAGTGTGGTTTCAGACCTGGAAAGTCCACAATCGATCAAATGTTCACGCTACGGCAGATCCTGGAAACCACCCAAGAATTCCAAATCGATACTCACCACCTCTTTATCGATTTTAAGGCCGCGTACGATAGCATTTATAGAGACGAGCTATACAGAGCCATGTCAGGTTTTGGCATTCCCACAAAACTCGTCCGACTGTGCAGGATGACGATGGAGAACTCTCGCTGCTCCGTCAAGGTTGGTTCTGACCTCACAGAAGCTTTTGACGTCAAAAAAGGATTCCGACAAGGTGATGCGCTATCGTGCGATTTCTTCAACTTAATACTTGAAAAAATTATAAGAAACTCGCAAGTCAATTGTAGTGGGACAATTTTTTTCAAGTCTGTGCAATTGCTAGCATACGCTGACGACATAGACATCATTGGCAGAACTCGGCGAGCTGTCAGTGGAACGTTTGCTAGCATTGAAGCTGAAGCAACTAAGATGGGACTAGCAGTCAATGAGGCCAAAACGAAGTACCTGCTGTCCACAAAAAGGGACACACAACACCGGCGGATTGGACAAAACATCACAATAGACAGGTACAACTTTGAGGTAGTTAGGGACTTTGTGTACCTCGGATCCGCTATAACATCTGACAACAACATCTCGTCAGAAATAAAGCGAAGAATTACTCTTGCCAATCGCTGTTTCTATGGGCTAGGAAGGCAATTGAGTAGCAAAGCCCTCTCTCGAAAGACAAAGGAGACTCTTTATAAGACCCTAATCATCCCAGTCCTGCTCTATGGCGCCGAGGCATGGACTCTATCTAAAGCGGATGAAGATATCCTTAGTCGTTTCGAGCGTAAGATTCTTCGGAAGATTTTTGGCCCTATCTGCGTTAACGGGCTTTGGAGGAGAAGGTTCAACCAAGAACTATACGAGCTGTACAGCGACATTGACCTGGTCAAAAAAATACGCATATCACGTTTAAGATGGCTAGGTCATGTAGAGCGAATGGACAACAATGCTCCGGCTCGCAGGATCTTCGATTCCATCCCAGAGGGTAGACGCAGTCAAGGAAGACCTCGCCTTAGGTGGCGCGCTCAAGTGGAGGACGACCTCAACCAACTTGGAGTGCAAAACTGGAGGCAGCTAGCCAAAGACCGAGTTGGCTGGAGAGGCATGTTGGTTGAGGCCACCTAAGTAAGTAAGTTTTAAATCAAATCTGAGCTGTCAAATTTTCAGAGCAATTCATTATTAAATACCTCACCAAAACTTTTCGAAAGACGCATGTGACAATAATAGCCAATGCCATAAATGATTGTGTGTTTTGGGTCATTTACACATGCGAATTTGAATGAAGACAATGCCTTGGGTAGAATCGGGTAAGGTATTATTATGATAAGTGATTGTCACAATCATAAAATTCATTCTGCTTAAGGTGATTGTCATAGGTGACAGTCAGATTTTTGTGACTTTTTCTTGTGATTGCTATTTAGGTGTCACTTTTATATTGAACACCGAGGGGCAACTTAAAACACAAAATGTCAAAAAAACAAAATTCCAGATTGCATTGGAAAAGTGAAAGTGATGCCAGATTGTGTAATTTTCGTGGTGATCACTAGTGAAAATTTAATTTGATCACACTTGACTATCAGAAATGTGACTGTCACATATCACTTTATCCGATTCCACTTCTGAATACCACGAATTCACATTTGAATTTTTTCTTTTTTCTGTTATTTTGATAGCCGGCGACATATTGTTATGATAAGGGAACACAACCATTAGTTGTTTTGTAAAATTTCGAGAAAATCTCGAATTTCAAAATCCCAGAAACGTATGATGAAATATGGAGATTTTGTTTGTAATCTCAGAATTCGGTTGAAATTATAGATTTTGTTTTGGTGCGAATAGAGCAATATGAAATAGGGACTTGACAGTTCACTAATCATCGAACTGTCATTGTCAATTTATTCAGTAAACTCAACATTTTCATTATGGTAGAGTACACGAGCGAGTAACGTCTGCAAATTATAAAAAAATTTCTACCGAAATCGAAAATAAGCAAAATATGCATTATTAGTCGGGTGAAAATCCACATGTGCTTCATTGAATCACCACTTCATCCACAAAAAAAATAACTGTTCGGTGCGGTTTGCACGAGCAGACGAAATATGTATAAATCATAAGCCTCATATAGCTGTCACGATAACTATGTATTTATTTATTAATGCCAAAACATTTGTATAAAATACTTTTTTTGTAATATCCAATGCAATGTTTTTAATTTGACATTTCTTTGTATAAGCACCACTCTATCATTGAACTCTCTTATTCGAAAACACCATCAGTTAAAATCGTTTTGTTTTCAAAACCAACAATAATTAATGCAATCAATTTATTACAATCCTCCCTTCGGCCAGTTGGTCATTCACTAATTGAACAATAATTCAAAAATAAAAATCACTTCCACTGCTCGAGTTTGTATATGAAATTAACGTCCTCTTGATGTATTCATAAGCCCGATGGCATATTCTCAATATTAATTCAATAAAGGGTATTCACAAATAGCTTTTTTTCCGCAACAATATCCAACTAAATCGCCTTTATATAAATTTTTTTTGTTATGTATTGCAATCGATAGTCAACGCCAGAGGGTTCTTTGAGGTATCCACAACTGTGTTTACAAATGAATATAATCAAGGTAAAAAAAAAAAATGCTGCAACCTTTAGGGGAGTCATAAGACCCCACCCTAAGTCTATTGAAACATGCTGCAGGATGAGGCCACAAGTAACTTTATGTGGGTAAAATCCGATTGAAGCGCACTTCGTTGGGCGCCATTATTTTTCGATTTAGCTCGATTCAATTAAACGTTACTCAATGGCTGAGACTAACGATGATATTATACCGAGCAGTTTGCTGTCTTTCTCTTTCGGTTCTTGCAACTACCCATGACTCATCTTCATCCAGCTTTTGTTTCTACTTCAATCAAACTTAATCAACAGTGTTTTGTAGACATTCTATCTGACAGCTGGGTTTGAGGGAAAAAACTCCATTTGAAAGTGTGCTCTCCTCCTCAAAAAGGAAACACACTCATCATCCTTCAGCCATTTTACTTTTATGTTGTTGGCGGGAAAATCTGTACCGTAAATTGGATTTTAATTTTGTTTCGTTCAGTTTTTTTTCCTCTTCTTATTACTTATCAACTCAACCGAATGAAAAAAAAAATCAAGTGGAGGAAATTGTTTGGAGTAATGAATTGAATTTGGCTCTGTTTCAGACAAGCCCTTAAGGAAACTTCACACAAAACAACTTGATTATGTCAACTGTGCTCACGTACCATCGTTATTCGCATACCATAACTACCTTCGTCCGTCCTCCTTGTCGCTGCCACTTAGGCGCACACATATTTCTTGTTGTCCGTAAGTCCTCGTCAAACAAAAATCAAGTGATGAATTAAAAACAAACAAAACAAGAAGAAGAACCTCGGCAGTGGCAGCACCGACAACTGCGCGGGTATTTCCTAGTGAAAACAAAAAATTCGATTTCCACCATTATCTGCAGAGAATGGAGTACGACATTTGCCAGCATGCCTTTGCCTGAGGATGAGCATTAAATTTATTCCACAAGAGGTATGTTTGGCCAGAAATCTATTTGGTTTTCAAATAGACGAGAAAATGCATGGCATACTTTCAGGCAAATTTTAAATGATTTTGTTTTTTTTTTTGTATCGCAACATGTGCGGGTGAATGTTGTTGCTAAATTGTTGCGGTTTGTTTAGCAATGTTTAGTTCTAAATTCCTCAACTATAACTATGGTTTTCAAAATATTCTTTGCTGACTTTTGATTTAGAGAGAGATGAACGCCATTTTTAGAGGTTTTCTTATTCATATATTAAATTTTATGCCAATCATCACTCCGCAGAGGTGGCTTACGTGTTTAAACTGTTTATATAACGTGGAATTATAATTATTATACTTTTTGAGTCGGGAAATTCTGAAAAAACTATTAAAGTTGTTGAAAATTATACTTCGGGCGAATGTACGCCTTACAAATTGTAGCCAGATCTAACGGTAAGAAATATTCCTTACATTGTCTTAGATTAAACATTTCGCAGAAGGTGGTTTGTGATACACATACCTAGAACGCAAAGCTGTTCAATTTCCTCGATGATAGTACCACTGATGGATAGTGGCATGGGGCGTAGGTTATGCTTTAACGACAGAAGGCAGCATTGAGTTTTTGAAGCATTAAATTCCACACGATTAATATTTCCCCATTGAACAATGCTGGCGAGATCGGAATTTAATGAACTAATTACTAATCATACATTGCCGTTGCAGTTCCAGATCCGAAGAACAGTATGAGAAGCTGAGGGTACTGTCATCAGCAAAACAATGGAATGTATTAGAAGTCTTAGACAAGAGATCATTTATCAAAATAAAGGAAGTGTCGGAGACAGAACGGAACCTTGGGGCACACCAGCATTTATTTTGTGACTAATCAGACAGGAATCCATCGAAAAGAAGTTCGCCGATTCCAAATGGACGCATTTTCGATAAAACAGCTTAATGCCAAACTCTATCAAATGCTTTTGAAATATCAAGTGCAATAATCTTACTTTCTCCAAAACGATGTTATTGTGATGTGGCAACAAGTTTAGATATTCGGAGGATACATTTTGTAAATTAACGACATCTGTTGGATTCATTGTGTACAACAACCAACATTCATTGTGAGCGCCTAAAAGTATGTTACATATTTGCAATATGTTTTGACTGAGTACTAAATCGAACTTGAAGTACTAATTCGAGACTCGAATTAGTACCAAAAGCTTAGATTGTGCCAGAACCAGACAGAAGCTTCCAGAAGCTTGTAAACTTGTATAAATACAAGAGTAGATTGCATTGAAAGTTCAGTTTATTTTCGAAAGTGGAATTGTTAACAACTAGAAGCATTAGTAAAAAGTGATTGAATTGAGATTAAATAAAAAGTGTTGAATTATAAAAACGTATTTGAATTGTGAATAAGTGAAATAAGTTAAATTGGTGTTATTTAAACTGAAAGACGTGGTGTTTTATAAAATAAAGAGATTTATTGTATTATTTTGGAATTTTTATTGAGTTTTATTTGTCGAACCCCAGGCCAAAATATCACATTGGTGTCAGAAATTGGGGATAAAACTCAGTAAAGTGCTAGAAAATTCCATAGTGACATTTTCTAAAACAGTTTCGGTGACTCATTTAATTGTGAAAGTGGAATTTTCCAGAAACTATTGAACTGATTGTGCTATGAAACTGTGAATAGCGAGTATTTTTGTTAAAAATAGTGTTGGAAAAAGATCTTTCTAGAAGAGACATTAAAATAAAACTGACTGTGTTGCGAAAATAGTGTTTCAGTTACATAAAATGGGTCGCAAATTAGAACAATTGACAACAGCTGAGTTGAAAGAAGAATTAGGAAAACGAAATCTTCAGACTTCGGGGCTGAAAAAGGAACTATTGCTCCGACTTCAGAATGCTATCACTCAGGATGGTGGACACCCCGATACCATGTTGTTCGATGTTGAAGAACAAGGGAGAGAATGCACAGTAAGTACAGCCGATGAAATGCCTGCTTTCATGGAGTTGCTTCTGTCGAAATTCGAAGAACAAAAGAACGTTCTCGAAAGCAAATTTGATGGTCTCGAAAACAAACTCGATGCACAGAATGTTCTCTTCGACAAAAGACTTCAAACAATCGATCAGAAATTCGAAGCCAAAATAGAAAACTTGGAAGAAAAGTTCGTAAGTGTAGAGCAACAGTACGAACATCTGGCTAAGGAATTTGATTCTTTGAAAAAGCAGAAGGTTCGGGAATATTCGAGCGACGGTCCACGAAGAAAGGAAATGCAGCCCCCTGTCTTCGATGGTCAAACATCATGGCCAATTTATAAGAGGCAGTTCGAAGCTGCCGCCTTGACAAACAACTGGGACAACAAAGACAAATCAATTGCTCTTACGCTTGCTCTCAGAGAAACAGCTGCCGAATTGCTGCAGACCATTCCGAAAGACAAACATCAGGATTATGATGCCATGGTCAAGGCAATCGAGATGAGGTTTGGCGACGACCACATGCAGCAAGTTTACCGAGTCCAGTTGCGTCGAAGGGTCCAGACAAGAGGTGAAACGCTACAACAATAGCAAGCTGACATCGAGCGCTTGGCCAATTTGTCTTATCCCAATACCAGCAGGGAAATCATAAACGAACTGGCAACCGATGCGTTCACCAATGCCATTGCAGATGGTAAACTACAAATGGCTGTGAGAATGGCAGGTAGGAAAACGCTCGCTGAGGCTTTAGCATTTGCTATTTTTTTTATTTCCCGCGTCAGGGAAATGGCTACGCTAGAGTGCTCATGTCAACGTGTCGACATTGAAAGACAAAACCCGAACACTGCTCGAGGTCAAATGAGATGCTGGAATTGCAACAAGCTAGGACACCTACAGCGTCAATGCAGATCTCCACCTAGACAGGTAAGCTGCTCACATTGCGCAAGGAGGAGGCAGAATGACGAAGCATCTGGCAGGAATAACACTCACACTGCTGGACAAGCTTCTGATCAACAGCAGGCGGGAAACGCCTAAGAACCAACTTCGCGGGGCTGAAGTTGGTTGATGGAATCGACGCCCCCAGGACCATCATCCAAGTTTCGCAAACTACACGCTGCAGCAAGAGCTTGACAGTGGAGACAGTCATCAGAAACAGAAAAAGTGTGGCCACTATCGACACGGGTGCCACAGCCTCCATAATCAGAAGAGACCTTGTTCAGACATCCTGGCTACATAACACCAGCTGCTATACTCTGAAGACAGCTACGGGAGAAGCAGCAAAAGTATACGGGGAGGTATTTCTAAAGATACAACTGGCAGGGTTGACCTTCTCACATGCATTCTTGGTAGCCGACATATGCGACGAATGCATCATTGGAGTGGATTTCATGAAGGCACATGAAGTAATCATAGACCTTCGAATGCAAGTGTTAAGGTATCGAACCGTTGAGATCCCTATGGTATACGGAAACGAGAACGCTGTGAATCTTCGGGCGGTTATAAGCAGAGATGAAGTCCAACCACCTTCTTCAGAGACAGTTCTTTGGACGCGTTTGGAGGGTGATCCTGGGAACCACCGATTCTATTTCATTGAAGCAGATAATAAAGAGGACTTTCCAAGCTATATCGTTGGAAAAATGTTAGTAGAACCAAAGAAAAACATGGTTCCGGTAAGGCTGATGAATCCGAACAAACACTCCGTCAAGCTCAGACAAGGAGAGGTGATTGGAAGATGCGTACCCATTGCAGCCATATCGACAACATCTGGGAGTGAATCTGCGAGTCCTGTTTCTGCAACAAAATTGGCTGAGGTATGTAATGCTATCCTTGGAAACTGTAAGCTAAATCAGGAGCAGAAAACCATGGCCAAAAACCTCATTGGCGAGTTTGCTGATATATTTGCATCGCAGGATGGAGACTATGGTCGAACACACCTAGTACAGCACCGAATAGACACCGGCGATAGCAGACCGATCCGACAACCTGCTAGAAGACTTCCAGTGGCAAAACAGTCGGAAGTCGATGAGATGATATCAACCATGGAAAAAGACGGTCTAATCGAAAACTCAAAAAGTCCGTGGGCATCACCCGTTGTACTAGTGAAAAAGAAGGACGGCAGCACTCGATTCTGCGTGGATTACCGGAGGCTCAACGATGTCACTAAGAAGGACAGCTACCCCTTGCCTTGAATAGATGACACCTTGGATACCCTTTCTGGAGCGAAATGGTTTTCCACCCTCGATCTGAAAAGTGGCTACTGGCAGGTACAGATTCATCCAGAAGACAAAGAAAAGACCGCTTTCACAACGGGAAATGGACTATGGCAGTTTACCGTTATGCCATTTGGCTTGTGTAACGCTCCAGCCACCTTTGAGCGTTTAATGGAACGTGTGTTACAGGGTCTGACATGGAAAACCTGCCTGGTATACTTGGATGACGTCATCGTTGTGGGAAAGACGTTCGCTGAACATCGCGACAACTTGAGGGAGGTGTTTACACGACTTCGAACTGCACATTTGAAACTAAATCCAAAGAAATGTGTTCTGTTCAAAGCTGAGGTGAAATACTTGGGACATGTGATATCATCAAATGGAGTAAACACTGACCCGGAGAAAATCGAAACCGCGAGAAATTGGCCAGTTCCCGAAGATAAAAATCAGTAGAGGAGATCCTACGAGAAATGCATGCTGGAATATCCGGTGGGCACTTGGGAATCAACAAAACACTGGAAAAGGTACGGGAACGCTTTTATTGGCTAAGCGCTAAAACGATGTAGAGAGCTGGTGTCGAAAGTGCACAACATGCGAGGCTAGCAAGGGACCCAAAGTCAAAACACGAGGTAAAATGCACCAGTACAACGTGGGCGCCCCGTTTGAAAGAATCGCTGTTGACATCACAGGTCCGTTCCCGGAAACTGAAAACGGTAGCCGTTACATCCTTGTTATCATGGACTACTTCAGCAAGTGGCCGGAGGCTTTTGCGATACCCAATCAAGAAGCTAAGACTGTTGTCGAGCAGATAGTGGACCACTGGGTCTGCAGGTTCGGGGTGCCTATGGAATTGCATTCCGACCAAGGGCGAAACTTCGAGTCGAAGGTATTCCAGGAAGTATGCGCATCCCTCGGGTTAAAGAAAACAAGGACAACACCTCTTCATCCACAGTCCGATGGAATGGTAGAACGATTTAACAAGACCTTGAAGGAACATCTGTCAAAAGTCGTGAACGAGAACCAACGGGATTGGGATCGGCGAATTCCATTATTTCTTATGGAATGCGGTTCATAGTATAACTGGATACACTCCATCCGAAATTCTATTTGGACGAACTACCCGGCTTCCAAGTGAGCTAAGATTCGGATTTCCTATTGAAGATCCAAAATGCGAAGAGGACTACGTGTTAGATCTTAGAGAAAGGATCAACGACATTCACCAGAGAACAAGAAACAACATAAAAATTGCGAGTGACCGCATGAAGACCAGATACGATGCGAGAGCAACAGCACCTGAATTCAATGAGGGAGATCTGGTATGGCTTTATAACCCACATCGCAGAAAGGGAAAATCGCCCAAGCTTCAGCAGGACTGGGAAGGTCCCTACCAAATAGTTACGCGCATTAATGACGTCGTTTACCGAATCCAACGAGGACCAAGAGCAAAAATGAAAATTGTCCATGTGGATCGACTGCATCGTTACCACGGAAACAATGATGATGTGCTTGTTAGGGACGAACAAAACTAAGAGGGGGACAATGTGATGTGGCAACAAGTTTAGATATTCGGAGGATACTTTTTGTAAATTAACGCCATCTGTTGGATTCATTGTGTACAACAACCAACATTCATTGTGTACAACGACCATGCGCCTAAAAGTATGCTACATATTTGCAACATGTTTTAACTGAGTACTAAATCGAACTTGAAGTACTAATTCGAGACTCGAATTAGTACCGAAAGCTTAGATTGTGCCAGAACCAGACAGAAGCTTTCAGAAGCTTGTAAACTTGTATAAATACAAGAGTAGATTGCATTGAGAGTTGAGTTTATTTTCGAAAGTGGAATTGTTAACAACTGGAAGCGTTAATAAAAAGTGTTGAATGATAAAAACGTATATGAATTGTGAATAAGTGGAATAAGTTAAATTGGTGTTATTTAAACTGAAAGACGTTGTGTTTAATAAAATAAAGGGATTTGTTGCATTAATTTGGAATTTTGATTGAGTTTTATTTGTCGAAACCCAGGCCAAAAATATCACAATACTAAGGGTATTCATGCAACGCCGTAAACGACCCTTTTTGCAAATGTTGTAAACTTTGTCGTAACTCAAACAGCTGTTTGTTAAACGTCATGCTTAAAATAAGTATTAAAATAAATTTGTGGCATTGTATGAGAAAATTGTTTAAATGATATTTTTATGTTGAAAATATTGGGAATAAAAGTTAAATTGAAAATTTGTCAACCTAAACTTTAGAAAATAATAAAAATGATCATAATGATGACGGTAGCTTAGGGTTTTCGATATGCTGAACTGGTCAATTTTTCCATTATTCGGTTCCAAAACAACTATAATTTTGTTGTTGTAAGATTTTTACGACGTTTCGATCAAGTTCACAACACAAATTCATGTGGTAAGGTTCACCATTTGTTGTAAAAGACTTTCCATACAAATTTTGACATCTAGTTTACGACGTTTCATAAAAAAATACCCCAACTGTTTAAATGTTTAAAAATGTTAGCACATAACGTTTCAGAATCCTAAAAAATATTTCAGAAACTGCAAGGATTACGTATGACCCTTAGCTTTGATCTAAGATCGGAGGTTTCTTGGGCAGCAGATTATAATAATGTTATTATTGTCTCGTTATACGTTCGAAAGATTTTCAATGCCGCAAAGGTACAACTAATCTATAAAAATATTAACTTTATCCCGTAAAACCAATTATTACTTTAATAAACTATTTTGCCATGTGAAACTACCCTTAAGAGATATAAAAAAACTTGCAGCAAAATACTTGCATACTTTTTAATGCTATGATAAGTGCTTTATATGGTTTCCTATTTTATAGTAAGAACAATAATAGGAAAGCTAAGAGTATCATCAGTAATGCAACACATATTGAGCAAACTATTTGTACAAATAATCCTATCAAAGGAAAGGAATAAGGATTTTGCAATAGTTTAAAAAAAACTGCGAAATCTTATCATCGTCACCAGGTTAGGTAAGTTTAAGAAGAATTTCTGAAAATTGAATTTAATCTGAAGGCATCAGATAGCTTCAATATCTTCATTTGACATTTGCTGTTAAAAGTCATGAGTCATGTCTGCCACATTTCAGACATTATACACATACACATTCAGCTCCAAGGTAAAATTGAATTAAAGAACTTATATCTGTAAGCACGACATATCCGTGTGTATTTATTAAAACAATGTGTTCCACAAATAAAAATAAGACTACCATATATTTGCTGTCAAATCACTTTCAAGAAAAATATGTCAAACTTAAGTTTGGTTTCTTGTCACACTGTTGACAAGAATGTCGTTTTTTCTTTTAACTTAATTGAAAAGATTTAGTATATGTAATTGGCGCTTAAATTTGGAAAAATATCGAATTGGTTATTAATTTCTAAGTTTGAGATAGCTAAGGAAAGGAGTTTAGTACAAAACTTCACCGCGTTTCACAAAGCCCAACGCGAACACTCCGTCCCACCATATTTATATAACTATTTAAGTGTTGAATATGGACAACCTAAAGATACATAACTTTCCGGACTACTGGGCAAATAATATTATCGTTTACAGATAATTATTGCTATTTATTAAATTTAAATATGCTCTGCAAAATATTATAACTGAATAAAAAAAAAAAAAAACACCATCAGTCAAAACTCATCATTAAGATTATAAGTTTATGAACCAAAAAGTGAAATCATTCCTACAATTAAACTCCATTGACAATGAACGTGATTCAATTTATTTTAAGCTTAATATTTGTGTTCTGGTTAAGGGTAACTTTGCATGGTGTCCACTCTCAGCTGTTTAATATGGTATACGTCATTAAAATAAATAAAATTAGCCCGAACTTATTATTTTTCTACTTTTTTAGAAACCTCTACCGAAATTTACAGCAAAGACAAAATCTTTGATATGCATTGTAAATCCAAAACAAATCGAAAACGTTTCGTGTGGATTAAAGCCTATCAATTGGGAAAACACACTTATCAACATGGATGGCGATTTGATAAATATTGTAAACAATGTAACGGTAATAAAATTTGTGTTTTTAAGCTATGTTCACACAGAACAGTGGGACCGAACAGTATTTGTCGTGCGTGAACAAATATTTAACAATCAACGGTCCTGTCAAATAGAACAGTAATCTATCTGACAGTTAAGTTAACACTTGATATGATTTTATGCTGAAACACAACCAAGCTTCAGCTTTGTCTTCAAACACGTTATCTTCTATACCCTTTGTGTCCGCTTTAAATGACATTTTCCAAATTTCTGCTTTTTTTCTGTCATTTACAGTTTCGCTTGGAATTATTCAAATACACAAACCAATATCGGCCATTCATAATTAATGCAACAGTTAACCTTTGTCAAGCCTTTAGCAAATCAAGTGGCAACTTGTACGTGAAGCCGTTTTTAAAAATGTTTTCAAAGTTCTCGAATGTAAATCACCCTTGTCCGTTTATGGTAATTTAGAGGATATTTTAAAATCACAATCTGACGCAATGTTTTAATTTAAAGGGTCACCTGTATGCCAAAGATATGTATTTAGATTCTGGCTTCTCAACGTTTATCATTCCTACCTCAAAATACAAACTTGTTTTTACGTTTTTTGAAGGATGGCCGTACGATTTGATTGCAACAGTTGAAGCTGTGGTACAAATTAAGGAACGATCTGAAGTGAATTAAGGCAGAAAACAAAAAAGAATGATCCCGATTTAATGTACGCTAAGTTTAAATAGAAAAAGTTTAAAATTGCATTTGAAACAACAAGTTTATAATTTATAGTTATAATATGTTCGAACCATAATGAAATCTCAGATTTCTCAAAAGAGATTTCAAAATAATCCAGCAAGAATATATCTTATTTCAGAACTTGCAATGAGTATGAAAGAGAGAATAATGTAAGATGATTTGCCTGTCCTTGTTACATCACCGTTTTTGTGTATACAGCCATACTTACAATAACGGGTCTTTAAAGACTAAAATATTTGTTCGAAACCGGATTTTCGTTGCAGTTTTAATTTCCATATTTCAGAATTTAAAAACAAATGATAACAACGAGACGAGTCGGTCAAAACGGTTAATCTGCGTCGACATATCTTTTATTTGACAAAGCCATAAAACACACTAAAAACTTCCCATAAAGTTGCTATAACTTTTGGAGGCTCTTGGCCATATTGGGGCGGGTTAGGCCGATATATACGTTATACGAAACACATTTTTTCATTTCTGTATACAAAAATTACTACAGTTATGAACAAACTACTGTTACTGACCGAAATAAGGAAAATTAATTTTGGGCAACATTTGACAAAAAAGATGATATAAAGCGGCGTTAAAAATTAGAAACTTTTTTGCCGAATTTTACGTAAATATTTATTTAAACACAAAAAATATTTCATCGGAATCCTCCATAAACACACACAAATACAATATTTTGTATTATATGTGTACATATACTCACCATTCAAAACAGCTGTTTACGGCCTTTAAAGCCGAAAACAGATGTGCAGAGAGGCTGCATGCACACGCAGGATCATGCAGCGCTGTCCCTAAAACAGATGTACACACTTTTTGGCATTTAAGTATTGCTGTATTAATGTCAAATTGCAGCGTTACCGCTGGACATTTTTGAAAAGTTGTAAAAAAAGTCACATTCAAAAAAATGTCTGAGAATAAGGTAAATAAAATTAAATGTATGTATATTAAATCTTATAAAATAAAAATTCCAACAAATCTGACAGAAATTATTTTAATTGAAGACCTAACACTTAGAAGTTAAGATATTTTTTAATATTTTAAGCAATTATTTCAAACTAGGCATCTATTTTAGGAATAGACATCGTGCAGAGCGGGCTGCATGCAGACTTTGGAAAATGGGTTCCCTCATAAGAACCTGTGTATTTTAGCTGCATGGGAAAAGGCTGCACATTTGTTTTGACCTTAAATCCACCAAAAATAGGCGTTTCGTCCCAGTAACTCACTTGGACTCTTTAGTTGACAGCGAGTACTATATCTATACTATAACTATTTCTTCTTGGATATAGTTCATATTAGGTTTTTGTTAAAAACTTCATATATGTTGAACTGAACAAATCGAAAGTTGCTTCTTGACAAACGCACTCACTGTCAACTGAAGAGTCGAGCTGAGCTATTTTGAATTCATAATCTTAATCTTCATATTTCGTTCCTATAAATCTTGAATTATTATTGCATTTATATCTCCCATCTCTATTGGACAAGTATGGCTTTTATGTGCTATATCCTTTTTCTTTGCAGAAATCAAAACAAAGATACGTGTAAGTTCACCATTAGAAAACTCTACTGTCATCTTAAATGTGCAAATATTGGGTACTGAGTAAGCCACTGAGTAAAACAAAATCATAAAAAAAAAGAAAAGATTTTTGTATAAATTTGTTTGGTTTAAATCATCATAGACTAAACACGCTTGGAGGTTGAATAGAGCTTCTATAAATGTATTCCTGATCCTCGCCATTTTAAATGAAGCTAGAATACTTTCTATAGATTTAGTGGCATAAAAATGCAATAGATTCCGTTTTTTGATACTATATCATTGTATATGAAATCTAAAGTACTACCATCAGGCAGCATCTAGTTTAGCGAGATACTTCCGCAATAGCGCTGCAGTAGTTCTTGATATGCATTTATATGGGTTTTGGAGAATAGAATGAAATATAATGATGAAAGAG
Source organism: Platycheirus rosarum (assembly GCA_963971375.1). Lineage (NCBI taxonomy): Eukaryota > Metazoa > Arthropoda > Insecta > Diptera > Syrphidae > Platycheirus > Platycheirus rosarum. The sequence goes on along the minus strand of OZ020510.1, from coordinate 29,722,413 downwards.
TAGGTTGTATGTTAGATTTTCAGAAACGTATGAGTTAGAATGATTACAAGCATTTGCAGGAATAATGAATAATAAGTACGAGTGAAAGGTTCAAAAAGTGACACTAGACCATATGGTATGGTAGAGTAAGGGAAACAAATATTATGGGATTTCCCTTTGATTTTTCGTAAACAAACCAAGATTGTGTGTTTTCAATTATTTTTTGGATTTTGCATTTTTCAAGAAATTTTTTTATTTCTGTAGCTAATACCGAAATCACATACCAATGTTGCCATATTCGGATTTCACTGTTTACAGTTTTAATGTATATTGTTCAATTTCGAACGTAATAAGGAATTGATTTATTTTGTATTTAAACGTAGGTAGGTTGCTTTTTACATTTCTATTGAAAAAAAGAACAGTAAAAGCTAATGTTTGTTCAAAACGGCATTTTACTGCTTACGATCATTCATTGGTAAAGTCTATGTTTCCGTGAATTTTTTTTTCAAAAATATTAAAAAACACCCAGAATATTTTTTTTTATTTTTCAAATTTCTATTTTACGGCTCGAATAGAATACGAGTTGCGTACATACATTATACATACACACAGTGGATGTGATGTATATTGCTAGCGAAGCTGCATAAGAACAAAACATTCATTATTTCTTTTTTGTCAAGAGACAGAGTAAAATCATGAGCGCATTATTTTTCAAAAAATAGGGCGCCCGTAATAAGGACTTTTTTATTAAGAAGTTTTTTGGTCGATCCCTTGTTTTTTTTTAATTCTATTGAAAGACTATATAAAGTGTTGTCTTGTTTATCGGTTTTAATTATATTGTTGTTTTAGTTGAGTTAATGGTACATATGTCACGTTTATTGCAAAACATGAACAAACTCAATTTATTTTGCAAATACTCCATTCTACAAAATTGCAAAATGTTGAGAAGGTATGTAAGAATTTAATTTTATCTTTTTGTTTACATTTTTCAAATTTTCCTTGGCAAAAAAAATCAAAATCTTTTCCCTTAAGGCGCTTAATGCAATGTCAACCATTTTGCATTCCTTCCCTGTGTGAATATTTCGTCATCCCTTAATACCAGTTTTCAGCGATACGCAAATGATTTAAACATAACACGAAAAAGTGTCGATGGTTTGTTTTCTTCTGACTGCTAACACTTTAAATACATATTTCCCGTTCTATCTCTTTCTACCATTGCATATGTGCTGAATTCATCTCCCCGACCAAAAGTCTACAATGAGAAATAGCGAGATAGCGAAACTAGATGACTTGAAACACCCATCTTGATAGTACTATAGAATAGATATGCAATGACTATATTAGAAACAAACCTAGTAAAGAGAGGCCATTTTTTAAAATAAGAATTTATGCAATGTTGATAGACTCCTCCAGTCGTTAAAAGCTGATAAATAAGGTGTAAGATTAATCTCATATAAACTTTTAATAAATGGTCAAAATCCGTTGTCGGGGTATTTGGCAATGAGTTTGAAAAGAAACCAATATTTATAAATGAGAGTCTTACAACTTTTAATAGACTTTTGTTCAATAGAGCTAGACAAATTAAAACAGAAAGAAATTATTTATATCTTTGGATAAAAAATGGAGTAATTTTAATGAAAAAACAAGAAGGAGAAACTACTTTGCGCATATCTTCATTTGAAGATCTTGATAAAATTATTTATTAATGGCTAATCTTTTCTCATCAAATTTAAATGATGTTTCATTAGTTACTCCTTTTTGTTTTTTTGATAAAGAATTGTATAAAAGTGTATTTCACTCTGAATTGTATAATGATAGTTTTTTTATTGTTCATCAGAATATTAGAAGTTTGCGAAAAAATGTTGATCTATTTTTAACTCATTTTGAATCTTTTGTTAATAAGCCTGACATTATCTTTCTGACTGGAATTTGGATTTATGAGCATGAAAAAATATTCTTTAATATTCCCGGCTATGTGTAATAATACTTATTCGTCTGGTGGTACTGCTGTCTTTTTTAAAGAAGGTTTAAACTGTGATTATGTAAACACAGACCTTTTAAGTTCGGATATGATTAAGATTTCTCTCACTATCAAAGCAGTTGAACTAGTTTTTATGTGCTTTTATAGATTTCATCATGTAAGTGAAGATGTTTTTATTACGGAGCTCTCATCTATTCTAATTAATAACAGTGCTAAAAACTTGTTTATTGTTGGTGATATCAACATCGATATTCTAAATGAATCTTTGTCTGTAGATAACTATTTATCGTTGATGTCTTCAAATGGCCTAGAATCTTGTATTAATGAATAACTCCCACTTCAAAAACATGTATTGATCATATTTTTTCTAGAATTGATCTGAAAGTTAATTTTAATCTTATAAGCACTATATGTGATATGAAAATTACTGATCATTGCATGACCTGTCTTATTTTTAATTTTAAAGATAAAATACAATGCAACACCCTTAATCAATATTCTGTTTATCAATCTATAAAGACTAATTTTGAGCGCCTTAACTCTTGTTTAATTTTTGAAAGTTGGTATGGAATCTTTTCTGCGTCTGATCCTTCTGTTACATTTGAACTTTTTATTTCAACTTTACATGGATATTTTAATGAAAGCTCAGAAGTGTTTCGGAATAGAAAAGGTCAGCACAAAAAACTTAAACCTTGGATGTCCAATTATCTCCTAAAAAAAATTGAAAAGAAGAATAAATTAAGACTAAAGTGTAAAAAGCACCCTAATAATAATCTCCTTCGTAAGATCTGTGAATTGTTATGTAAGGAGATTAGTTTTGAAGTTCCTGTCTGTAAAGAAAACTATTATATGAATAAATTTCATAAAGCCAAAGGAAATTCGAAAAAAGAATGGGGCTTAGTTAATGAATTGTTTAATCGAAGGTCAGCTTTTGATGTTCCTCAAAGTTTATCTTCCGGAAATTTAAATACAGCCATTCATTCAGAAATGTCAAAGCTTTTTAATGATCACTTTACAGGTATACCGATAAAAACTCTTTGTGATGCCGGGCTTAATAACTCTTCTTATAAATGCACAGATAATTGTTTCAATGACTTTTTTCATTATAATAGTTTTTTATTTTGAGCCTTTTTCTTCATTTGAAGTATTTAAAGTTATAAATGCTCTGGACAACTCCGATTCCTTCACATTCAACAGCTTTTCAAATAATTTTACTAAAAACGTTTGCTTTAATATTGTAGATATTTTAACTCACTTATTCAACAAAAGCGTTTTTCAAGGGAAATTTCCGGAATGTTTGAAAATTGCTGAGGTTATTCCTATTTTTGAGAAAGGTGACAAAAAATGTATTAATAATTATAGGCCTATCTCTCTTTTATCGGTATTCTCAAAAATTTTCGAAAAAGTTATAAAAATTAAAATGCTTACATATCTTGACAACCTTTCCTTTTTCAGCTCAAACCAATACGGTTTTAGAGCCAAAAATTTAACTGAAGATGCATTATTAAATTTTTGTACTAATGTTTATGAAAGTTTGGACAGAAAAAAGTACACGGCTGCACTTTTCATTGATATAACCAAAGCTTTCGATACAGTCGACCATGATATTTTGCTAAGAAAACTAGATAAAGCTGGGTTTAGGGGTTTTATTCTCGATTGGTTTTGTTCGTTCCTTAAAAATAGAAAACAAAGAGAAAGAATAGGTAAAAATTTTAGTGAAAGTCGCAATATTAATACAGGTGTTCCTCAAGGTTCAGTTCTTGGCCCGATTTTATTCCTTGTTTATATTAATTCTATGTTCACATTAGATTTAAAAGGAACAAAAACAGGGTTTGCAGACGATATAGCCTGTGTATATTCTAGTTCATCCTTAATAGACCTGATCTCAGATATAAATCATGATTTGGAATTGCTTAGACATTGGTTCGCGACGCACAAACTTGTGTTAAGTGATAAAACTAAAATAATGTTTTTTAAACTACCCTTACTTAATAATCATCCTCCTGTTCTTATTTTTCATAGCAATGACTGTACAAACTCTCCTTTTAGTAGTTCCACTTGTAACAGTTTTAATACGTCTAGTTGCATTGTCTCAGACCTAACTTGTTCTTCGAAGTGTTTCCATATTGAAAATGTAACAGAATTTAAATATCTTGGTTTAACAATTGACAGTAATATGAATTGGAAACCTCACACACAGGCAATCAAGAAGTATTTACTTTCAACTACATATATATTTTTTCATTTAAAAAAACTTTGCTGCCGCAGACTCCTTGAAACTCTATATTTTGGTCTAGTTCAATCTAAACTGCAATATGGTATAGTATGTTGGGGTGGTACGTATTAAAACTACCTTCAACCCTTGTTAGTATCTCAAAAACATATTTTAAGAAATATCTGGAAAAAAAGAAGACTTGAGCATAGTTTTCCGTTGTTTGCTTGCTCTGGTATACTCCCATTAAAACATCTTTACTTTTATAAAGTTCTAAAAATTTTCTATTTAAGGAGTGGTTTTCGTTTCACTTCTGTTTACGCATTGCGCAGTAGTGAGAGAAATCTCGCGTTCATTCCTGTACATAATTCCCAGCACTTCTTTCAGTTTTATGCATCAGTAGCACCAAGACTTTATAATATTTTACCATGTAACATTCGCTCTATTGGCTCTATCTACTCTTTTAGCATGAAGGTTAAAGAATGGCTTTTTAACTACGATTTTAATGAAATTCATAATTTACTTACAATCTTAGTTTGATAAATCTTGCTATTGAATTTTAAATTTTGTCTAAATTTTTATTTTATTTTTTGTTTGTATGCGACATATCACCCCACAACATTTGTTTGAATATAAATTTCTTTTTGATTATTGTTAATTCTTAAAATTTTAAAACCTACATTTTTTAGTCGATACTTTCAACACTTGTCGTAAGGCAACAGATAGTATCTTATCTACTTTATTTCTTTTTACTATTTTTGTAACTTAATATTATATAATATCTAATATCTATTGCACGGAATTATTTGGTTTATTAGTATATCTTTAAGTTACAAATTGTATCTATTGTATAAGAGAGAAATAAAATAAAAAAAAAAAAAAATATTTGTTTAAATGTCACTAAGAAATCTATGGTAAATTCACAAACGTCAAATTTTCGTAAAGCGATACTGCACCACTGCTTATTTGAGATGCTGAGCGCGTATTACGAAATACGAAACGCTAGACGTTATGAAAAAATTGCCGGATAATATAAAAAAATCGAATCAAAAGTCAAAGCAACACAAATAACGCCAAGGCAAATACGACAACACCATTATTTGTCAAAACGATAGCAATACGACTGACAAAAGCAGTCGTAAATAAAAACGTGGATCGTTAAAAAAAGCTATCGTAAACCGTAATTGCAACGTAACGAAAACGATTGATTTTTAACAATTATCGTAATTCGTAATACGGGCCCTGATGCTAATGCATCTGATTCCGATGCGATGCGAATCGGTAATTTAAAACGTTAAGAAAAAAACTTTTTTTTGTATTTATCCATTGTATATGTATATGTTTATGTATATGTATATGTATATGTATCTCGCTATTTCGCATAGTAGACTTTTAGTCGCAGAGATGTATTCAACACATCTACAATGTTAGAAAAAGACACAATGGGAAAGATATATATAAAGTGTTAGCAATCAGAGGGAACAAATCCTCAAGACTTTTTCGTGTTATTTCTTTGTCATTTTCTTTAGAATAGAGAGAATAAAAGACAGAAATTTAGACAGGGATGTGAAGATTTTACATTTCTGCCTTGAAAATACACTGTTTTTGGGTGGTTTTAGCTTTACGTTTAGATACGCCAACAGGATAAAATTTACCGTTTTAACGATGTTTGCTGAAATTTGATTATTGGTTTGGTTTTTTTTGTACAATTTTGAATGGTTACCATGTTTGATTATTATACCAATTTTTTTTTAGTCTGTAAAAACTTAATTGTTTTAAAATTAACGCGCGCACAATGGACTATTTGTTTCCCTTTTAATGTGGAACACACTGCGCGGACATTAGGAAGATAGGGAGGGGAAAGATAGAGGAAATTGAGGCTGAAGCTAATTCAGATGTTGATGAGGGCAGTAGAACTTCTACATCAGCGGAATAAGTGAGTAAAGTATTATGTTTGTAAAATTTGTATTTAAAAACAATTGTTCAACAGATCTGTACTCGGAAACGTGGTCGAAATCAGAAAAATTGAGCGAGAAACATCAGCAAGGCCAACAGAAATTCAGGTAAAAGTTACATCAACCAAAAAACTGCAAAAATTATTGGGGAAAGGTCTGTACAAGTGGGATGAGTTCAAAAATGCTCATTCAATTGTTCAACCAACTTCTTGGACAGCCAAAGGCAAGAACTATTCAATATGTATTGGAAACTTGGTGACATTTCGAAACAGAGGGAATTTATTTGCAACAGCATCGAAGAAGTGAACCCAAAGTACAGGTATGCCACAGACGGTTCAAACCGACAAAAAAACCGCTGCTTTTACTTTGTCAAAGATGTAGCTCCTGTTTGTGTGTGCAAAAAGTTTTTTGAAACAACTTTAAATATTCCCGCCAAGGTCATTGAGACAGCTCAACGTAAATTTGTAAATAACGTCATTCAACCGGACCTTAGAGGAACTCATGATAACCACAGTTCGATTCCACAACCCGGTAAAAACGCTATACGAAGCCATATTAACAGCTTTCAAAGAATTGAATCTCATTATTTTTTTTTTGTTTCCTTTGGCACGAAGGCATTGCACGTCGAGGATCAGACGAAATCGCAGCATGCCTTAAAATGTATGTAAATAAATTGACAAACATAAAGCATCTCATTATTTGGTCGGACAACTGCTCTGGACAAAATAATAAAAAGTATATTTTGTCTTTCTTAATCCAACTTGTACAGATTTGCAACATAGAGTCCATCGCCCAATAATTGTTGATAGTTGGCCACACCCAAAATTAAGGGGACAATATGCATTCCCTTATTGAAAAAAAATAAAGCAAGGTGTCTGAAATCTGGTCCAATTTACACCTGTTACCAGCTTGTCCCAATAATTCAATTGGCAAAAAAGACTAAGCCATTGTACAAAGTCCATCAACTTCAAACAAAAGAAGTCTACGATCTTAAAGACTTTTGCATCAAAACGGGGAAAAACTGTACAAAAAATGATGAGAATGAAAAAGTTGTTTGTGCTGACATTAAAGAAATTCATGTCGAAAAAAACATCCAAATATTGTACAATACAAGACATCATTTTCAGAAATAAATTATAAATCGCTTAAAGTTTCAAATGATGTAAAGTTTGTTGATTTTAAGCCAGCATACCCAGATGGCCCCCCTAAGATACCTACTGCAAAGAAGAAAGACTTGATGAGTCTTTGCAAGCAAAACTCCATAACTGAATGCCATCATAACTTTTTTTACGAACTTAAGGACATAAGATCCTGAAATTAGATCACCAATAATTGCAAAGAAAAGGCGCGAGTTTAAATTTTGGAACACATTGGGGGCTATTTTGAGATGTCTCTTTATTGCATTAGATTCTTTTGAAAATAAAAAAAGATATTTCGAGTTTTTGCTGTACTGCATTAAAATTTTTGTATTTTTTATAAGAATTAATAAAAAAATGTGAATTATTTATAACTCATAAAACAAAGTTTTTAATTTGTTTATTTCTCTTATTTGGAAAAAAATAAATAGATTCCTTGTGAAATTAGTACACATACCAATGATTCTCAATGTTTGTAAAAAGTTACAAGCAAAAGTCCATTTCCGATTATCTTAGATACACATAACTGGAATCAACACTTTTTGACTTGTCGCTCTGTTGTACTGAGGGTGCGATAATTTCAATGTTGATTGTCTGTTTGCACCTTTAAGAAAGTAAAACTTACTACTCACCCGGAAGCCCAACATAGCTCTTCAAACTTTATGTTTATACAACAATTAACATTCTCTAGTCTAGACGCTTCCACTGAAACTGAACGAAACAAATAAAAATAAAATTATTTCACAGGAGAAAAGCCTTTTGTTCAAAAATATCAAAAATAATATATTCCATGTTTAGCACTTCTTAGAACAATAATCCTTAGTCACAATTCATTCACGATCATTCAAGAACTCAATATTTCTACAAATAGGGAAATCAATAGTGCAAAGTGCATATACAATTAAAGAACTCATCGAACTGTTTACATTTGCAATTGATCTGTTGCTTTACTCTTTGCTTTATATTAAAATAATTCTATGAAATTAAACTACGATGTTTCAAATAATTTGTAAGGTGCCATTAAAGTCCAGACTGATTGCGTCATTCGCGCTAAAGGAATCAAATTTTCCTTCCAGACGAGTTCAATGACACGACGAACTTACTAGCTTAACGAAAATTGAACGCCAAGGCCAACGCAGTAAGTAAAAACAGCAAATTGGGTTAATGACCCTTTGGAATGTCAAAAAATGGACTCGTTTGTTCAAAGTAAATAAAATAGTGTATTTTTATCATTGAAGTAAGTACGTAGGTTGGAAAAGTTATCCATATCATTAAATATGTATATTAAACAAACTTACTCTTTTTGGAGGATATTCCAACTGATTTACAAGCAAAACGGAAAATTGAGAAACTTACCTGAAAATAGAAAGAAAATTTACTTTAAATTTACAATTTTACTTGCTTAAACGGTTTGTACCTAATATTTCAAATACAACTTCAGAGTTCAATAGAAGATTAATTTCAAAAGTAGTTTTTAACAACTACATATAACCGGAAGCGGAAATAGATGTGTTAAAAAAATATCGCGCTGGATTACCCATTTAAAATGAAAAACGAAGTGTTTTTTTAACAAGAGCTATGTAACTACATTAAATACCGTTTATTCGATTGTAATAAAACTTTGTCAGCTAATTGCCGTAATTAAGAGCAAAATAGTAAAATTAATTTGCAGCAGTTGGCGAATGTCGTATTGAAAGAACATTAAAAATGTTGGAATAGATAAATTACTGTAAAATATTATATTTACATTATTTTATATTATTTAATATTATTATTACACAATTAGGAAGATTCTAATCATAGTTAGAACCATAATCGACAGGCGGCGCTACAAGATAAATAAAAAAGTGTAAAAATACGTGCATTTCTATACAAACCGAAGAAATGTGAATCCTTGTTATAAATTCATTAAGCGCTTCCTAACCTTTAATTTAAATAAAACAAAGTGTATGTGAGATATCGAATTTTTTTATTCGTTTGAAAGGCCTATCGATGCTATTATGTGTGGAATATAACATCGTTTTAATGTCCGCCGCTCTTGGTGGCGCGCATCCGAAATATCCAATTTTCCATGACTGACCAATATCCTTCCCAAAGAAATATGGACCGATGATGGCGCCAGTCCAAAGTCCACACAGAACAGTGACTTTATCGGGATGCATTTAACGCTCTTATATCTCATGTGGATTGGTATCGTCCCAAATTCGACAATTTTGTTTGTTCACGTATCCATTCATCCAGAAATGGGCCTCATCATGAATAGTCCTCTCGGTAGGACGATTATGGCGAATATGTTCCATGGGCGAATATGTTCCATGTTGCCCGAACAGAACACCCATTTTGATAAAACAATTTGATAAAACAGACTGACTGAATAAGTGACAGCCAATTCGACGAAAAGATGGCCGCTGTCATGGTACACAGATATATGATAGCGAGTTTCAAATTTTAAAGATTTGATCTCAAAATTGAGATTTGATCTTTTCAATGAAATTTCTTTCATTGGTGATTCATTTGTATTTAGGGATCGTTCATAAAAACATCGATGTTTGAACTTCGCTGTTATGATGATGATATCGATTTATCGATATTTTCATGGTGTTTAAGAAACATTTTTATGAACTGATTTTTTGATGCTCAATAAGCCGTTAAAATACGAATAGTAATGAAATAAAAAAAAACAAGCCAGCCATTTTTAATTCAGAATTTTGTGTTTCACTGCGTTTGTAAAACACCAAATGCGATATTAGTTAGCAAAACAAAAAAAAAATCTAAGACCGTTTTTTTTGCCGATATCTCATAAGATTTGAAATAAAAATAAAAAAAATTACCCTGGAGTAACTTCTGAATTTCCATTATCAATTCTATATCATTTCTTTATTATAATTTGTGTTTATTTTGTAATTGCCAGGAGAAGGTTTTTACGAAAGAAACTTTTGGAAAAGTCGGGGAATGTCAGTGTGCATCAAGTCAAACTGCCAAAAAAACTGCATAGCTGCTCCGGTGTTGATTTAACATCGAACAGCTTAGTGCAACATCTCTATTTTTTGACATTTCTTTCATTTAAATCTGTTTTCTTTAAACGGTGGCAAATAAATAGAAGTTAATAAAATGACCCACGAAAGCAATATTTTGTCTATACACACATTAATAACTAATAAAACCTACAAAATAATCTACGAAATATTTCATATCATAAAATAGCACACCAAATTTGCAAATAAATTCCTCTATTCTCTGCAAACGAACTTCTGCCAACAGCTAATTTGAATTTAAATTTTGAATTTTGACAGCTCCGATATCTTACACCAAGAAAATACCTGTGGCGCATGAGGGTGCACTCAGTGCGTGCCCGGTGTTGACATCGAACACAGTGCAAAAACACTGGGGCGAAAAAAGTGTCACATTAAACACTTCAGTGCGATTTCACCAGTTGCATTTACAGTGCGCCCCAGTGCTGAAATCGAACAAAGCTAATAACAAAATAAACACAAACTCTACGAAATAAAGTGAAAGAGAATATAATTGAATTATAAATATATTATAATTTCTCCTTTTTCATTGCAAATAAAATGCAATTTGTATCCGCCATGTTAACAAGTAAATGAAATTCAAAAAAAAAAAAAAAAATTATTTGAATCGCATTTGACGTTTTACAAATGCAATGAAACCCAAACTTCAGAATTAAAACTGCTATGGCAATTTGTTCGTTGACATTCCGGATCGGGGTGATTCTTTTACTGATTCTATGACCAACAAAAACACTATAAGTGATATTCTATATCAAGCTTTGGTTTGCTAATTTAAACTTTGAAAATTACTTACCTGATGATTTATATCCGAATAAACGGTTGTTTAGTAAAATACTTACTATAAAATTACAGAAGGTGGCGCATGTGTCGTATGAAATATGTACATAATTCATTTCAATTTATAGAAAAGAAGGACATTCGCACAGTAATCTGTCATCTCTATCCATAAACAATAGCTAATGCAGAATGAACGGAATAATGCAAAACAATAATTTGAGACCCTATCGAATAGAGTCCCGGCTGCGCCGTTTTAACGCCTCCGAGAGCCTTGGTCAAGTAAATCCATGTTGATGTTTTTTTTATATTTTTGTAGGTTTATCATTTGGTCAAACAATTTGTCTATTGATCCGATGAGTTAGGTCAAGACCAAAAATACCGTTTTTGAATTGGTCAGACAAAGGTTAGCGTCCGGATTTTGTTTGTCCGACCAAATGATTTGAAATCTATGATCAAATCTCTATTTAATTGTTCTTAAACTCTAAAGTAGTCTTTAGCTGAAACTCAAGCTAACCTTATGAACGATCCCAAAACATTTTTGCAAATTCGCCAACTATAAGAAAAAGTCTAATGATTAAACGAATTCGCAGAAGTATGGAAAACTATTTGTTACATCGATTCATAAAAAGGCAAGAACTATCATCATAATAGTTTTGTTCGATGTCTGCCCTGGGGCGCACGAAATGCACTGACATTCCCCAGTGCGCACTGGGGCGGGGAACATCGAACAAACCTAATGCCAAACTCTCCAACATCCCCAAAATATTTGAATGCCTCATATAGGAATTTTGCGTTGTAAGTCGCTTATATCTTTTAGACAACATGGCTTTCTCAAATTTAGATCACTACCACTAACCTTTTTGAATTTGTTTTTTTTCTTTGCCCTCTCAGCACTAGAAGTAAGGATGGAAGTCGATGTTATCTCGACTGACTTTAATAAAGCCTTTGACAAAATTTCACATAGTCTTATGCTCTTCAAATTTAAGGCATTTGGCTTTGAACCGATCTCCTTGAAATGGATATCTTCTTACCTCAGAAATCGTTTCTACAATGTGCGTCTAAAGAATTCTTTAACCCTTATGTGACTCGTTCGTTCCCTATATAATAACTTTCGTTAGACCTCCTTGAATATTCTTCTCCAAGTTTGGTGCCCATACCACCACGATCACATTTCCAGAATCGAAAGCATTAAACAATGATTTCTTCGTTTCGGTATTCCATGGCAGGATCCTTTTATTGTATCTCCCTATCAAGGCCGTCTCCAACTTATTAACCTGAACACTCTGGAAGAACGAAGAATTAATGCCGATATCCTTTTCATTAACCGACATTTTCTGGTTTCTTCACTATATAATTCCATTGTCTTCAAGACCAACCCTCGCAATCCCAGAAATCCAAGTCTTTTCTATCTACCCTCCCAGCATCCCTCCTGCGAAGTGTAAATTCGATCGCTGAGTTTTTTACTTAAATATAAGCTGTCCGAACCTTTCCATTTAGCTATAAGTTCTCGTAACCTAGTCTTAAGTTAGATTAAGTTTTGTAGCTTGATATAAGCCGAATAAATGGGGGTTGCTGTCCCCTCTAAAATTAAATTGTCCATTAACACTATGGTATAACCTACCACCAAAAAACGCAAACGGAAGTAACTGTTTTGCAGCCAAAAGACCCGGAAAACAGTCTGTCCGGCAAAAAATACTGCAATGCCTCCAAGGCGGTAAAAGTCGTACGGAATTTTTCGTCGTCATCAGTTCCTACGCTCATCTTCAATGATACTCCTGCTGTTAGTTCTCAAACTAAGCTGAGAACACGTCCAGTCGCAAATATCTTGAAAGAACGTAACATACATAAAAACCGCTGGCCAGGATAGTATCCCCGCTATTGTTCTGAACAGGTAATCTCTTATGGCAAAACCACTGTATAAGCTTTTCCATCTGCCCTATTCCTCTGGGCTCTTTTCGAGTGAATAGAAAAATGCATTTGTCCAGCCTCAAACTCTAGACCAACTGCACTTATGTCTCGTCTTTCTTAGGTCATGGAAACGCTGATTATTTTCAACTTAACATATATCTCGAAGATAAGAAGCTTCTTAATTACCGACAGTACGGCTTTCGTAGCAACAGGTCCACTGCTGATCTGATGGTATATCTTAAAACTATATTGTATCCAATTTGAAAATGCCCAATACAACTGGGTTGGTTAATTGCTTCTCGAGGTGATTGTCTAAAACAATGCCGGGATTGTGGGTTATTGAAGGCAACAAAATCGTCACATTTTAAAGCTTAAACAGAATTCTAGCACTTGAGTTATCCATTCATTCTCCAACCATCAAACTCATGTTTCATGCTGCCTAAGCAAGCAATCATGAACAATATTGAAATGACGAGGCAACCGAAAACCCCAAAAATGTCTCACAATTTACATACATATTTACTTTGTCCGTCTTGATAAAAAAACACTTAATTGTAGTGTAAAAAAAAATCTAGTCACCGCTGCCCATTAGAAAAAAAATCATTTTGTTTTAAAGAAATTTTCATTTGAAAATTATATCAGCTGCGCTGCACTACACCTCCTTCCATAGTTTTTCAGCCGAAATTTCAAAATCAATAGCTAATCCTCTGTTCCTGTCCAAAAAGCCTTCAATCCTTCAAAAATATGCAATCCACCGAACCCGAAGCCTCATCCTCCATAACCGAACAGCCCACAGACCACATTCCATCTGTTTCAACTAGCCTTCAAGATGCAGATAGCTTCCTTAGTCGTTGTAATTGGAACAATGACAAAATTAACAATATCCTCCGGACTCCACCTGGCATTCGACAGAGGTCTGTTTTCACAGCAAATCCTCCTCCAGCGGTGAGTAAGATACAAATTAATGAAACAAAAAAATCAAAATAATTCTTTAGACCAAATTCAATGTGAGTGCTGCTCCATTTGTTTCAACTCTGCAACAAAACAACAGGACACAACCAGCACCATCATCATCAACAACAACAACAGCAGCAGCAGCCTATGGCAGCCCTGGAGCTAGAATGTTGCGCAGCTTAACAGAGCGATATAGCCCTTCAGCAGTGTATGGCCCTTCGGCGGGCACACGGAGTGCTTCCAATGATATGCGTCCCATTATCTTTATGGTTTGTCATTTCAATGGCAGTTACGGTTAACACTTTTCCATGAAAAAAAAATCATTTGTATCGTTTAGCAACCAGGAAACTCATCGATGCCCACTTTCTCTAGGCGCATCAGCCATCGTGATTATGAGAACTCTTATGCAGTCGGCCCAGTAGCACTGCCAAATGGAACCATACAAATTCGTTTACGAGATGGCATGAGGTAGGTTGTGATGGAAATTGCCATATGCTCTTGATTTCTAACCATAAACCGCCTCCTTTTACCATCCTCACAGCATTGATATGACCCTAGATAAGGCTGTACGTGTTTTCAATACTCGCAGCATGGTTGCTCTGGCCCTGTCCAGCAATGGCGGCTCCTCCGCAATGATACACCCCAATGGCAGAGTCTACCAAAATGGATCTCGAGTGGAAATTGTTACCTACGATGGCATGAAGAACAACAATTATGTGTGAGTTCGGTTTAGATATTCGGGATAAGAGGCTAGGTTAACGGTATATAACGTAATTTTAAATGTATTTATAGCCGTTATGCAAAAATGTGGTATAAAGGAGTTAGTTTCACTAGTGAAAACTGTGCCCTCACCTATCTCGTTGATACGGCCGGCACAAGGACAACTACGGACAGCTTTATCGATATGAGCAAGGATTACACGGTTTTCGTGTTTTACAAGTAAGTTTAAACTTTTTTTTTCTTCTTTTAGAGGGCTAAAGGGTAAATAGGTTTTGATTCGGATGGTAGTTATAGCAATTAAAAACAATTGCATTGTGTAAGGCAGCGTTATTGGATTAAAGACTCAGTTATGGAATCCGGAATAGTGCTCGGATGGATAAGAGTTTCATAAAAGTTTTTTTGTGTTCTTTGTTTTGTGTTTGGTAATGGATTTTTCGATAACGCTTTTATAGTTTTATTTGATTTGCTTTTGAGGCCATTGCTTGTAGGTTTTATTGGAGTAATGTTACCATAACCCCGTTTCATATTGATTTTGTTATTTTGGTTAAAGTTTTTGAAAGACGATTCCAGAAAAGAAATGGATTATTTTTCAAACCAAATAAGCTATCTCTGGAGCGGAATCTTCGATTCCACCTCTGAGTGACTGTAGAGAAAGACTGAGACTTATGTGGAGCCCGGAAGTGGAACAAGACCCTTACCGTCTCCACATACAAAACGAGCCTGCTAGCTAGGGACCGAGCTTGCTGGAGAAGCTTGCTGAGTTCCAGGTCCACCCGGACTAAGGTAAGGTAAGGTTAGGCATATTTTTGTATTAGCCGTTTCTTCTTATTTGATTGACTCATCCAGTTACTAGAAACCATGTCTTCCTTCCCTCAAGGTAACAAAGAGCCACCTTTATGTCTACAAAAAAAAAACATTGAAATCAATCTTGATGTTTAAAATCCTATTTGCAGGCATCTGCGTCCATCACATTAAGCATCAATCCCGACTACTTATTTTAGAACTTAGCTTGGGTCTTTTCAGATTCATCTTGGCAAACATTAATAGGAGTCAGGAGTTATAAGTTGATTTTTTTTTTAATCCTTCACATCATTCATAACTCACAAAAAATAATCCTCTTACAGTGAATCACGTCATGGTCCAGCATGTGTTCAGGAGGCCGCATCCGTTGTTCAAAATTCAATTGTGTCCTGTTCAGAGGACGGTTCCGAGACGTACGAAATTAATGGATTTCGCATTTCACAGGGCGCTGATGGCCTGGTCAAGTATGTACATGACAGCTCTTCCAGCCAATCGTTGTTACCAACCCATTCATCTTTCACTCACTCATTCATTAAATTCTTGATAGATTGACACGAGCCCATAACAAGTGCCTCATCCGTACAAGCCCCACTAATGGATCGGCAACTTTGACTACACCAGCTATACATTGTACTGCATCGCTGGGTAAGACTTCACATCTGTTTGTAAGGTAAGTCTCTTT
Source organism: Platycheirus rosarum (assembly GCA_963971375.1). NCBI lineage: Eukaryota > Metazoa > Arthropoda > Insecta > Diptera > Syrphidae > Platycheirus > Platycheirus rosarum. The sequence goes on along the minus strand of OZ020510.1, from coordinate 29,706,276 downwards.
GGTTCCCATTGAACTTCACGTCATTCAAGGACTTAATGAAATTTTTTTTGTTCTTCCTAGACGCGGCGAAAAGAGAATGCACTTCGACGGGTCCTGCTTTATTGTCCGCAACGCTGGACATTCTGCAGGATTTAATGAAGAAAACCTGCTAATTGTCTACTAGAGAGTTGCCTCCATGACATATGCCCCCATCCACATATCACATGGTCGTCGTCGTGCTGGAGTCATGTGTGTGTGTTTTTTTGTTAGAAAATTTAAGGCGTTTTTGAGTTTTCATTCATACATTTGGCGCGCAGTTGGTTTTAAAAACTTTTAGTTATTAATATTTTTTTTTTGTTTTAATCTCAGAATATAGTCGTCAGTTTAGTAGATTTGAAAGTCAGTTTGAGAAATATTATGGTAACTCTTGCATGGTAACACCACAGAGTGTTCCCAGTTGAATTTTCTTCTGCCGAACGTTAGTAATCAAGCCAGAAGGTTGTCCATAAAAAAAACAGTTAAAATGATGTACTACCTCATTTTATTATATTTTTTTTTATAAATAATGATTTTACTAATTTAACGTTCAAAATTATATTTATCAAATGAAAATAACCAGTTTTTTAAACTTTGATTTAAACATTTTTTTTTATAAAAGAAAATTATGAATGTTAGAATTTTACAAAATTAAAAATGCATCAATAAATAATTATTTAATTTGTTTTATATACAAAATATATTTTATTTGAGTTCGAATTTTAATCCTTTGATAGCAAACACACACAAACACACTTCCTGAGGACAAAATGGTCTTGAGAGTTTTTCTTCCATATAGAAGGGATGTCTTGTTGACATAAATAATTCAACAAACAAACAGCAAAGGCATCTTTGTGTGCTTGTCCTTGTGACATTTGGGACGACAAGAAAAGAATAAACAAGGACAAATATTTATCTTTGGTTAAATTTATTGCGTTGACAACGAGTGTGCCAATATTGACCGAGCGTTTGTCTCCGTTCTCACTCTTCAAAGTTCACATAATTAAAAGTCCAGGGTCATTTAAAGAAAAATTAATGAGAAGGACATATAACCGCATTGCATGATATGAGGAATCAATGAAAATGTATTTAATTGTCTAGGAAATCTTTTGGCTGCCAAATGGTTTTTCTGTTTTTACTCTTTTTTGTTTAGTTTAATTGGCAATCAGTATGGCTATTAAAGGCTTTGTTAAGGTTGTTTATATAAAACGTTATTAGTGTTGTGGGCAGTAGAACTCTGTTTAAGGATAGTTTACAATTTGTTGCTGTGATTGGTGGGTAACTGAATGTGGGTAACGTTGCAGGATTAGCGATGCTTGAGAAGCAACCGTCCAGGGGTGGAAGTTCTACTAAGTTTTTGGCGAATAAACGCTTTATAAATTGCAACAAAAAAACGTCTTGCATCGATACAGAAGACCTAAGCAGTTAGCAGCATTTTTGGCGATCTTAAGTATACGATCGTTTCAACGGAATTCATCGTTGACATACATATATTATATACTTATGTATGTATGTATAGCGAGTTTCATTCAAGAAAAGATTTGATCTTTCTGTCAAATGATTTGATCTTTTAGAATTTTGAGAGTTTCATTGCAAGAAAAAGAGCAAATCTAGATCAAATCTCAATACGAAAGATTTGATCTCTGATGCAATGGAAGATTTGATCTGAATGTACACATATTTCTAAACAATATTTTCTGTCACTGACAAATAGAAACAACAAAATGAAACATAGGGTTACAACATGATACACAGAATACAAGGTATGCTCACTAGACGCATACAAATCGCCATCTTGATATTTTATGACGTCACATTCTTCTTTTACTATTATTTTATTTGTTAAGTGAAGATTATTTTTTAAAACTGACGGCTTAAACGATTTTTTTCATGATTATGACAACAATAAACATAAAAAAAACAATAACAAAATCGGCAAATTAATACATTTATTTACACTCTTTAAGAACAAAAATCAGAAGAATGTGACGTCACCGCATAATCAGCCAAAGTGAGCATACCTTATATTCTGTGTATCATGGGGTTACAAGCGACACATCGATGTTTTAAAAATCGATGTATCGTTCATAAACATCGATGTTGAAACTCATTTAAACATCGATACATCGCTCTTGGGGAACGATATTTCATAAATAATAGTGCCATGTTTGTGAAACAAAAACCTACATATGTATGTATGTATGTCTGAAAAGGAAAACGTAGTGATCTCCAATTTCATGCAAAACCATTTTAATGTTGGGCAATTGATGACAGTTTTTTTTGTCTGAAAAGAAGAGAAAATCGATTCTTTTGTCGAAGAATCGAAACCACGCATATCACGCAGTTTAAAATTAAAAATAGTGAAATGTCATTTATATATTAAACTAGCTGAGCCACCCGGGGTTGCCCAGGCTTACCCTAGCTTTTCTTGATACTGACGAAAGCGGTTCAATTATAGCCAAAAACGTAAACTTAGATACAAAATGTTTTCAAAATCGGCCAAGCCTAAAATTTAATGTTTTTTATATGAAAATATATGAAATTTCATACAAAAATCAATTTTCGATTTTTCAAATTTCCCGACTTTCCCGGAGGGTTTTCCCAAAAGTTTCTCTCGTAAATTTACAAAAAATACAAAGAACGGACAAAAATGTAAGCCAAACCAGCCCAGCCGTTCAATTGATGAATTACTATACAATTTTCACACTATTTTTATATACATATATAAGATATTATTTATAACAAAATAAACACAAATTATAAGAAAGAAATGATGTAGAATTGATAGTGGAATTTCACAAGCTACTGGGTTATTTTATTTAAAAAAAAAAAAAAAAAAACGTTTTTTTCTGATTTCCGTCAAAGGTCTAGAGAAAAGTTGTAGATAATTAAAAAAGATTTTTTACGAGTTATTTTTCAACATAACCTCAAATCTTATGAGATATCGCCAAAAACGGTCTTTCGATTTTTCGAGTTTTGCTAACTAAACGTATTTTATCTTAAGAAGTAACCGCTTATTGAGCATCAAAAAATCAGTTTATAAACATTTGATGTTCATGATGTTCAAACATCGATCTATTTTTAACGATGTACTTACTTTACTTTACTTTATTGTAGCAAAAATTTACATTTTTTTATTTATTATGATAAATTGCGCAATTTACATAGATATGGTTCTATTCTACCTTACTAATGTTAATTTTTAATTACAGTTGATTACAATTTTCAGTTAAAGAAATAGTATTCGAAGGAAAAAAGCTACTAACAAAACCTTCATCATAATAACAAAAAAAAAAGAAAAGATAAATAAATAAATAAATAATAATAAAGAAAAATTATCTAAGCTTGTCAGAGATAATATAAGAGAAGGAGTGGTAGTGGTCAGTTGCTAGACTTTGTTCAACTAGTAGATACTTTACATTTTTGTAATTATAAATAAGTGTAAAAATAAATTAACAAGAAAATTAAATAATAAATAAGATCACAATAAACAAAAATCAGTCTTAATTCAAATAGAAAATAATATCACAGTTTGGATTAATTACTAAAAAAAAAAAAAAAAAAAAAAAAAAAAAAAAAAAAAAAAAAAAAAGGAAGAGTGACAGTCTTTCACCAATACTACAATTTGAATGAAACTCGCTTTTACATCAAGATATAGTGGACAATAGCATGGGGGGGTATGTTTTGCTTTAATGACAGAAGACAGCATTGATTTTTCGAAGCATTAAGTTTTATAAATTTGTAACCAATTTTAAGTCGTCCAATATTTCCCTTCTAATGTGTTTCAAAAACACCCTTTCGGCGATTTGTTGAGCTAATGTATAGATAAAATTATTTCCTTTGTGTTAGTATTTCTTTTGCCTTTTGTAGACCCAAAATCGTCCAAAATAGTGTGTGTGTATTAGTTTTCCTCTTCGTTCATCCACTCAAAAGTTGGTTGAAAATTTAAGTCCAATGTACACCACACGTTTCTCTTCCTTTGACCAAGAAACCAGTTTTTCCCCGGATGAATTCATCTCGTGTGTGCAGGCCCATTGCGCCAGCAAAAACGAGACTATTCAATCCGGACTGAAACCGGTTATCTTTGGATGAACGAAGACTGAAACTAATACACACACAATTTCTTACAGTTTGGGGTCTGAAAAATAAGAAAGAAATGCACACATAGGAAATAAGATCATGTTTACACTTTCTTCCCCCCCAGAGTGGTTCATCCCGATTGTGCTTGATATAAGATTTGCAACCGGTTTTCCCGGGATTGAGATAGTCTCGTGTGTCCTGGCGCAATGACATTGTTTCGGCACACAGGAGATGAATTCATCGGGGGAAAACCGGTTTTCTGGGCATGGGAATGGAAACGTGCGGTGTCCTTTGGACTAAAATCTTTAACCGACTTTTGAGTGGATGAACGAAGAGCACCAACATGCCTCTCCATCTCTAGCTAGCTCGGTCTTTGGCTAGCTGCTTCCAGTTTCGCACTCCAAGTTGGTTGAGGTCATCCTCCACTTGAGCGCGCCACCTAAAGCGAGTCTTCGTTGACTGCGTCTACCCTCTGTTATGGAATCGAAGATCCTGCGAGCCGGAACATTGTTGTCCATTCGCTCTACATGATCTAGCCATCTTAAACGTGATATGCGTATATTTTGACCAAGTCAATGTCGCTGTACGGCTCGTATAGTTCTTGGTTAAGCCTTCTCCTCTAAACCCCGATGTCGCAGGTAGGGCCAAAATTCTTTCGAAGAATCTTACCCTCGAAACGAGGATATCTTCATCCGCTTCAGATAGAGTTCATGCCTCAGCGCCATAGAGCAGGAATGGTATGATTAAGGTCTTATAAAGAGTCTCCTTTGTCTTTCGAGAGAGGGCTTTGCTACTCAATTGCCTTCCTAACCCATAGAAACAGCGATTGGTAAGAGTAATTAATTCTTCGCTTTATTTCTGACGAGATGTTGTTGTCAGATGTTATAGCGGATCCGAGATACACAAAGTCCCTTACTACCTCAAAGTTGTACCTGTCTATTGTGATGTATTGTCCAATCCGCCGGTGTTGTGTGTCCCTTTTTGTGGCCAGCAGGTACTTCGTTTTGGCTTCATTGACTAAAACTAAATGCTTTATTACTTCCAGGAAACTCTTAAAGTAGAAACACAATCAGAATCACGCTTTAAAATCGGCTTTGACAACTTGAAAAAGTTCAAATATACGGAAATGTTTAAAGTTTATCACAAAACTGCTTTTTCTACAAATGCTTTTGTTTGACGTACTGAAGGATAACGTAATACGTAACAAAGCGAGTGATATACAAAAAAGTTAGAACTGACTGAACTTTTGCTCACTTTCTGACATTTTTACTCAATGAATACGTTCAAATTGGATTTTTTTTATTTTTACAGTATGTTCTCAATATTTTCACATTCACGATGACAGAACAGCGCTATAAAGCTTTATATATGTAACGGGATGAAGTCAGTTCTAAAGCGTGTGTGTGTTTTAAGCAATTACACATTTTATATTTTCTTCGCCTCCTAATTCTCAGTGATATATATTACTGTCAATGCCTACAACAATACTCTCAAAAAATGTCATCAAAATCTTCGCAGCCGTTTTTGAGAAAAATAAGCTTTTAATTAATGGTTATGTGGCGGGTACCGTTATTTTAAGCTTTAAAAATAAAATTTTAAAAACCCCTCTTAGGAATAATGCCAAATTAATCACATGTACCAAATTTGAAGGTAATCGTTTCAGCCGTTCAGGCTGGATATCGTATCGTATTTATACATACCTATACAGACGAACTGACAGACAGACATTTTTGTCACTAATTTATTTCGGATACTCTAAGATCGTAATGTCATTTTTGATTGTTATCTCAATTTTGTTTTCATATTCATGAATCCTAAACCTGATTTCAAGTAAAAATATGTATAGGACACGTAACATACATACATACATACATAAGTTCAAATCGAACACATTGTAAAAAACAACAGTTTGAAAAATATTTCACAGAAAATCCCTCAGAGTTCAGTGCTTGCGCCCGGTATTAGCGACATCAAACAGACCTACAATTTTATACAAATTCTACAATAATAGAGTAAAAAAAACAAGAATTTTCTATTTTTCTGTATTCTATCTATATATCTATTATTATTGAAAAAAAATTAAATACATTATTTCATTGACTTTGACGTTTATTATTCGGACCATTCGAAGCTCCTTTTTATCTTTTAAAGAGGTAGAGGGCTTGTACAATTTTTTTCATTTTAAATGAAGCCTCAATACTAAAAATATGAAAATATTAAATTAATAACCAAAATTTGTCAACACGGCTGACAATAACTTCCAATTTACTTAAATTTTAAAATTAATCGAACTTACCTAATTCAATGAAGTTTAAAATTTATTTATTTCAGTTAAAATACCCGCACAGTTGGAAGCATTTATTTTGTTTTGAACATAATTTAATCCAAACATTTTGCGACATGGCAAATCCACTTTCATTAAAAATCAAAAAAAGTTAGCACCAGATTTTATAGCACATACCAGGAATTCATTTAAATATTTAATTTAAAATATAAACTTTGTCTACTTCAAAATACCGATATGACTTTGCATAACCAAATTGAAAGCTTACCACCTCTAGTGATTTACAAAATACGTGTAAATTTAAAAAAAAAGAAAGAATATCCAAGGATTTAATAATCACGCCCAAAACTCAAATATAATAGCTTCCGTTATGTGTGTATACAAACACGAATCCTGGTATAACCGCTAAAGGAATTAAGCATTTTAATTGCTCTGCTTCTGCTGTGAACCGTAATTGGTAATATAAGCGTGAGGAAAAGAAACGCGCACAGCTTTTCAATTCTATTTCCAGGAAGTCATTAAATATTCATAGAATGCTCCTAACAAATGTTGGATTTGTCTAATGAGCTTTTCCATGACAACACGCAAATCCGGGACACAAAAAAAAAAACCGAAAATCAAATCAATCAAAACTTTTTTATAGATGCGGCAACGCGGAACTCATTTTAGTACCCAAAAGTTGAACCAGCAACTTTTGTCGAAATAAATATTAAAAACAAATCAATTTTCCTCTTAAGTCTTCAAAACTTGCTGAGCCGCACAACGGCCCCATTAGGCCTCCTCGTCTCTATCGGAATTCGAAAGACACAGCCTTGAGCTACATTCGATTTATGCAACATAAAGTGGCACAGACAACAATAACAACAAAAAACAACAAAAATAGATAAACCTTTTGTTTTCTCGGTCGAGATCTCCAACTAATTGTTGGATGCCCCTGCTTCCACCCACTCGCCATTGTATCCTGAAATGTGGAATGCTTATAGAAATGTAGATATATGAATGCAAGAGCAGGAGCCTTCAAATTCTAGTAGAGCTTGAGCTATACAAATAATTTTCTTATTTGTTTATTCAAGGATATTCCAAAAAAAAAATATATAAACAACCCCGATGCTCTATTTATTCTCCTGCTTATCGTCTGATGGAAATGGAATAGGTAATGGGTAGGCAAACAATATTATTAAGGTGGTTGCCTGACGAAAAAGAAAATCTAAGATGAAACTTGGCATCATAGGCAGAGGATGTATGAGAATCATCATTGGAAACGACTTACAAAAGAAGACGAAGCGGCATAACACCCCTGTTGCTATTTCACCACCATAATAATGGCATACAAAGTCCTTGCATCTTCTTCGCCTGGAGTATATAGTTCAAGGCAATATGGAATGAAACTGCAACCAAACGCCTTGGTACGTTGTGCATCGTAAACTTAATATGAGCAGGATGCGGCTTTTCCTTGTGCCAACTTGATTTGTTGTTTGGCTTTAAGTTTCGGCGTGCATGTGTGCGGTGGTGTTCAGGAGTAATTGCAAGAAGATATACCCTTAAAAAACTTTTTCATGCCCAAGCGGTGGCAGTGGGTGGATTCTCTGGCATAGTGTACTGGAAATCCAAATCCAGGCAGAAAAACCATTGGGAATTATTTAAGACAAATACTAGGATGTCTTTTTTATCGTTTTGAAAAAAGAACTGTTTTTTGTGGGATATTAAATCAATCAGTAGAAACACACAACAAAATAAAAAGTTGGGTTGAAAGCACAAGATGTGTCCATAAGCCAGCTTCAATTCCTAGAATTCCCAGCTTTTATGACTGATTCAAAGCCCTTTCTGTCATACTTCGTCTATTCAGACTGAAATGAACACCACGGGAAAACAGTTTTACTTATTTCAAATAATACCTACGCATTTGTACCGCTCGTATCAATTCCCATGCCGTTGCATGCTTTTATTTTTTTTAAGTGAGGCCTTTAACTAGTAAAATAAAATGACTTCTCAGCCAAATTAACATGAGTTACTCACTCCTCTGTTTTTTTCCACAATTCGCCGTTTTACGGTATAATATTGTAGCCAGGGGCTACAGCGAAATAAAAACAAAACCACTTCGTTCGGCGTCTGATATTCAACTGCTTTATGTTTATTGCTTATAAACCTGAATTCTTTACAAACTCAACATCGAATAATGGAAATATGATATGTAGTTATATATTAATGTTTAGATACTTAAATTTGCTTTTAAATTTCTAAAATAAGATGCAATCCCAAGAATAACCTCAAAACCACACTTGTTTTCCCTACCTTGCTAATAGCGACAAATTAGAAAATTTCATGTAGAAGAAAAGTCAAAATGGACCATTGTTCGTTCATTTGTTGGTTGCTCTCATGTGAAAAGTCCTTAATATTGCATCCCACACAGACAAGAACTTTGACTAGTTACTTTAAGGACGTTCTTGACGATTCGTCAAAGTTACAGAAACTGAATTTCTTCTTAAGATGACATCATAATATGTACTTATTTCATCCTGTCCTTGATAACGATCTTCGCATGTTTCTGTATTAAAGCATTTTTAAGATCAAAAAAGCACCGTGATTTTTCCATACCATACCGAATAAGTTTCACAGGAAAGATATTATAGATAGACGGCTTTAAAGTCGTTTTAACAGTCAGATTACTACTAGAATCAGGAATAATAATCTGATCAATAAGGTTCTTCTCCTTATTGATCCAATTGAAGGTTCCTACAGATTGACCTCATAAAACGTCGATTAGACTCTCGGATTCGTATTGTTCCATGTTCGGCAAAAAAAATGTTAAGTATCTTTTCGTGATTAGCAGGAATTTTACGTATTTGGACGGCAGTGGTGCAGTAGATAAAATGTTTGCTTGTGAACCCAGAGAATCTCTCGTCGTCTAAAAGGCAATGTGCTTTACAGACACATATACGCAGTTAACTACTAAAAAAAAAATGTGCTTCTATCGTCAGCTAAGATAAATTGTTGCACTTTGAGGCCAGTCACCCTATCTGTAAGCTGGTATCAAAAGAATGTAATAAATAGAAGGGGGCTAAAGACGCATCCTGTAGCACACCATTTGGAGTTCTTCTGTAATTCTAGCGGATTTTCCTATTGTATGATATCATCTTGATTTAGAGGTGATGATTGTGGGCTTTTGTGTACGATGTGAATCCCAATGTTTTGATATTTCCCAAACGTAGCCACAACTTTTTTCACTGCTACTGTGTCTGAGTACAGAAAGCCGTACAAATTATTCAATCAAATAACCGCCACATTTGAAGTTTTTTGTTGTCATCAACAAAGATGTCCTTCGGGATTATTCATAAGCTTTGACAAATGAAACTCCTGAGCATTCCTTCGTTTTTGAGCGGTTATTACGAAAATTGTTGTACATTTTTATTGATTTTTTTTTGCAAGAAAAGTTCCTTAAAATATTGTTACCCAATACCGATACTCTTCTCCTTCTTTGTGTACTTCTAAACTCTGTTCCCAGGTATATCCTCAAAATAAAAAGGTAAGAAAGGACAAAGTAAAAAAGACCCACATTTTCACCCCATAAAACAAAAAAAAATTAATCCCTAATAGTAAATCACTATATGCCTCTAAACCCATTCAACCAAGTGTTAAAACCTTTTATATCTCAGCTCCAGCTATCATCAGGTTTACTACACTTACAGCAAACAAAGCAAATTCCTAACATAAGTCTAATAAATCGATTTCACAAACTAAATAGCGGAAACATTTCCTTTCGCAATAATCCGTCTTTTTTAACTTCAATCTTCTAACCTTTAAATTTGCTTAAGTTCGCACACGACTAAGCTTTCAAATTCCAAATATTTTCCAACCTCGTATATATATAAATTTGACCATCCCAGCAATCCTCCAGTCTATACCCATTGCAGCTCCAAGTCACTCAACGTTTCAACAAAATGTCCTTTCAGAAAGCATCAAAGGCTTTTAACACTCGATTGAGCATAAAATTCATACTTAACTTTATTAGCAACACCTAAATTGTTCCATTTACAAACTCTAGTTCCGACCCGAGGCAAGGCAGCATAAGGTCTCCTATCCAAGGCAATCTATAAAAACTCAGAGGAACCGAACCTTGATATCGATCAAAAAAAAAAAAATAAATTTTATAGTAGAAAAAAAAAATTTAAATGTGAAGTTTCCTCACACCTTCTTAGTGCAACTGGCGGCGCGTAGCAGAAGCAAATTAGATATTTCCGCTTCCCTTCATCTTCCAATCACTTTGACTTTGACGATAACATCCGTTCAGTGTTCTTTGTCCTGTTCCATTACTCATTACTGTCAGCCTGGCAAACATAAAACCAACGCCTTTCAACTCCCAGACCTAGGTGTGGATGGAGTAACTGGTAGCACATTTTAAAATTCAATTTTGTTAACTTAATTCTTTGTGATATTAGAAGGTGTTGTACCTTCAATGCTTCAATTCTAATAATTGTATCTATTTAAGAACTTATGTATAATGCGATTACATAAATTTACATAAATCTTGAATAAAAGATTTATTTTTCCAAATCATGGTAGAGGTGGGAACACTGAACGAAAATGCGGACTTCATAAATAAAATGGATATCATTTCTTTGGTTGGTAACACATTTTCGTGGTGCTTAAGATGCTGGCAATGATTTTAGAAACGTGATTCCAGAAGACGCGACGTGGCATCTCCTTTGAATCCAGATACAGCACCTTCTTCGATAACATTTCATTTCAATGCCATTCGGGGACGGTATCATTGGATTTACACATTTAAATCGGATTTTGTCTCAAGGTTTGTATTTACACTGTCACGTAAAAAAGTTTAATTTTTGTTTTACAAAAGACGGAACAAAGTGTTAGATAAGTAGGGCTGGGTGCAGAATTTCTGTCCCTTTTGGGATTTGTTACCTCATCTGGCATTATATAACAACTGGAACTTTTTATTGAACATTTGTTGGGTTTGGATTAATATGGTAAGATTTTGTTTGCATATTTGAATATTCAGAACTTAAAACAGGGCGTACCACAAGGTTCAATTCTTGGACCCCTACTCTTTTCACTGTTTATATACGATTTTCCTCTTGCTTACGACCATTGTTCATATCACTTCGTTCGGAAAGAAGCAATCGTAAGAATTAATCAAGAGCGGGAGAGTGGTGATTCCAGTGTAGATCAAACAATCGTCGGTTACCTAAGAAGAAGGCGCTCTTACCGACCCAATATTCGCGGTCGAAAAAGAAACTTTCTCTTTAACCCAATTCTGCTCGACTTGTTGAAATTTTATATAAAACTACACTCAACTCAAACGTTAAATGTCAAAGAATGCTTTTCTTTGAAGTAGGATAATACATTTGAGCTTTCAAATGCATCACCCGCATACACAAAGAATAATTGTTCGGTTATTGTTGTGGCAAGATTTAACTGTTGCGTATCTACCTGCCATCTTTCACAAATCGGATCGGAACTCAGTATGAAGTGCTTTAACACTGAAACCCTTTAACCACTACCCCAATATTGCTGCATACACACATACATTGTAGCAAAAGTGAGTTTAGGACTGTGGAGTGGAACAATAAATAAATTTCTGCTTAATTTCCTCCTCTACAGCTTTTTGTATTTTCCACTTCTTCCGAAAGTATTAACAACGCTCTTGTACTCCCATTGTCATGCTTATGATTCCACAAGAGTTTGAAGCTGTTGCCGTAACGTTCGTTACTACAGAAGAACAAATAAAGGATTCCGTTTCAATATTTCGTTCCGAAGCTGCAACTAACTCCCCAACATTGTTGCAACTCCCACCTTAATCCTTTGCAATTGTGCAACTCAAATGTATTCGATTGGATTAAACGAAAAGAAACGTGCTTCGAGTTCCGCAGTTGAGCGTGGCTAAATTGAAGGAATTGGTACGATTGGTTGCACCACCACAGTATTGCATCAATTTCAGTTTTTTTTTTTTTTTTTTTTTGTTGCAAAATGGTATTTAATAGTTAGCTTTTCTTAAATTCGTTTGCCTTCACCAACACCAAGAATATTATAATCTACTCAAATACTTCTTCTATAGATTGTAGCAATCATCCTTGCTAGAGGGGCGGGGGTTGTAAAGTGTACCTTCTTCCTTCGAGATGGTACCTCTACCTTTATTCCTTTTCAAAGCGGAGTCCCAAGGCTTCTCAGGAAAATAACTGAAAGCATGTGTTTGTGTGTTTAAATGCTATGAAATTTCTTCAGCACACAAGTGTTTCCTGAAACGTATTTCACAAATTTTACTGCAACGAGCAAGTATATTGCAAGGAAGGTGCAAATGTAATAAGTAAGTAGATATTGAAGTGTAAATATTAGTTTGATATTGTCGGATGGTTTTCGAGAAACTTGGGAATTAAGAATATTGTAAGACCAATTGCTGGTCCTGAAGGTGTTTTTTGACAATTTCTTTTTCAAACATGAGATAAAGACATACAAACTGTTTTTCCGACGACTTGAAATGGTCCCTGAGAATCTTACACAAACATTTTAACGTGAAATTGTTGTAATATTTATTTAATTCAATTAAATTGAAGAACAGTTTTACATTGAAAATAAATTCTCAATTCAGAGACCATACACAAATCTTATAGCGAATTTAAATGCCAAATTTTGAATTAATAAAAGTGGGATTTCATTTGAATATTTAAGAACGAATGCTTAACAAATCTTACGGTTTTTCTGAAAGTTCCACCTTTTGAGTTCAGACCAGGTAGACCTCTGAAATGGTAGGTTTTGGGATCTGATATCTGACGCCAACTAAATGCAGATGTCGATGCATTTGTTTGATCCAGGAGCTCTTGCGTCTGTCTTTCTTCCGCGACAACTTACTTACCTCAAGTTAGTAAGGTTTTCGTTATAGCTAAATGTAAAGGAGACCGAAAATCGACGAAAAATTATAAAGATAAACGTTTGCCATTATGTTTTGAAAATGATTTTTGACAAATGATTGAGCCGAGAGGCTCAATGTTCGACCACTTTTTGCAGCAATTGGGGCCGTATGTCAGCAATGTTTTCAGTCTATTTATGTTGAAATGCCAAACCAAATTGAGCATGAATCAAATGATAGCTGTCAAAAAAACCAACAGTTAAAATAGTGTTGCCAACTTAAAGTTTTATACTTGCAAAAAAAAACACAAAAAAACACTAAACAAAGGTCCAATTTTCGATGACTTTTTCCACCATTTGTGACCGTATATCAGCAATAACACGGCGAATGTTATCAGTCTATTCATATTAAAAATGGCAACCCAAACTGAGCATTAATCAAGTAACAGCTGTTAAAAAGACCAACACCGAAAAAACTATTGCCAGATTGAAAACCACACGTTTAAAAAAAAAACACCCTTTAGCTAAAAATAAATAAATAAATTTATTGGCGCGACAGCTCTTTAAGGAGCCAAGGTGTAGTGACTTATACTTTCAACCATTCCTGTGTGTGTGTTGTTAATCTGCAAAAATGGAATGTAGTGCCCCGTGGCTTAGTGGTTAGTGTATCGGACTGCTAAGCGAAAGAGCCTGGGTTCAAATCCAGCTTATAGCCACCTTTTTTTCTGGGGTACTGCCTCTTGCGAGCAACTGACAAAACAACCAAGAGTAAAATTTGTCTCGCAAAAATTGCATCTCATCAAGCCGTTCGGGCTCGGCGGTAAACTGTAGGTCCCTTTCATTCTTGCAGCTAAAAATAAATAATAAAGTAAAAAAAATTTTCAGTCGCTTCCATTTTCCCAAAAAATAAAAATTAACGCGAAGTTGTTTATTTGGTGAAATTATTGCAAATAATGAAATTTCATTAAATATTTCATTAGATATTTCTTTGGCCGTTATTTCCTAACGGCATATGTGCCGTTTCGCGTTGAAACAATAACTGCGTTCGAGGTGGCAGTTATACTCACTGGGCGCCCAGAATGAAGCCGCTGCCATTGATGCTAGTCGCGCTGTCAAATTCAAAATGTATACATACATAAAATTGTACTTCAAAAATTTGCAGTCACCGAATTGTACTAAACTTCTACTATCTGTATACTACAAGCCAATTATTTTAGACTACAGCCTCAACGGTTAGGCCAATCGTCTTCAAATTTAGAACATAAGGTTGTTTTGACATTCTACAGAGGGCTTTTCAATTTTTTTTTAGCTCAAAAATTAACAGTACCTGTCAGGTGACCGTTATGTAAAAACTTATTTTTCTCAAAAATGGCTCCAAGAATTTTTATGAACAAAAATCAGTGTGCTTTTGTATATAAGCGTATTTTGGTGAAACAAAATTTGAATGGTGAAATAAAAACGGTACATTCCATAGAACCGTTATTTTTTATTCGACTTTCTCGTGAACTGGCTAACCGATTACAACCAAAATTGATATTCGGGAAGATGTAGGCAGTTAGTAATTTCAATTTAAAATATTTTCGAAAACCTTTAATTGTATTTTTATATTTTTTTATAATTTTCTTAATTTTTTTTTTTTTGAAACATCTATATTTTGATTTTGATTTTTTTTAATTTTGTTTTTAAATGAAGGTTATTTTTGTGCTAAAGCTTGCATTCTTTAATTATTTTTTTATATTATTATTATTATATTTTTATTATTATTAATTATTAATTATATTTTTAACAAAAGTTGGTGAATTAAAACCGTTTTATTAAAAACCGTTCCTACGATTTCCGCTGAAAAATCTTACTTTTTTCAAACAATCAAAAGTCAACAAAATCGAATAAAAACTTTAAAGTTCTTCTTATATTTATCAAATTTTATTCGACACTGTGACAGCATATATATGTCATTGCAAAATATTGCTCTTTCATTCTCTTTTTCTGATAAATCATTATATAGCTTGAACCAATTCACTTGGCCCATCTACTGCGCAGCTCTCTTTAAATTTCTCTGCTCAACTCATGACCTTTATAGATACACACAATCAAGTTCCAGCGATGGACTTTCTTTACATGAGGTATATATTGAACCAAATCACTTGGCCAACGGTCTGTTGCGCAAAGGAGGATTAAGAGAACAACACCTGTTGCGCAAGAGATTTAATGAGTACAATTCCAGACATGATATACTCTTCTTGAAAACATGACAATATGTTATGATCATGTCATGTAAAAAAAAGTCCATCGCTGGAACTTGATTGTGTTTATCTTTCAAAATTCATGAGATGAGCAGAGAAATTTAAAGAGAGCTGCGCAGCAGAATGGCTAAGTGAATTGGTTCAAGGGTTCAAGCTATATGATCATAAATTATTGCTGTTTTCAAAAAATCGCCAAATTTTTTTTCTAATAATCCTATCTCTGCGCAACCGACCGTTGGCCAAGTGATTTGTTTCAAGCTATACAACGCATTGAACACGTCTGAGTAGAGTCTGAATGATCCTGAACAAAGAGTTCTGAGCAGATAATGCTCAGTTCTCTTTGATTTAATTACGAAAAGATCTTTAGCACAGACCTGTCATGAGTAGAAACGTCAAAACGAACATTTCAACTTGTTTTTTCAACAAAAATAAATAAAAATAGATAATAAAATAAAAAAAGTATATATTTTTTTACTTTTTTTTTGTTTTGACAATAGAAAGGATAAAAAAGATAGATAGAAGAAATAAAAAATTTCTCTGCGAAATAAAAATTATACCGAATTCAATATTATCTGGCATTGTCAAATGTTATGTAAAACTAAAGTTTCACAATGTCATTACTCACTCATTAATATTAAAAGATTTTCTGTTGTCAATAAATCGCTTGATGCATACCTAACCTGGAAATCAATTTAATTCCTTCCGTAACAAACGCACTCCACATAATGAGTGTGCAAAGTAAATCAGGCACACACTCCTGCAGGAATTTTAAATTAAAATTTTAATTGCTCCCGCACAATCACTTAGACCCATCATTGGCAACCGCCATTGTTAAAGCTCCTATCACACTTCGTTTCTCCTTTGAATCATTCATTTACCGCGCTTTCATTAAAATTTCAATCGCTTAAGTTTTTTTTTTTTGACAGCAGACAGGATGCTCTGGAGGTGTGAAATATTTCTGTTGACGACTCATTTCCATACACGCATATTAAACACACATTTGGAGGGATTTTAATTACGGCTACGGGAGCATTTTCGAAACCCAAACGCTTACTCATACCTTGGCATATACCGTTGTGTTCCAAGGTTACGCTAGGATAGCCTGGAAAATGTTGATGTTACCCGTAGCGTAAATTTATACCCGGCTTGCCACGCGTCGATGCAATGTAAGGGATAGATGCCTTTGATGTTTTTTAGGTGTATGAAGGTCTGAGTGTTGGTTTTGTAGATGTAAGGTGTGATGACCTGCCCGTAATTTGGGCTAAAACAAGGTGTCGAGCAAAGCTTTTAGCAACTAGAGTTTCCCACTCAAAAGAAGGTCATCCAGGTAAAGTTTCTCCCGCCTCAATGGGAAAAATAAGCAATTAATTTTTGGGCATAATGAATAGCCTACCTGCCTTTTCCACTGTTGTCTTTTTGCTCAGAATGTTGGGTGGCAAGGGTGGTTTACTTTGTTGACGACCGACGACGAGACGATAGCTTTAGTTAAGTGGTCTTAGGAGGTTCTTCTTTGGTATTCAATTAAAGCAAATAAATCGTTCGTTTAATTGGAGTACGTATAAGCAAAAACAAGTGGTATTATGTGGCATGGCGATTTATTGGGGTTGATGAGGGAATTATTGCAGCGAGAAGGTCTTTAAAAGAAGATAGAAATAAGGTTTAGGGGGTTAAGGTAGGGTTTTTATGGTTAACAAGATCAAGATTCTCATAAATTTAAAACGATAAATAATAAATAATTTATAATTTCAAACTGTTATCGATATTTCATTGACTCATATTCAGCGAAACTAGCAAACTTCTCCAGCCATATCTTCTTCTTATATCTTTTACATGCTCTATTTATACTTACACAATAATCATTCTTTCTTACTTTCATGTTGACACATTCTATTTTTCACTCTCACACTTCTTGTAACTTCATATTTATGCTAACACACTATATTTGTCACAATACATATGTACCTAGGCCTACTTCATATCCTACAATAAAACGAAAAGATAAAAAAGAAGAATTAATGAAGAAAGAAAGTTAGTTTTAGTCTTTTAGTTTTATCTTGGCATTCATCAAGAAAAGTTGTTTCTCTTCGCACTGCGTGTGTAATTGATAATAGTTTTTTTTCAGAAACGCTTAACGGATTAATTGAGTTATTCCAAACTAAGTCATTTGATCATTTAAACTGTAAACTGTACTTTATTTTATATATATTTTATCGATTTGAAGTTATATACATATCAGGTTGTTGACGAGGTACGTTGAGCAACCATAATAGACATAAAAAAGGATATATAAAAGGATATCTTTAAAGTTTTGGGTTGCTAAGAAGATTTCCTTGTTTCACTAAAGTGAATCTTGGAAATTTTATTTTAGTAAAAAAAGATTATTCCTTATAAAAGATTTGTTCACACCAATAAAGTGTGAGAAACATCGTTTGAAAATATTTTATAAAATTTCCTATTTAGGAATAATTCCTAAACAAATATTGAGTTTCTCAAATGTTTTATGGTTTAAATAATACTTCAAAACTAGCAAACTGAATGGTGGAATTTGGGAAAACGTATTGTTTCTCTGATTTAATAATAATCTGCTGTACAATTTCACATTGTCTTACGATTTTAACTCTGAGAACATGATATGCGTCTTTAATTTCTTAAGGCTTTATTTACCAGTTAATTACTTTTCATTTTTTCTTTGAAAACAAAGTACGAAGCCTTTCGCAGAACGTGACAACTTATCTATAGCAAGGACGCGGTATTAGGTATTTTGCAAAATACATAAATGTTACACCGATGTGTTTTATTGTTATTATTTAACTTGAATCAACTGACATCTTAGCAAAACGAAATTGTCTCTAATTGACTTAATTACTTTCAAACAATATTCCACACGACTTCTTCACTGACTTCGTCTGGGAAATGTTTAATTAAATTTTTCTTAAATTATGAAAGAAACATTCGTTATTATTTATGTATGAATAATTTCACAGTTGAAGAAATAAAATCAAGGATTTGTATCTTTTTCCAGGTTTTTGTAAAGTTTCTTAAAGGTGGCACAAAAGTTGTCGCCGGATTTTTTGGGGCTGTAATTCTTAGTATGAAAGCATTACCTTTTTTGTCACTCTTTTGAAGCAACTTAAGGCTTGGAATACGGAATCTATATGCTGAATGTTAGATCCTTTAGCGGACAACGTGTTTTCGAAGAATAAGCAAGGCCATTAAAAAAGTGTGATTTGAATGTCCGGGTAAAAAAAGAGAGAAAGGTTTGAAACGGCCACTACAACGAAGTTCCTGGTTTGACGATGAGCGCTGGCAAGCACATAGAGCTAAACAGCAAGTTCACAAGTCGGCGCTGTACAGAAAAACTAGAACTGCTTCGGACTCGTGGAAGACAGGAATACCGCCTTGTTAGAAGGAAAAAAGGGAAACTGTCACGGTTCGAACCGAAGTTTTTAAAGACGATCAAGGGAACATAATACTAAAATCGCAGTCGATCTTGTCGAAGTAAAGCTGGCTGAACCCTTCAAAGCTGTAGTCGATGAATTCGTTAGAAGTATACAATCTTGGACAAAACATCAAAATAGACAGGTATAATTTATAGATTAATAATTATTAATTAATAGAGACTTTAGTCTGTCAGTGGAGCCCAATACTATCAACTAGGAAGACAACCCAAGCGCTGAAGTCAAAAGAGAAATTACTTTGCCAGTCTCCGCTTCTTCTGCTAAATAGGCGGGAAACTGAAGTGTTTCTTGATATTATTCTCATCATTTCACTCCTGCTTTATGTTGCAGGAAGCATTTTACTTTAGGAAGCACTGCCGCCTGTGAACAAGTCATATGAGAAGTGTCGATTTGAGACAGCCAAGTGCTAGAATGTATTTCAATATTATATTTGAGCGCTCAGATCACGCTCGGTTCAGAGAATTATCAGAGTATTCTACGAATGCTCAGACTCGGTTCAGATCCCTTTTCTGAGCGAATAAAGAAAAACGCTAAGTCATACCAATTTCTCTTGACATTAAGATCTGTTGTTTGAATGATTCACTTTTGAATTGCAACTCGTTTTTAAGAAAACAAGTCGTTTTGCAGATCAAATCGTTTATGAAAAATATATTGGAAAACGAGTCGTTTATGGTATTCGCTTTGAGGAAAACGAATAAAATCTAGTTTATGATTTGGCGTGAAAAAGCTACTAGACGCATCGAGAAGTTTTCTTGGTTTCGCAATTTATTATTACAATTCTTTTGAAAATTTGTTTTTTAAAGCAACTTAAAAACATTTGTGAAACTTTTTTTTCTTTATGTCAAAAGAAATTGGTATGATTGTGAATAGGTCTTTAAAAAAAGAACAGCTGGTTGCTTGTAGCTGTCAAAAAATATGTAAATAATTTCAAAAAATTCTTAGCAGCGGTAAGTAACTTTTTTGCAAATGCTTTGTTTTTAATAAAGAATACAATTTATGAGTTGTTTTAATTTACAGAAAATGGAAGAGATGAAAGCAAAAACCTTGGGAAAGCTCGAACGAGACTTTTGAGTGCCAAAAATTAACCAGCCCTCTCAGGAAGTTGGAAGCATGGCCATAATTATTTGGTGAGATTTTGTGAAAGAAATCAAAGTTGGGTTATGTGTGTTTTTGTTTAGCTATTGCCATATCAATTGAAATGTCAAACAATTACAAGTAAATATTCGATGTGAACGCACTACTCGAATAGCGAAAACGAACTTGGTGTGAATAGGCTATAAGTAATAAATCACCACTAAAGGAGTCTGATCGGGTTTGCCCCCGTGAAATATCCATAACTCCAGGCTATGAACTTGGCGGTAGTACACAACCGTTGTTATTCATTTAAAAACCTTCTACTGTAAAACAGTATAGTCAGCAACCTAGTTACTAGTGTAAAAAACACATAAACACTTATTTTCGATTATTGAATGTCAAATAGTTATTGTTTTGACTTCGATTTGAGTGGCGATCATAATTCAACATTTATGTATGCATATTCAACCGCAATCAACCATTCATGAAACCAATATGTTCCTATTAAGTTGAAATTCATCCAGGTGTATCGAAAACTTCTTAATAATTAACACCAAAACCCTAGTAGCGAGTCCTTAACCAATCATAATGTCATCTTAACCTCATTGTGGTTATGGCAGCAATGCATACACATTTGCCCAATCGATTCAAATTATTAGGGAAACAAATATTTCCCTAACCGAAAAGAAAATTCAAGATTCAGCCAATCATTGTGAAAACACTCCTTATCCTCCACAAGCCGCAACAAAGGTATGAATAATTGAGAATGTCAAAAACAACCAACAGATTGATGGAAGTACCAAGCACATCGGTATCGGTAGCCGTATTCAAGCCTTCCAATTCAAGGCAATACATATATGATATGTTATTGTTTCCCATAGTCACAGGGACACCATCATAGCTATGTATACCGAAACAATGTTTATCCAATTGGAACAAACATGCTACTAGGGTTGCCACCCACTCATCCTCGATTCCTTCAAATGGAAAATGCAGAAAGTTCTGCTTCCACTTAAAATTGCCATGCAATGTGGGCTTCCGGTTACCTTTGCTATCTAAGATACTTTCCTGTGGGTTGTTGTTAACACGGTCAATTGCGTTATAATAAGGCCGAGTATATTGTGTATCCTTTGTGTTTTGGTTGAGAATGAAAACAGATACTATAGACTAAAGGATTCTCAGAAGAAATTTCAGAAAATACCTGTTTCTAACAAAATCCTTGCTTTTATGGCGATTTAAAAGGAGTTTCATGTGAATGCTATCACAATTGATGTTTAAATATCCTTTCTGTCAGTTGTTTGGAAATTACAGGATGCCATGTTTAATACAATTTGTCATGGTTCATGGATAAGAGCATTGTCATTGTACGAGGCTAAATTCTAGGGTCAATATTCGAGTTGTCGGTCATCTTGGTTGTTATCAAGGTCAAAATGTAGAGATTCAAAACGGACATTCGTCTTCATGGTTCATGAAATTAATACAAATTGGAAATTGGATTAAGTTGTTTTCTAAGCTTCTACATAAGTCCCTTTGTTAAACAGTGGGGTGTGAAAGAACTACATTTACGGGAAATTAACTTCCTACACACTTTGACAAGCCTTAGGGCTTCTCTGGCGTGTTCCTTCCAAGTATGTGCTAATGTCAGGCTTGTGTTAGAATTAATTTTTAACACAGAGTGACTTAACAACTGATAGCTACAACCTTAAAGCAGATAGGGACTTTGTTAATTAAGGCTCCGCTGTAAACTCAGAGGAGAACACAAGCGATGAGATCAAAGAAAGAATTATTCTTGTCAATTACGGTCTAAAATAAAAATAAATAAAAAATAATAAAAATAAAATAAAAATGATAAAACAAATTGTCTATATGGTCCTTAAATTGGTTTTACGGCTTGTAAAACGAAAAGTAATTTATTGAGTGCTCTTGTCTTTCATGAAAAACGGTGTTCAAAGAAAGATTCATTTGTTTCTGTGGAAAGCCCTTCAACTTAATTAATCACTTAATTTTATTAGAGTGTTGTCTAAGAGGGTTAAATCATTTGAATTTATCTAGAAGATAATATTGCTTATTAGTTTTAGCAATTAATAGGCAATGACATTTGAATTTGAACTGTTGTGCTAAGGATGCTTCATTAACAAAAGAACTATTGTTGTTCCTTTTGAGTTAATTAATTGAAGTGTTACATCTTAGTCTTAAAGTATGGTTAAGAGATAAGACATTTCAATACCGATTTGGATTGGGTTTTGAGTGTAGAAGCCCGAATCCTCAAGGCAGTCACGTTTTTTAGCAGCAAAAAGACAGAGGGTTAGTAAGTAGCCTAAGCCTAAACCATAAAACGATTCATTTCATTGTAACGATTAAAATTTGAAAAACAAATTTGCAATTTTCCTGAAATATCGAAGGCTAACTATCCTGAGGTGGGAGGTTGGGTGCTGTATGAATAGGGTAGGCACTGAAAGGCATCAAACTGGTGATGCACAGTTGCTGCAACTATCTCGTACACATCTATTGTGCTTATTTTACCTCCCCGCGGTAACCACCGGGTACTGGTCTGTCCATCCGGACATTCCTGCTAAACTTATAAGCGCAAATGTTGAACACAGAAAAATAGCAACACTATAATGCTCTGCTTTAATGATTGTTCTGATCGATTCGCAGAAGTCTTGCACGAGCCCCTCAGAAAGAGGACGTACGGCGGATGAGCCCAACAAATTGGACCAACGTTGGCGATAACAGTCAACGAAGCAGACGCCCTAATGAGCTGCTTCGACGTATTTGGAGATAAGGTCATTGGGACAATTCAATGCAAGTCAGGGCATTGAAATAGAGATGGTGGCGGATGAACCCTTAATGGGCCAACGGCAGCGCTCATATCCCCGAAGTGGGTTACTGACTCCGGATTCTCCGGTTCCTTTTGTCCAAGGAATCCAACAAAGGACCTAGCCCTCCAGGTTGGGGGTTGTGCGTGTAGTTAACAACCCTGCAACGGAAAAAAGAAAAAGTTGCGAAGCGACCAATAGCCTCGGAAACGGACGGATTTACTGTTGACGACCCGGAAAAAACGAATCAAGGACAACGACCTTCGGATCTGCACGTGGAATGTTAGAACTCTTAACAGATCACGTGCAGCCAAACAACTAGCGGAGGCCCTAGACTTCTACAGAGAAGGAATTACTGCCATCCAGGAAGTGCGATGGAATGGGCCGGGCAAAAGGAGGATGAAAAACTGTGACGTGTACTACGGTGATTGTGCTAGAAGACCACAGCGTTTATTTGGGTGCGGATTCGTCATAAGCGGTAGACTTAGCCAAGAAGTATTGGGCTTTCGACACGTAAGTGAGCGATTTGTGACAATCCGTATGAAGGCTAAATTCGCCAACATTAGCCTAATATGCGCTCATGCCCCCACAGAGGATAAAGATGACGCTACCAAGGATGACTTCTATGAGCTCCTCGACAAAACCTATGAGCAATGCCATAAATACGACGTTAAGATCGTACTAGGCGATTTTAATGCCAAAAAAGGTAAAGAGGAAATCTTTTGTAAGACTGTCGGAAAACATAGCCTACACGACACAAGGTCTGAAAACAGACTTAGGCTAGTTGACTTCGCAGCGGCACATAACGTCACCATTGCAAGCACACGGTTTCCTCATCTCAATAAACACAAAGGGACTTGGCGACACCCAGATCAAAGAACCGTCAATCAGATTGATCACGTTGCGATCGATGCAAGACACGCCTCCAGTATCTTGGATGTTCGCACCTTCCGAGCAGCTAACATCAATACAAAACAACTATGAGGAAGTATGACGTCGGAAAACTGCAATCGCAAGAAACCGCCAGAACCTATGCCGATCGAATATCCCGTAAACTCTCAAGAAATCCAGTACTGCCAGCATCAAGTGCCGAAGACCAGTGGCAACACTGCCAACAAGCCATCAGAGATGCCGCAACTGATGTGCTAGGTTTCACCAGACCACCACCACGAAACCTCTGGTTCTGGTCTGTGCAATTGCTAGCATACGCTGACGACATAGACATCATTGGCAGAACTCGGCGAGCTGTCACTGGAACGTTTGCTAGCATTGAATCTGAAGCGGCTAAGATGAGACTAGCAGTCAATGAGGCCAAAACGAAGTACCTGCTGTCCACAAAAAGAGACACACAACACCGGCGGATTGGACAAAACATCACAATAGACAGGTACAACTTTGAGGTTGTTAGGGACTTTACGTACCTCGGATCGGGCTAGGAAGGCAATTGAGCCCTCTCTCGAAAGACAAAGGAGACTCTGCATAATCTAATCATCCCAGTCCTGCTTTATGGTGCCGAGGCATGGACTCTATCTAAATCGGATGAAGATATCCTTAGTCGTTTCGAGCGTAAGATTCTTCGGAGGATTTTTGGCCCTATCTGCGTTAACGGGCAGGAGCAGAAGTTTCAACCAAGAACTATACGAGTTGTACAGCGACATTGACCTGGTCAAAAAAATACGCATATCACGTTTAAGATGGCTAAGTCATGTAGAGCGAATGGACAACAATGCTCCGGCTCGCAGGATCTTCGATTCCATCCCAGAGGGTAGACGCAGTCAAGGAAGACCTCGCCTTATGGGGCGCGCTCAAGTGGAGGACGACCTCAACCAACTTGGAGTGCAAAACTGGAGGCAACAAGACAAAGACCGAGCTGGCTGGAGAGGCATGTTGGTTGAGGCCCAGGTTCGTCCCGAACTGTAGCGCCCCTAAGTAAGTAATTAAGTAACTATCCTGAAGATAGACAAATCTGAATTTTATTATAGACTTGCTGTTACTAGCGACTTCGTCCGCCTGAAATTTATCAAAAACCTGTTAACTCAATTCGCAAAGTTTATATTGTATGGTGTGGTTTTGAGTCAAATCGTTCTTAAATAATAATTTTCGAAAAATAAGTAAGCCCAGCGCCACCTACAGGTAATTCAAATAGTTTTAGTTATTCCTTCACAGGCTCTTTGCCTGTGAAAGTCCCATCAAAATCGATTTATTTTGACGTGATAACGTCTTATAAATCGATGACAGGCTACACGTAGAAAATAACATGACTCATGTTGAAAAGACTATTGCTGATAAGACTCATGACTCATGCTTACAGCGATAATGTGGTTCTTTCAATCAAAATCAATCGCAAGCACCAGGCGAACATGAAAAAGAACAGGCGCAAATTCCCAAAATAATTTCACTCAAATTTAAAAAGAACAAGAAGAGAAAAAGAAATACAAAATAGGCGGAGTTTTGTTAAAGTAGATGTAGATATTGGTGTGTATGTGTTTGGATTTAACGAAAGAGTTTGTGGGTGTGAGATAAGGGGGTGTATGTTGGTGTTGCTGCCATCAATAAAATTATCGTCCGTAAACCCACTTTACTTACAGATAACCAACTCTTTTATTTTATTTGAAAACGTACACAACAAGTATTGAATTTGTTTTGAAAAATTCGGGATTTTAATCAAATAATTCCCGGCACACATCCTCCGCTAATTGGGCAAACAAAACAAAACACAAATTTGATTTAAAATCATCTCATTTCCCATACAAAATCACATTTCGAAATTACCTCATTTTGACCTAATTTCAACGAAATTAGGATGCAATTTATGCAATGTTAAGCCATAACATAAATCATAAATTTAAAAACAATTGAATCACAATTGAACAAGGTTCTATAACAAAAGTCAAAGTTGACTTTATAAAAAGTCAAAGAAGAAAATAAAAAAGGAAGAGGGTACGACTGGGTCGCACGTACTTGCTTTATGTGCGTAATTACAGTGGAAGGATGGATATTTGAAAGAAAATAATTAACATTTACGTAGTAATAACAGACTGGCAGACAGACATTTCTCGGCTCTAACTTTCTTAGGCTACTCTATGATCGTTATTTCATGTTTGACTTTTATCTCAATTTTTTTATATTCACGAATCTTAAATTAGCAAACTTATATGATAACACTTTTTCTGCAAATTTCCAAATGAGATAATTTAAACTCTAATGAAAACATAGTATAATGTAAGGCTGCTTCATGCCGGGTGAGTTTGTACCAACCGTTAAATGGAATACATTGGGGGTAACGTTTGTTGGAAAATGGATACAAATGAAACTAACGTGGATTTGTCGTCAATGAGTCTGAGACCGAGAGAGCGTTTGCATTGGGCTGAAACAAAACAGCGAAATATTTTGTATTCAGCTGAGCCAAACGTTGAACTTTTCGGTTTAATATGTCGAAGAAAATACATAAGAAGCCCACGATATGTGACACGGACGGGCAATAAAAATAAAGTGTGTCTAAATAAAAACCGATAAATGAAGCGGAATTGTGGAATGCAATGCAAAAAACATGGAGCAGCATTCCGCAGAAAGATGCCTGCGTCTGGTTAATTCAATGCCTCGTCGATCTGTTGCTGACCTGGCAAATAAGGGCCATAAAAAAAATACTAAGTATTTTCATATTTTCATATTTTCGCTTTGGTGAAAGTAAGATTATTGCTCTTGATATCTCCAGGGCATTTGATAGAGTTTGGCATGAAGCTCTCTTATCGAAAAATGTGTGCTTAGTGCATCGATGATACTCTTGTTCGTTGGATTAGAAGCTATCTTCTGGACCGTTCAATACAAGTTGTATTGAACGGATTCAAATCTGATTCCCACAAAATAAATGCTGGTGTGCCCCAGGGCTCCGTTCTGTCTCCGACTCTTTTCCTCATTTTTATAAATGATCTTCTGTCTATTACTTCTAATCCACTTAACTGTTTAGCCGACGACTCTACCCTCAGCTTTTCATATTCGTTCGATAATTCACGTCCTTCGCCTTCGGACGTACAATTGCAACGGTACCGTATGCCAAGCTCATTAAACTCCGATTTATACAGCATTGTCAAATGGTGTAATAGGAATCGTTTGGAGTTTAATGCTTCTAAAACTCAATGCTGTCTTATGTCGTTAAATCTAAACATAACCCGCATGCCATTGTTCATGAATGGCACTTACATTGAAGAAACCGAAAAAGTTTCAGTACTCGGTATGTGTGTCAACGATGACCTCCGTTGGAACGACCATATACTTGAGATAGCTAAGAATGCTGCTAAGTGCTTAGGTTTTCTGTATCGGTGTAAGAAGTTTTTTTCCCCTTCTGATCTGGCTATAATTTATAAAAGCGTTTATACGCCCAAAACTTAAGTATAACTCACACCTCTGGGCAGGTGCTTCTCAAGCATTGCTTCACCTGCTCGATAGAATACAAAACAGAGGGGTGAGATTGATAGGAAATAGAACTGCCGCTGAAAAAATTGCTCCTCTCGAACACCGGCGCAATGTTTCATGCCTTTCCTTATTTTATTGTTTCTTTCATGAAAAATGTTCACTCGAAGTAGCCAGCTGCATTCCTCCTCTTAAAAGTTTCTCCCGTAATACTCGTCTCGCAAGGAATGCCCATCAGTTCACCCTTGAGCCCAATTTCGGACGTACCGTGAAATATAGGTATTTGGAATGGTTTCCCCGGCGAGATTTTCCCTTGCCATTTTGATTTGCTAACATTTAAAACCAATGTTAATCTACACCTTCTTTCCTTCCCTCCCTAATCTTCCTATGCTCGCGCAGTGCGTTTTAACAGTATAAGGGCAACACACAAATCCCTTTTGCGCGCGCATGTTATAAAGAAACATACAATTAATATTAAAAACAATTATTTTTAATGGTTCTAGAGGTAATATCTACAGCACTGCTATAATTTTGCACATAAAGTTTGTCATACATAAAAAAGAATTGAATATTCAATTAAAGAATATTAAATTAAAATAAAAAAATATTAAATTTTTTTTTTAATATTTTGTATATCCTAAAAAATATGCAACAAATTTTCTTTTTAACAATTTACTCACATTTTGGGGTTGTCCATTGGAAGGGTTATTGGATGGGAGTGAGGGGCCCGTTCTGTTGCGAAGACGGGCCAATGCACTCCTGAGGCCCTCCGTATTGTTTTTGTCGGGCCCCTTTCCAAACAAAATACATCCACAAAACACTTTGAATGATTTTTAAAACACTTTTCTTATACACAATTAATTGTCTTTTGATATTTGTATGACGCACTTCAAAAAATCACAAAAAAATAAACAAATGAAAAAAAAAACTTGAACTGCCTTTGGCAACCTGTATTTTAAAATCCGATCCTTTAAATTTAAATTAATGTTCTTATCTAACCCCATGCAGGTTACCTCATTTAAAGTAATCTTTTTAATTTTTTTTTCGTAAGCTCCTTTAATTCCTTTTTTTCACCCGAACCAAAGAAGGATATAACCGTTACATAGGCATATATGAGGAAGGCTTCTGAATTTCCATCAGGATATCATTTCCTCAATTACAAAACACGCCACAAAGGTTTCATGCCATAACAACCAAAACTTTTCAAGCCGCAGACAAAAACCGTCAGATGAGCGTCAAGGAACCATTAACCGTTATTCGAAGGTTTCGTTTGTGAGTTTGTTTTAATAAAAAAAAGGATAATAAGCGTAAGTCTGGATGTGGGATGTGATGTAAGTTTGCGTGCATGATATGAATTACTCATCCGGAAATCAGTTTGTCTTGTTTTTTCTTTGCCAAAATCTTTCAACGAAACAGGCTGAAGGCATCCCCGAATGAGCTGGTTTGAGGCTGAAGAAGATGCGATGAGGAAGATGTAGATGATGATCCTGATCCTGTAATGAGAGAGAAATTAAGAAAAAAAGACATAAGAAAGGCATATCAACTCACTAATTCGGTATAAGCTTAATGTTTCACTTTGGATGTTTTAGTGGATAAAATAAAAAGGGAAGGCTATACTTCAGCTTGTATCTTTAGCTGTCAAAAGCAGTATGCAAGGATGTGAATGAAGTGATGTATCAATTAAAATTAATGAGATTTTTTTTGTTTGTTTATGTGTGATGTAATATATGTTTGATGAAGGACGTGGCTGAATGTAGGAAAGATATCATAAACAAAAAAAAATTGTATCCTTTAATATCCTAGAAGTCTGTCATGTGTCTTATTGTGGATTGGATAATAGGCCGAGGCGATTCATGGCTATTTAATGATTTTTCTTAACACTGTCTAACGTTATTTATGGAAGTCATAACAGATGTCTATGGTGTAAAAGTTAATCATTTATATTAGAAAAAAATGATAGACCTAAATGCAACACTTTACCAAAAGGCTGCTGATATTTTAATTTGGAAAATAGTCGCATAAATGAATTGTTACAGCATATGAATATTAAAATGTAATTTTGTATCTTTAAGATGCATTCAAAAAAATAAAATATTGAAACTACCTATAACAACTCAAGAAGTATACTTGAGAGTCAATTTGCTTGATTAAATTAGCTTCCTTTTCTGAAATTGACTCTTTTTAGAGCGTTAAAGTCATATAATGCGTAGGCGTGAATTAGTCTTATTTTATAGGCATAGATCTTAAAATATTGCTTTATGCGTTGAAACAGTAAGGAACAGCTGTCGAGGCATAGTTTTTGCAAAGATATTGGTAATGTTACAGGCCAACGTCGTCGGGGAGAAATTGCCGAAACTTATCTGCAAAAATCGAATTCTAATTATGGCGAAAAGAGGGATTCACTTAAACAACATTTAGATTTCCGATTTTGAATTTCTCTAAATCTGGGCGGTGGCTTGGATGCATTGAGGAGCTTATATATGGTGAACGTAGGCAAATTTATTGACATCACTCTACAACTCAAAACAACGAACGACGAAAAGACAAACAAACATAAGGAAGCTTCTATATAAGATACTACACTTTTTCTCTTTTCAGTTGGTTAAAGTTAAAGAGAGTCTTCAGTCATCATAGCGGCAGCAGTCATCGCCAAAAGCCAAATACTCGCAAAGAAAAGATCGACGTAGAACTTATTTACCAGTACAATTTTTATAAATAAATAAAATAAGTTTACTTCTAACAATAAAATAAAATAAAAACATATTTTAGGGATTATTCGAAGAAAGTTCTGTGTGATTTGTTTTAAAGATAGATAAAGTAAAATTCCAATATGCAATGATCAAAACCAGAAGATATATTATCGCTGCAGTCCAGGTTCATAGAAAAATCCACCATCTTCAGAGGTCACCTAGTTTTAGTTGTAGATCAAATATTTCCGGGAAGAAGAGGGCTACCTGCATATGTTATCATGGACGCAGCGAGGATGATGGCATAAGGAAATCCGCAAAAAGCTGGCAGAAATGGCTCAACTATATCAAGAGTTTAAAAAGGAAGTTTATCATTTCTTGCGAAGAAAACAAGCTGTTTAAACATTTTTTTCAAAAAGAACCTATGGATAATTCACCGCGTTCATAGATAGGGATATGTGTTTTAAGACGGATAGAGAGCAACTCGCCTGAGACTCAAATAACGGCCATGTAAGAAAAGCAAACCTGGCTCACCTTTTGAGACTCTTCGGCCTATAAAAAAACTAATCGACTCCAAACAGCTAAGATCTCAAACAGCTAAAAAGGGCGTACTAATTATGGAAATGGACCAATTCTTTAAAATTTGTATATGGAATACCAACTGCCTCATTCCTAGAATTGACAAATTTAAAAATACACTTTTCAAATGAAAAAAATTGACATTTGCCTGATTTGCATCCCCCCTATTTATAAGAGCAAATATTGACAGTTCTCTGAAGTCAAAAACCGAGACTGTTTACTTTTTTATCGCAATGGGATAATCATAACTGTACCAAGATCGAGGAAAGATTTGATCTTCCTACTGATCACTCACCAATCATGTAAACGGTAAGCGGAACACATCTAACAAACAACAAAACTAATTTGGAACGGTTTTGTTCAGATTGCGAACAATAAAGGGGAGGCTTGCTCCATTTCGATGTGTGGGTTTGTTCAGGATAGATTGGCCGTCCCGCTTATCTACCACGTCGGGCGAAGAACCATGGACTGGCGGTTCGTTTATGATAGGGACGCCCTCGCACTGGACGTAGCAGAGCGCCTTCGGTTCAGTAGGGCTGTGTCCGAACGGTATTTAAACTTAAAAGACAATATCTGTTCAATGATCACCTCGGGAAAACTTGCACCTTTGATGGTCAGGAGTTGTTGAATGAACCCGGTGTTTCTAATGGACCTTTTAAAAATTCCAACTTCAAAATGTCACATTGTCGCCATATTACTACGCAGTAAGAACACAAAAAAAACATTCTGGAAGCCTTTCTGTAAAATAGAATTTTTCTGAGTTACATAAGGAGTGGAATATTAGGGATTTGAGGATGTGTTCTTTGCCCAGTGTTGTTATTACTTTATACTTGAGATATGCCTTAAGAAGAAGACGTTATAACTATAAACGGTGTTTTTTTTTAGACATGTGGTTTTCAAGAAGAGAAAGAATGCATATAATTTAACATTATTGCCAAGAAATAAATTTAATTATAAAGATAAGGGTTTGCCTTATGTTATGTTTTAAAAATGGTTTCGGGCATGTGGATAGCTCGAATAAATTCCAGCCGAGGCCCAATTTTCGCAATTTTGTAAAAATCGGAATCGGTGGCCATCTCGTTTTGGGCCCATCAACCGAACGTGCGACGCGTTTTATGGTCGTTCGGCTTCAATTCTTGCACGAGTTGGATTTTGAAAGCCCGCAAACCAAGATAAAGTGAATGGGCAAAGCTCCAATTGTTGCGCGCGATGGCGGATGGACTAACTCGGGTCTTCTTTGATACTCTGATCCACCGAACCGAACCATTATTTTGGTAATAAATTTGCACAATTTTTCAAAAGTTGTTCAGAAGTTCGTCTATTTATTATGAAATGGTAAACCAAACTAACCATAAATCAGGTGACAGCTGTCAAAAAGACCAATTCCGAAAAAAAGTATTGCCAGATTGAAAACAACACGTCTAAAAAAAACACCCTTTATATGCTATGGCATGCTGATGATACGGCTCAATCGAAAGTGCAATCAAAAAGCTACACAAAATTCTTAATAAAAATAACAAACTTGACAAAAAAGGGCGCATTATTCTTAACGAGTCCAAATAAACATATGTAAGCTTTAGTAAAAAAAATGTGTCACAAATACCGCATGCTTAAAGAAAAAATGGGCACGACTGGGTCGCACGTACTTGCTCTTATATGCCTGATTACATTGGAAACCAAGATCTTTGACAGAAACAAGTAACATTTACGTTACATTAAATAGCACAGTTTGAACTTATAAAAAGTATACTTAAAGGTTTTTAGTAAAAATGAAGTATGCCATCACACGTCTTATAAAACAAAGAATTTATGGAAAAATTATTTT
This sequence comes from Platycheirus rosarum, assembly GCA_963971375.1. Lineage (NCBI taxonomy): Eukaryota > Metazoa > Arthropoda > Insecta > Diptera > Syrphidae > Platycheirus > Platycheirus rosarum. The sequence goes on along the minus strand of OZ020510.1, from coordinate 29,673,941 downwards.
AAAAATTGTAGGACCGGTTTTGATAAAATCCTGTTTTTTATTTTTAGTTTTTGAATTTTTTTTTTGTTTAAATTTTGGTATGCAGTTTTTTAGAGTTTATTAATATACATGTGGATATAAAATTTAAAATAATTTTTTTTTGCAATTTTGAAAACTGAAACTGCATATTCTTAGAGTTTATTAATTTACACCTGATTTTAAAATTTTAAATATTTTTTTTTGAAAATTTTTAAAAATATTGAATTTTCCAAAAAAAATCAAAAATTAACAAAAACTAGAATAAAATTAACTATTAAAAATTTAGAATTAATTTGGCTTCTTAGAACTTTTAAACATAAAATTTTATTGAAATCAATTAAGCCGTTACCGAGAAAGTGGATAGTAAAAAAACCATTACATGAAAGGTACCGTTAATAGACTTTTTCGGTAAATTTGGTTCTGATGAGATGATAGCTAGGAGCAACAAAAATAACCTCAACAAATTTCATCAAAGTCATTGGAGCCTGTTTCGAGAAAAATAAGCTTTTCCTTAACCGTTATAAGGCAGGTACCGTTATATTCAGCCCGTAAAATAAAATTTCAATTTCCCCTCTGAGGAATGCAAAGAGATACACATACACACATACCAAATTCGAAGGCAATTGCTTAACCCGTTTAGACAGACAGACAGACAGACGGAAATTTCTTCTCAATGACTTTTTAGGCTTCGTTTTTATCGTAATGTCATGCTTGATTGTTATCTCAATTTTTTTATATTCACGAATCCTTAACCTTATAGTAGATAATTATAATCGCAAGTAAAAAGTTTTTAGGTATGAGTCTTGGTGCTAAACTTAAATGGAAGACGCACGTAAAAGAAACAAGAAGAACTCGATATTAAAGTGCGGCAATTGAACTGGCTTCTCAGAAAATACTTCAATCTAAGTACTTATAATAAACTGCTTATTTACAAGCAAGTTCTCAAACCTGTATGGTCGTACATAATACAATTTTATTGTTGTACCAAACCTATAGACAAACACTGCAATCTTGTCAAAAGAAACCACTTAGAGCCATCGTTGGTGCTCCACGGTACATGGATAACAGCAATTTAAACAGAGACTTGGGAATAGAACCTTTCCGGTGCAGAAAATTACAGTGATTTAGTAATCATTCTAAACAGATCAATCAGAATTCGTGATCGTCTATTTAGAGTGAGTTCCGTTTAAAGGAAGTCGCAGGTATTTCTCTGAATGAATCTACCGCGCCGATGTGCTAAAAATGCTAACTGAATACAAGAATAAAGTCGAAAATCCGTTTTAAAATCCAAGGCTAAATTTTGTTGCTCCTTTCTATCTAGGCCTGGACGTCGATGAACTTATATCTAAGAAAAAGAATGTCTTTAGTTTGTTCAAAAGCAGCTTCAAATATGTGAAGATTGGTTTAAACATTTTGGAATAAATTTAAGTTTTTAACCTCTTTACTTAAATTTAACATTTCAAACTTGAAAATATTAAATAAAAACAACTTTCTACTTCGTTAACAACCATACATAGATTCAATCCTGCAAACCCCACTCCAAGGATTCACATCTGGGTGGCGTTAACAAAACACCATATAAAAGCACTTCCTTCACTCAACGAAGATACAAAAAAAAATAACTCAAATTTGATTTCTAACTTCAAAGGCAATAAATTACCTACTTTGAGTCCATTTAAATTGATATAAATGATGAATACTGTTACTGTATTCACATTATGTTAAAATTTCTTTTTTCTGCAGAGTTTTCAAGGCATCAAATTGAATTTTCCTTATCATCCTTGCTAGAAGTAACTAGGGATACCTACCTAGCCAACGATTTATTGTTCGATATCTTCCATTTTTCAATGAAAGCAAGATTGACTTGAACAATGGGTATACAAATAAGGCAAAAAGAGACATCACTTACTCTAAGGATTAACAATGGAACACAAAATCAATATATCCTTGCTTTGCTTCTGGTATCGGTGGCGCAACGAACAACAACAAATAAATGCTTCCTAATTGGATTTGACTGTATAAACTGCCGTTTTAAGACACCACTGAAGCACGAAATGAAAGCAGCTGAATAGGGAGCATAGGCAACCTTTTTTAAAAGTTTAAATTTCAAAGGAATCAGCGGGGTTCCAGAGCTTACCCGCTGCATTTTTTAAATTAATCACTTTCCATCCATTTTGGCCAAGTTTGTTCGTTGTGTCAGCTTAAAAGGAATATCGTTCATTGTAGTTTAAATGCAAACCACACCCCGAAACCCAGAGAGAGGTTGGCTCACACGAATTCTAGGAACAATCTCATTTAGTTTAATTTTTTAAGGACACATATCATGAGTCAAAGCCAATTGTACGACGCACACAAAAAAAACCGTCCACACTTTGGGGTTTCATGAATTATTTAAAATAAAACATACGCAGTGCCTTGATTGGAATACTGTTTTCTCTTTTTTTTGGAGACATTTCATGTAGACACGTTTGTCTGGCTAAACCCAAAATAAACCTCATTTCGAAAGGCTGAATAGCTCACGTTGTCAACCATCTAAGTTCATGCAACTTACCACACAGACTTTCCAAAGGACAAACCAGAAATAGCCTTTCGAACAAAAATTTAATAAATTGAAGGACTCATACACTCGTGTCTTTAATAACTTACAGGAAAAGCTGAAAAAATAGCGACATCTATTGACAAGGCAATCAATAAATGGACGGATTCTGGATCTCGGCTGCAAAAATATATACAAACGACCATAGAGTGCTCTGCAGTGGAATAAATCAATTATTCAGTCAATTTCGCAATGTTGCTTGTCAGTTTCGTTTAGCTTTGTTGACTTGCCTCATCGGAGAGTTATTGGATGGCAAGTTGCAGTGGTGATGGGGAAGGGGTTACTTTAGAAGAGATTAAGGGTTGGAAGGAACGTACGTATAAGTGAATAGTAATTAATCAAAGCAGACTTCCATATGAAATATTTAATCGGCAGATGCCATGTTCAAAACAGGAAATGGATTGAGTTTGACACACCCTGTATACAAAAATTTGTATATGGCAAGGAATTTGGCTGGTGACCTAAAAACCTCTTAAGGTCTGAAAAATATTTTTCAAACTAAGTACAGCGTTTTCACTCTACCATTCAAAGAACATCTGAGACTTTCTAATTGGCGTTTAATGTACTTATATTGTTATCGATACCCTGGGAAAAGAATTATATAGGGTGGACCAAAAATTGTCACCCGATGTTCTTTGACTGCGTTCTTTTTTATAAATAAAAACTTTAGTTTAAAACGGCCGGAGATGACCTGGTGGAGTGCATAAACAAACTCGTCTCTAAAGTTTGGTCAGAAGAAAGTATGCCTGATGAATGGAACCTCAGCATCGTTTGCCCAATCCACAAGAAAAGAGACCCTTTAAACTGCTCCGACTTTACAGGAATAAGCTCCTGGATATCACCTACAAGATCCTCCCTGACGTACTATGTGAACCCCTGAAACCATTCGTCAACAACCTGATTGGCCCCTATCAGTGTGGTTTCAGACCAGGAAAGTTCACAATCGATCAAATGTTCACGCTACGGCAGATCCTGGAAACTAACCAAGAATTTCAAATCGATACCGACCACCTTTTTATTGAATTTAAGGCCGCGTACGATAGCATTTATAGAGACGAGCTATACAGAGCCATATCAGGTTTTGGCATCCCCACAAAACTCGTCCGACTGTGCAGGATGACGATGGAGAACTCTTGCTGCTCCGTCAAGGTTGGTACTGACCTCACAGAAGCTTTTGATGTCAAAAAAGGATTCCGACAAGGTGATGCGCTATCGTGCGATTTTTTCAACTTAATACTTGAAAAAAAAGAGTAGTAAGGCCCTCTCTTGAAAGACAAGGAGACTCTGTATAAGACCCTAACTATCCCAGTCCTGCTCTATGGCGCTGAGGCATGGACTCTATCTAAAGCGGATGAAGATATCCTTAGTCGTTTTGAGCGTAAGATTCTTCGGAAGATTTTTGGCTCCACCTGCGATATCGGGCTTTGGAAGAGAAGGTTCAACCAAGAACTATACGAGCCGTACAGAGACATTGACCTGGTCAAAAAAATACGCATATCAGGTTTAAGATGGCTTGTCCATTTAGAGCGAATGGACAACAATACCCGGCTTGCAGGATCTTCGATTCCATGCCAGAGGGTAGACGCAGTCTAGAAAAACCACGCCTTAAGTGGCGCGCTCAAGTGGAGGACGACCTCAACCAACTTGGTGTGCGAAATAAAGGCAGCTAGCCAAAACCCGAGCTGGCTGGAGAGGCATGTTGGTTGAGGCCCAGATTCGTCCCGAACTGTAGCGCCCCTTAGGTAATTAAGTAAAACAATTTTTTGTTTTGCTTTTGTATTGGGATTATTTGAAGTAAATTTTGTTTTCATTAAGTTAACAAAATTAAATCGGTCAATTGCCCGCCAGAACTGATGACGATATGGGCCCGATCTATGACATTTTCCATCACTCTTGCCAGAACTTTCTGCAATAGGTTCCCGTATTAGAATATTCTCTTTGAGGGTTTCAAAAGCGAAATGTTTGTTTATATAGACTTGTAACTTCAAGAAATCCCTTCCCTTCTTGTGGGCCAGTGCAAATCACTAAAACTAGAGTATAGGGGATCCGGAAAGGCAGCCCTCAGCATATCGGTTGTGGGTCGTGCAGTGTGTGCGCCATTGCTCAATCCTGTTGCAACAACATGTTCTCCAGCCCTAATTCTTCCAATTGAGATAGAAGAAATTTGTTAAGCATCTGTACGGTTCACAGTTGTTGTCGTTTTGCCGTCAGCGTTTTCGAAAAAAAGTAGTAACTTTGAGCAGGTATACTGGCTCTACGTGTGTTATTTTCTTCCAACCATGTTGATCACTTCGCGACCATCCGACGTTTTAGAAGCAGACTTCTAGAAACAGAAGAGGCACCAACATGGAGCTTGCCTGAGACTACCATCTAATGGTACCTACCGTTAGACTTCGTATAGCTACAGTTTGGATGGAATGGGATCATCCGAGGACCCAGATTTAACGTCGATATATTAAAGGTTCACAAAACGTGGCAACAATTCATGACTTCTTGTCTGACGGTATGGGAACAATCAGCAGCATAGAAACGAATTTATCGAAAACTACTGATTTCTGAAGAAACTTGGTACGGATCAATGAAAAGAACTGAGGAAAGAACTGATAGCAGCTGCGCAAGGGTAATAAGGGAATCTTTCTAACGCATGAAAAAGAGAAAGGTTCGCTTTGGTGTGAGACGTAACAACATCTATGATTTGTCTCAATAAGCAGAAAATGCTGAAAAAAGATGCGACGTCTGAACCTTCTATAGGATAACAAAGGAGCTGACATGTGCTCCCGCTCAAAACAACACCTGCTTAAAGATAAAGGTGGCTCTGTGCTCAGTTCGTATGACTCTAGCAATGTGCAAACGCTACCTTTTGCGAACGCATAAGAGAACACCTAGAAGCCACACTCGAAACCGAATAAGCCATATTTCGCGCTGCATCTTCATGCATTGATCATTATGATCATATCACACATAAAATGACAAGAAGCTTGGAAAGAGAAGCTAAAAACGTGGGGTTGAAAATAAATACTGGCAAAACAAAGATGATTGGCCTGTGAACGTAGTTATCCTCTCTAAATAAATATGTTTTAATAGGCGATAGAGAAAGTACAGTGCTTTTAATACCTTGGGAGTATCACGTCTACCGAAGGCGGTATCTAATGACGGAAAAGAACGACTGTTTTGGTCCAACGTTAAAACCGTACTGATATATGGATGCAACTTGCAACACTTGAAAAGGTTATCAGTTCTCATAAGTTGTTCGTAAATAGATGTTGACGAAATATTCTTGAGATTTCTGGCTCAATAGAAATTCCAAAAATGATCTCCTCACTATAACGGGTCAGGAACCCATCGACTCAAAAGTGGCCGTAGATTCGACATACGCTTTGGAAAGGCAATGATTGTACACAAGATAAAAAAAGATTTGGGTGGCCGAGAAGCACATGGCATTGGACAGTCGAGGAGGAATCAGCCCAACTTGGCAAGAGCTGGAGTGAGTTGAAACACATTTTTGGATATCGCAAATGATGATATGTAGCCGTGCTGCTGACCAGAAAGGGCGTCTTAAAGTTACAGAATTTAGTTAGTTTCACAATCAATAATAAATGATAATCTAGTGTACATTATTCTTGCACAAAAGTTTTCCAAATGAATTATTAAATTTGCACTTTTATGAGAATTTTTGCATAATCTACTACAATAACCAAGAAGAGGAGGAAAAATCTGATTACCATGAGCAAACACAAAACCAAACCAGTAGCGCACACACCTGTGCTAAATAAGGATTTAAATTGTTCAAACCACAAATCCATTAGCCTTCTCTCTTTAAATTGCAAAATGCAATTAGGCTCTTTTGAAAACATTTATTCAAGCATTTTTTTTTATTTTAATGAACCAACGACGAAGAGAAGTCGCATCAGGCATCACCATTACCATGAAGCACCGAACTGTCGTCCTATTATGTCCTTCCAACTCGAGTCTTGACGCGATACAAAAATACGAAAACGATGACGCATAATCTAAGCTCTAGAAAAAATTTAAGATTCATGCATCAATATCATTATCGCATCAAAGGCGAATGCATACTGTGTGTCGTCCTTCATCCCAGACATGTGGTTGGGATGAACGTACAAGACGTGCAAGGCTACTCTCTTTTTCCATTCAACCAACATGTGAGTTCATCTTTAATTCAGTATCAAACAAACTTTCCAATCTGAGTGTAAATTAAATTTTAGCAATATTATGTTTGCAACTCATCCTCATCGTGATGTTGCATATTAGCAACCATCGTGTCCTGAACGTGACACTTGAATGATATTGTGGTCTTGAGGTTAAGCGCAAGGATAGGAGTTTGTGTAGCTGTATGCTGTGGTAGGTGTGCCACATTCAAATAAAATTTGTATTTAAATCTGAGACTAACGAACGTCCCATCAATTCCAGCAATTATAAGTTTTATCTTCACAATATTCCCGGAAACTTCTTGCTGAAAACCGTATAATTTTTATGTTTCTAATTAACTCGAACTGTAGTATGGTGAATATTCCGGCAGAGTTAATATGTATTTGAATTTGTTATTTTATTTTATTTTACCTATTTTGCCGATTCTGCAACAACATACCCTACAAGTACAAACAGAAGACGTAACAAACGAATGAAATAAAAATAACGGTGACTAGTGACAACTACGTGAAGGCATACGTGACTAGACAAACGAACGACACAACGAGATACACAGAAAACGATAATACAAATACACACGAAGGTACAGAACAAGTTAATACAAAACCAGAATCAACTTCTTTGTCTTACGTGCGCCTTGGTGAGCAAGCAGCGAGCAGTTAGTTGTAAAGAAGTCGTCAAACCACAAACTCAAATTGTAATTCAGTGGCAGAGGTTGTTTTTAATAAAAGATTTCATATAAAGAGAAAAGTACTTATTAAAGAAAGCATATTAGATTCGGAAATTTTATTTCGCAAATTGTTGAAATCCCACATTTATTTAAAGAAAATATTGAAAGTTTTTTGTTGATTAAGTTCAATTTGAATTTAGAAGTCTCGTTAATAATTTTTCATTTTTAGGCATTGATTTGAAAGGTACTTGTTCTCCATTGTTATAAAATCATGTATTTATCTTAGTTAAAAAAAATGTTTTTTTAAGGCTTAGTTTACAGGCGTTGCAAAAAAGAAGCAATAAATAATTATGCCCAAGCCCAACTTAATCTAGGGAGTATGTAAGGCATTTTTTTAGAGCTGGAAGAAATATGTGCAGGGGCTACTGATGCAGGCCAGGCTGTCCAGGAACTGCGATATTACAATATGAAAAAGGGCGTAACAAAGAAGTTAAAATGTTCAGAAAAGATCTGTTCACCAACATTTTATTCAAGACATTCATCTGGTGGATGAAGACAAAATGTCTGAGAATCTGGAAGCGAATATGAAAAGCTATTTATACAGTCGAATGTAAAGCAATTCATATGTGTGAATAGCTGAGACGACAGCTCAATAAGCAGAAATTATTACTTATACTCTTTTCCCGATGAGAGCATTATAAACCTCGAGTTTCCGAAATATCAACTTTATTGCATCAGACGTCTTAAATTACATACATATACATATCTTATTATTCTATTGAAATTAGTCTGGCTTTAAGTGGTCCTTATTGTTTATACTGAAGGTTGATACCCTTACCATAGTCTTCCATTAAAATAAGACATCACATTTCAACTGACATTTACATTCAATAGTGATAAATAATTAACCTGCAAAAAGTCTGCGTTGAAAGGAATTGTTATCTAATGCTCTCGGCATTCAAAAAGGAAGTATGTAATATGTCTCAGCGCTGACAACATAGAAGCTTTGTATAGTTACATATTTTTAAAGCCATCCCATCATCAAATCATAATGGAACACTTAATCGAAAACATTCTTCACAGGAAAGAACTTCACACACACACAAAGCACGACACCCATCTAAAAGGTGCCTCTTCGTTGAAGAAACACCTAAAATTTGTTTCAAAGTGACGTGTAACATGTTAATAAATCAAAATTCAGCTGTCAATCAAAATTGCAAAACATTAAATGTGTTTACACCTGTCATCGCTAAAAATCTCAAACATGCTACGTGATGTGCTACAAACGCATGACTATGTTGCAAAAGTTAGGGGAAACCGGAGGTAGACTGAAGAAAACCTATGTGCAGGCCAATTAATTTCCAATTACACTCTTGACGCACATAGCCCCCTTCTATACGCTTCACATAGTCCGGCTGCACCTGGAATATGAAGAATTTTTCCATATAAAATTCTTGGCACGTCTGCAATATTGTTCGTGTGATGGGTAAGTAAAAAAGGACATTCAATAACCAGAACCAGCTGATGACTCAACGTTTAGAAATTCTATCAGCAGCGTAAAGTGTAAAATTGTTTTTAAAAAGTTTTTCTTCCTTTGATTTAATATTTTTCTTCCATATTTTTTTTTTTCATTTCAATATTGATTTTCAATTAAGCGGACAGATATTACAAATTGGTATTGAAAGTCTTGGAAAAGTTTGTGACGAAAGGTCTCCTAAGTGTAAAATGTTAAGGACCTCTCTCGGGAACATAATTCTGATGGTTTTGATGTTATAAAGAGGAATTTTGTTTCGTTTTGGCAGCACTTTTATTTTATATAAAGTGTTATTTTATACTAACAAAATAGCAAGGGAATTTGAAGCCTTGAATAAAATCATTGAATAAGTTATGTACCTATGTCGGAAACATTCACACCTAATGAGGTATAAGCTTGGATAAATTAAATTGTCTTCAAATTGTTGCAAAAAATGGTTGCAGTGTTTTAATTTTGGTTAAGTGTGATGATTTTTTCGATGAAAATTAAGGTCAGTTGCCAACTGCTCCAGAACCCATTCAGCGAACACTGGGTAAGTTGACGCGAAATCGACTGCTTCGAAATTCGCGGATTCTCCTGCACACTCTCACGGACGGCGGCGAAGTTTTCGGCAGATATTGCGTTTCGTCGATAAACGGGCGTTCGTTGATTGTTTACTGAACCAGTGGACTCAAATTTATCCACCACACTGCGAATAGCCCTCTCGGTAGGATGATTATGGCGACCGTACAATGGGCGAAGCGAGCGGAAAGTTGCCCGAACAGAACACCCATTTTTATAAAACAATTTTATCATTTGCACGAGCTGTTGAACACTATATCCGTCCATGTTGAATTGGCAAACCCGACTGAGTAAATGACAGCCGATTTGACATATGTAGCTTGGAAGACCCTATATTATGGACTTCTTAGTTAGAGTTTTGTTATACATTAAATTCATACACAATTCTGTTACTTTATTTTTCATAATTTTGATGTCAATTTCCAATCAAAATTGAGCAAATAAGTCAGCATTCAAAGAAATTCGGTAAGAAAAAATGATCAATTTAGGGTTATTGGGAGAAGAAAAGCACAAGACCAACTTTTACAAGGCGGCAAACTAAAAACTACCAAAACAAAAATCGAAATAATCCAGCTTGTATGTAGAATTTTTGTATAAAAGTATATGAAATCCTACTTACATCCTATTAATATTATAAACGTGAAAGTTTGTGAGTATGTATCTTTGTTGCTCTTTCACGAAAAAACTACTGAATGGATTTTGATGAAACTTCACAATAATATAGCTTACATATTAGAATAACACATAGGCTACAATTCATAAAGATATATAGTATATTATCCAATGTATATAACGATAAGTGTCAAGAAAGTCGGAAAAAAACATATTTTATAAAAAGGAATACAATGATACACAGAAGCAGGTATGATGCATACATTTTTCTGACGTCACTATCATTTCTTATTATTCTTTTATTTCCTTAGTTAATATTTTAGCTTAACATTGAAGATTAAATAAAAAAATACCTAAGTCACGTGTCTTTAAAAAAATTGAATAAGATTGTTGTTTCCGAGGCTAACGCAAGCAAAGCTGCGGGCACAGCTAGTATATTATAAATGTGAATGTTTGTTTGGATGTTTGTTCCCTAATCACGCCTCAACGGCTTAACGGATTTTTATGAAATTTGGTATGTAGATGAATAATGTCCTGGAGTGAGACATAGGCTACTAGTGGGGATTATTGCTTGCGCTTTTAAATTCGGAATCATTGTTTTAGTGAAGTTTTATTCTTTTCTGTATCCTACTTATATTATAAATGTGAATATTTGTATTTTTTAATGTTTGGATGAAATTTGGTAGGTAGATGGATAATGTGTTGGATTGAAACAAGCTACTTTTTTTTAGGAAAAATGCACGGTTTCTATGGGAAAGGCCTAAATGTGAAATACTGCTTTTCTGGAGTTTTGTTTGATATACTTCTGTGCCTTAACGACAACACAAATTTATAAAATTTGGTAGACGGAACAGTTACAGGATTCACTATACTATATTAAAAGAGGTTGAAGTCGAAATCGAAATTTTTAATTTAATTTCTTTTAACAAAATTCTACTTTGAAACTTTTGGTTTTTGAAATTCTGCTTATAAAAATTCTGCAAATGATAAAAAGTAAAAGCGCGTGTTTTTTAAAATTTTCCAAACCTATGTTTTCTTTATCATTTGCAGAGTTTTTATAATAAAAACATACTTTTACATTCTTAAGAGTTTACTTAATAAAAAAGTATGTTTTTTGTTTCTTGTCTATATACATATATATTCGCTATACCCCTACTTCTTATATTTATTATTTAGTAAGTGTCATTTGTTATTCCTTCGCGAAAGTTCTAACTATTTAAAAATAAATATTTCAATAGTTAAAATTAATAACGGAAAAGATAAATTGTGTGTTGATAGATATTTGTTTTATTTTGAAAAGTTAAAAAAGTTAAATAAATGTAAACATTATGAATGGGCATTTACGTACATATAAACTAAATCAATTTAAAAAAAAAATAAGCAGAATTTTTTTCTTTTTTAACAGACAGAATTTTGAAAAGCAGAACAAATTAAAAAAAAACAGAGTTTCAAAAAACTGAATTTATGTTTTAAAAGCAGAATTTTGAAAAGCAATATTTTGAAGCCAGAATTTCGACCCGCTCCCTATTCAAAGATATAGAGGTATAGAGAAATAGAGTTGTAAAGATATAAAGATATACCTAGAGATATAGAGATATATAAGGATACGGAGATATACACATATAGAGATGTAGATATATAGAGACATAGAGATATAGAAATATAGAAAAATAAAGTGCACGACAGGGTTGCACGAACTTACTCTTATGTGCAACAATGGTCTTGGGGCTTGAGATTTTTGAAAAAAATAAGTTAAAAAATCATTTGAAATTTTGTTAATCACTTAAAAAACACTAGTTAAAACGTTATTTTGGAAAAAATTAAGTAAGCCATTTAATTTCTTTTACAGTTTTGAATTTTAGGGAAACATTTTTTAAAATCGTTTGACCATTAGTTTTCATCTGCCAAATATAATATAAACTAAATTTTTTTTAGAAAATTTAAAAAATCGAAAAAAAAGTTTTTGAAAACTTTGAAATTTAATATTAATTGAATTATAAATGACTTCCTGTATGAAATATTTTATTGAAATCGAAATAATGGTTTACGTTAAAACCGAATTTCAAAAAACAGGTTCTATGAGAGGTACTGTTATAGAACAAAATTAAAAAAAAATATTCTAACTGAAAGATGTATTGTTGTAAAAAATAGCACCCTGAAAGTTTTATCAAAATCTTTAGAGCCGTTTTCGAGAAAATCAAACTTTTTGTTAAAATTTGTATGACAGGTACTGTTACTTTTCGACCTAAAGCAAAAATGAAAAACACCCCGAGATACTAACAAATAAATACTAAATACCATATTTGAAGCAAATCGGCCTATCCGTTTAGACTGCAGAGATGCGAACAGACAGACAGACGGACGGAATTTCCGGACCCACTTTTTTCGATTTCTCTATCATCGTAATGTCATATTTGATTGTTAGTTTTGAAAACCAGAATTTCGATCAGCTTCCAAATAAATTATAATTTGACGATAAACCTTATTTAACCAAAATGCTTCATTTAAGTCCACGCAGACGAAGTCTTTCCTCTGTTTCACTTAATATTAGGCTCAATGTTATGTTTTCGATAATTTCAATTTTCTCGCATCGATAATAACTCATTTCTCATCTCTATGACAAACGATAACCTGAACCATCCTAAACGTATGCTATAAATTTTCGAAATATTCCCACAATGAGAAAAACCGTTGTGGCTTCGCTTTCATTTAGTTTTTATTTTGAAACAATCAGTCTCTAGAACTTGTTTTCTAGATGTTTAAAACCAAGCCCTTCTAAAACAATAGATCCCCGCCATATCCCCGCCTTAATTGACCATCAGAATGCTCATTTATTCTGAGAGACGTTCCTTACGTTTATTATATTTTATTCTTCCATCAGACATTTTCATTTACCCGTTTATCCAAGCGCTACTAATGAGACTATTCCTCAGAATGCTTATCTAATTTTATCTATTAAGGAGCAGCTTCACAAAACGTTGCTTCGTTTACTTTGCTTTTAAGTAATTTCAGGAAATGCACTGGTCAAACCCTGTTTGGGAAGGTAATAGGTCATTCAATTAACAAAGTATCTGATGGGTTCTGGGGTGTGGGCTATTCCGGGTGTTCAAATGACAGATCAATAATAATGTCATCAATGGAACGTTTATCGATGAAAATCAAAACAAATTTCCGACTGAAATGAGGCGTTCGGGATTGTGTGGTTCTCCCTTTCATTGTTTTCTTTTCGTTCCCTGTATACCTAAACAAAATACCTTTGTAAGTTGTTGCCCTTCCATCTAGCTTGATGAGGATTCATCCCTATGCCCTCTCATCGGTATCGAATTTCATTTACCAGCGTTTTTGCTTTGAAAAAAAAAACAAGAAAGTCGAAAAAAGAGAAAAATAAAAATAAAAATAAATAAAGGATCTGAAAGGAGCTTTATTGAATACTCCATTCTATATAAGCTTTGAAAAGCCTTCCAATTTATAGAAAATCGATATAAAAATAAGCAGAGATATCTATAAAACTTCAAAAGACAGGACTTTCGTCGACGAAGCATTCAAAGTTACTGGAATGGAAAAACCAAGAGGAATGGACCAGAAATACTGTTTGACAGGGGAAGTAAGCTTGTTAGTAAAATATTTTTATTTTTCTGGTCGATAATTGCTCATTTAAGATATTGGTTATGGTTGAAGAGCTGCGTAATTACTTTTTTTGATTTTTTTTCTTTGCAATATTATTTTCTCTTAAATTGGAAATGATATTTTACCTTTTTGATGTAAACGAAAATAGCAAAAAAAAAACAGCTTACTTCCTGATGCTCAAATAACGATGAAAAACAGGGATTTTCTAGGAAATGTCCATTCCAAGAACTAAAGCGGGTGTCATTTTAATGTTTCAAGGGGAAAATTCTTCGTCGATTTAAGCAAAAAAAAAATAATAACGAAGAACGTTTTGGAACTGCAGTGACTTTACGTCACAAACCACAAGAGGAAAAAAAAAACTAAAATAAATTCACTGAGATAAATGGATTTTAAATAGGGATGGGTAGATGTTAAAATGAAATAAAACAAGCTGTTTGTGAGGTGTCATCAAAACTCTTTTTTTTTCTTTAAAAAAGCCCATATATGCCATTATGTAAGTATGATTCACAAAGTCAAGTGCAGAGCAGGCCTTAAAAATGATATCGATATGTGACAAGAAGTTGAATTCTGGGTCACATAATATGTAAAGGTTGCGAATCGAATCCACATTAGATATTGTGTTGATTGTTGCGAGAGGAAGGGACTATTTGTTTCCTTTTTTATGTAGAGCATACTGCGTGAGCATTAGGATGATAGGGAGGGGAAGGGCCGGAGGTATTGATTAACATTGGTTTTGAATGCTTGCATATCAAAATGGCAAAGGAAAAGCCCACCGGGTAAACTATTCCAAATTCGTGTTGTTCGGCTAAAAAAAGAATCCCTATATTTCACGGTACGTCCGAAATTTGGCTCAAAGGGGGACGAGCATTCTTTGCGAGACGAATATTACGGGATAAATTTTTAAGTGGAGGAATGCAACTGGCTTCTTCGAGTGAACATTTTTTATAAATTCTACGATAAAATAAGGAAAGACATGAAACATTGCGACGGTGTTCTAGAGGGTCGATTTGTTTCAAAAACATTTCTATTTTCTATTAATTATAACGTTTTTTTATTGCATTCTATCGAACAGGAGTTACAATGTTTCCGAAGCACCTGTCCAGAGGTGGGAGTTATACTCGAGTTGTGTGCGAATAAAGGTTTTATAAATTATAGCCAGATCAGAAGTGGAAAAAAAAACTTCTTGCATCCAGAAAACCTAAGCACTTTGCCGCATTTTAAGCGGTCTCAAATAGTTATATGGTCGTTCCAACGGAGGTCGTCGTTGACACACATACCGAGTACTGAGAGGTTTTCGGTTTCTTCGATGTAAGTTCCATTCATGGACAATGGCATTGGGAGTATGTTTAGCTTTAACGACAGAAGACAGTTTTCGAAGCATTAAACTTCACACGATTCTTATTACCCCATTTGATAATGCTGTATAAATTGGAGTTTAATGACCTTGACATACGGTACCGTTGCAATTGTACGTCTGAAGGCGAAGGACGTGAATTATCGAACGAATATGAAAAGCTGAGGGTAGAGTCGTCAGCAAAACAGTTAAATGGATTAGAAGTTACAGACAGGAGATCATTTATAAAAATATGGAAAAGAGTTGGAGACAGAATGGAGCCCTGGGGCACACCAGCATTTAGTTTGTTGGAATCAGAATCCGTCCAATACAACTTGTATTGAACTGTCCAAAATCCAACGAATAAGAGTATCATCGATCCCAAAAGCACGCATTTTCGATAAGAGAGCTGCATGCCAAACTCTACCAAATGCCTTGGAGGTATCAAGAGCAATAATCTTACTTTCACCATGGCAATGTAAGGATTTGTTCCACTGTTCGCTGAGATATGCCATCAGATCACCAATGGGACGATTACTGCGGAAGCTGAGAGTCATCATGGAGAAGCTTTCGGTCTCCGAGATAGTTCTTAAGCTGGCGGTTAATCAGCGTTTTTATGGTATAAGTAAGAAGGGATACGTAAGTGCTATGGGTCGGTAAGAGGAGGGGGAGGATGGGTTACCCTTCTTAGGGATAGGCTGGACATATGCTGTTTTCCATCTTCTAGGAAAGATTTCATGATTCTTGTATGAGTTCCTTACTTATTTGTGCTTTTTCCGATTTTCCTCTGTAGGGCTAAATTTTTAGGATCGGAAACTTACTTTTTTGAGGCTGATAGCTTTTACACACTTAGAGTTAAACCAGGACTTTTCTTAGAGTTTTATACTTTTTACTCTGTTAAGAATAAAAGCATGCATTTCCTGAATGAGAAAAGAGTCAAGTGTCTAGAAAAAACTTGGAATTTTTAGTAGGGTAGAATGAAATATGAGAATGTTTGATGACTATTTCGATATCGTTAATAGTAAGGATAAAAATGAGAGGACCTAAGTAGCTGACCTGAGGAACCCTGGAATTATCTAAAAAATGGATTGGAGAGAGTAGATTATTCGAAGCTAGTGTATTGTTTTTTTTCTGGTGGGGGATAAGCTGTGAGAAATATCAAGTATATATAGGCTTAACATTCTAGTAATTGCATTGAAATTACCATACTTGGTGCGATAAGTGGGGAGGGAACAGATTTTAGGTTACGTGGAATTTTGTTTACTTATGTAAATCAGTTCATGAAGCGATTGCAAATGGTGGATAATGACTATGTCAACTACTTTGAGGCACTTGACAAGGGAGGGTTACAAAGGCCAATACAAATAAAAGTGGTCCTAAATGGTTGCCCTAAGGAACTTCTGAGGAACTAAAATAAGATTAGATACTCAACATTTAAAAAGAACCCTATAAATTTTCTATAAATTTAGACTGAATTCAAATAGAAGATCGGTGAAAAAAACTCTTTCTCGGAGCTGGATTAGAGGTAACAAAACATGTTTAATCTTCTGACAGGATCCATTGCACATCAGGCAAAAAACAAACCTCCTCGTGAATGATTTTTTTTCAGCCAAATATCTGTTTTTATTTTTCAAATGCTCCGAAGCTCAGGGCATTTAAAAAATTGTCTATAGTCATGAACTTTAATCTCTTGAGTTAGTTTCTGTCTTGTACGAGTGTAGGCCCAATTTCCGTCTCAAAAATTCACCTGCGAAAGGCCGAGTTCTTATGCACGGCAAGGAATAGACTGCCTCGGCTTCGGCGCGGCGATGTTTTCGGCATATTGGGTTCCTTAGACGTATGAATGTTGGCTGATTGATTACTAAACTGTTCCTTTCAAATTTAGCAAGCATGAAATTTATTAAGCAATATTGCAATATCTTTTGGCTCACATTAAGTGGCTTATAGGTGGTAATCAGGCCAAAGAACAATACAAGTTGATAAACTAATTCACTTTCACTTGTTTCAGCAATTTTACTATCGTTAAGTAAAAATTGTATACTTGGAGTGTTATGACATGCTGCCTTTGCTCTTTTAAGTAAAACCCAATCTCCATTAAGTTTTGAAATTAAAAAAAAAAAATCATCTCAAGCACGTCAAATACATTGTTTTGAAAATGTTTGGTTTCTTTTTATCTAAAACCTGATAGACATTCTTGTTGCAAGAAGAAATCCCATTAAATAAAACTTTACATTATCCTTTGTCTTCTGACGCAAACGAGAAACAGCATTATAACCTTTCCAACATCTCAATTTGCTCGTACCGTCGAGTCTGGAGAATTTCATTATAACGCTTAAAGTTTGGGAATGAAGCCACATATAAAGACATTGTATCGAAATCCCTGTGAGTCCTTCACCATAGCGAAGGACGTCCTCAAGCAAGTGCAACTCAAAGGGATTCCAACTCCCGCCAGGCAATGCTTGTGGTTAGTCGGGTTCCCAAATAATCTTACATCTCACACGCAGTCCTAATTTATTTTCCAGATAATAGTCCTGTTCGGTGCACTGGTACTAGTGCACGAAATAATGCTCAAGAGGATTCCCATGGTGCGGAGGATCATAAAATAAGTTGTGCAACTTATTCTTTCGAATCATTTGATCATTTAATCAGTTTTTTTTTGCTGCAAACTCCCAACCACACGAGCATACAGGTAATTACGTTCGGATGATGTTCACTCAAGGGCATCACATTCAGTAAGGATAGCTTGGTCTACATGTGTAACTTAATGGGATTTGTGGTAGTTTTTTCTGTCTTGGAAGCTCCCTCGGGTTAAACAAAAATTTCTACGTTCTTGCAACGTTTGTGGTCGACTGCAGCACAAGGACAGATTTACAGATTTATGCAAGCATGATATTTGAAATGGAAGCATTTTATTTTGCATTTGTGATTGTATTTGCCAAGCACACACATAGCATAACTTCCTTGAGATTGTATTGCATGTTAACCGAACTCAGTCTGAATCTGGAATAAGATGCATTATGTATTTACTTTGAAAACCAGAGGACATTTTGAACATCGCCGTAGTAATGACAAAAACTAAAGCAAAAATTTTGTTTGGTGTTCTACGGGATCTGGAAGTGTCATGGATGTGTTGAAAATGCATTTTCTGTCGGAAAACATAACCAAAGCCTTACCATGCTAGTTGTAAAATGGAAAATATATACATATTCCATAAAAAAATAAAACGTCCGGGTACATTAGAAATGGATATCAAAAATAACTCTTGCAGGCGATGGTTTTCAAGAAATGGAATTTATTTATTTCTACAAATTTCACAAAACTCCCAAAGGCAAATATGACACCATAGCAATAAAGCTTGGCGAACTCATGCAAAACGGCTAACCTCAAAAATGGAGCTCGAAGAACACTTATGAATAAGAGCTCGAAGAACAAAGTCACCTGTAAATCAAAGTGTTTGTCTTGTCTCTTTTTCCTTTAGTCTTTTTATCAGTTGTTACTCTTTTAAGATCGTTGCCGTAGTCGCTATGTGCTCATCCCATCTGCATAATCTCCAGTGAGTTGAAAAACAGCTGTTGTACATCTTCCCATGAAAAAGAGAAAGGGAAATTCGAGTATCAGTAAGGTATTCAAAAAAGCGTGGCGAGACTAACTCTGCCGACAGCACTGGTGAGGGTAATAATACAAACATGAACAAACTACGAACAACGACGATAAAGCGTCTCTGCCATAAACCAGTTTCGCACTAAAGAGAATCACATTTCTCATTTTAGATAGAGTTTAGTCTTCAAACTAATTTAGTAAAGATCAGTCGTTTGCTAGAGATTAAAAATAAATAGAGTGTCTTATAATTTTTATCAAAATAAACCGTCAGGACTTTCATTTTGAAATTAATTTCGAATTCTACATAAATAAATTCTTAACATTATAACAAACAATTTAAAATAAAAGGCACGGCTGGGTCGCACGCACTTCCTCATATTTGCTTATTCTTTTTAAGTGCAAAACTTTATTTAAAAGATTTAATTTTAATGTTTTTTGACGTGCAAATTCTTTAAAATCGTTGTGATTTGTGAAAATGCGTTACGACAAAGAGATAAACACATAAATATATAGGATTGTTAGCTTTTGCAGGTAGTGTATTATCTTTCCACTTGTGATGTACTATTTTTAATATTATAATATTTGTTAATAGAAAGATATAAAAGACTTTTTTTCAGTTTGGTTTTCATTTTGGTATGGAAAGATTTGAACAACTGGCATAAAGATTCGTAGGAATCAGCAGTAGGGAAACAAGGCTAGGTATGGTATACGTACCTATAGGTACATTTAACAATAATTTACTTTTTGAAATCAAATGTAATAAAATAGCTTTATTTTGTTTGGTGGATCGATAATCGTATGGCGTGGGTAGGTATTCATGGAATTTATTGAGGATATTATGTACCTATAAAATTAAGATACCCATTCCAACCATTGTGAAGTGGGTGGATATAGACAATGTTAAAACTTAACACAGTGATTGTTTATAGGCAGGTGTAAACTTTTATTTTCTTTATTGAAATTTTTGCATTCAGTAATCGAATAGTTTTCGACGTGACAACGTCATTTAAATCGATGACAGGCTACACACACAAAATAACATAACTCATGCTAATAAGAAAAGTCACGCATGCTGCAATACTGTGGTTCTTGCAACCAAAATCGATCGCAAGCACCAGGCGAACATGAAAAAGAACAGGCGCAAATTCCCAAAATAATTCCACTCAAATTCAAAAAGTAAAAGAAGAGAAAAAGAAATACAAAATAGGCGGAGTTTTGTTAGAGGAGAAAGTAGATGTAATGATAGAGTGTGTGTGTATGGATTTAGCGGGCTGAATGTTGGTGTTGCTGCAATCAATGTTTTCTTATGACTTGATCACGTAAAATTATCGTCCGTAAACCGACTTTACAAACAACGAACTCATTTCTTATTTGTTAGTTGTTTTTTTATGTTAATTTATGTGTTATCACAGGCGTCCCTATTAGTTATTCTGTGTGCTGTTATGATCATGAAATGCTTTAAAATACTTATTAGGTGCACGATGAAGTTGGCTTTTATTTGACTAGTGGCTAGGGCTCAGCCGAGCAATATAAAACAAAATGTTGGGGAAAAAAAGACATTTATATGAAATTGAAAAAACCACTATTCGTAAGGTTTTTTTGAAATTATATAAGCCATCTGATTTCTTTTAATGTATTCTATTTAATGATTTTTTCATATAAAAATCGTTCGACCAGTTTTTTCAAAAAAAAAAAATTGTTCTTTCTTTGAGAATGTCAATTTGAAGAAATCTATAGTTTATACTAGAATACCAATTCGAATAATAGTCTGGTAGAGTAATCTTAAAATACTATATACCAAGTTTGAAACAAATCGACGAGACTGTAGGAATGGGTAAGTGCAGACAGGCAGACTTGTCCGACCCACTTTCTTCGACTTCTCTATCGTTACCTAATTTTTTTTTACGGATGCATAACTTGGTTTATCGCAAGTAAAAATACAAAAAAAAGTACGCATATGCCACATTGTATTTCTTAATTTTATTGTATTTATTTTTTTTTCTTTATTGTGGCTGAATTTTTATACATTATTTTTTTCATTAAACCTATATTGCACAATTTACAGAGACTTGGTATAAAGCTACCTTGCTACTGAAAAATGTATATAACAATGGTTTTCTATCTATAAATTAAATCATAATTAATAGGTGAAAGGAAAAGCTACACAAAATACTTTCTTTAAAAAATATGATATTATGGAGAGAAAGGGAGGGTAAAATACCTCAATCAAATGAACGACTTTTAACAAATTTGTTTTTTTTTTAATTTTATTTTGGAATTAAATTAGATAAATAAGAAAATAAATAAATAATAATAAATATTTAAATATATATATAAAAATAAGTACATAAATATATAAACCAGTAAATTATTAACAAAAATAAATTAATAATTTTATAAACCAACTAATGTCAAAACTTAATAAATAAATAAATAAGACAATAACTATATAAGTATATCAAAGAGAAAAATATATGATCGAGCAGATTTAAGGGTCTATCTGAAATTCTTTCAATGTTTGTTATGTTATGCAATTATTCTGTAGAAAAATGCCAAGGTAAATTGAGCATCATTTTAAAAATCTTGTTTTGTATTCCATGCAACCTAAGTAAATGACTTTTTGAACATTTTGCCCACACAGGCGATCCGTAGAGTATGATGCTTTGAAAAATTATTTTATATATGATTAATTTATTTTCATCACTAAGCTTTGAATTTCTATTAATAAAAGGATAGAGAATTTTAATGGTTAAATTTGTGGAATATACAATTCAAAACTTACAATTTTGTCTAGATGCACGCCTAAGTACTTTGCACTGGATTTCCATTCTGCCGGAATTCCATTTATTATTAACCTGTGGCTAGGTAGAAAACAAGCTTTTCATTTTCTGGTGAAAAAGACGGCCTGGGTTTTTCCAGTATTTATGTAACTTGATTTTCCATTTATTGAAATACATTTGAATATCATCCAAGGCAGATTGCGAATTAGTTTCAATAACAAAACTATTTTAATCCGCTGAATAAATGCAAAATTGGTAAAACTACAGCACTTTTCCATTCTTTCAGAAAATTTAAAAATATCTAAAAGATACTTGATAACAAAAGTTCAGAGTTTGTTGTAAGATACAGATTTCTTATACAATCAAAACCTGGAGATTTTGATGTTTTTAAGTCTAGAAAAATATATTTAAAATCATCTAGAGTATCTAAATTATCTTGAAGGTCAATTATCCATGAATATATTGAATCACAAGTCTGTTCGATTAAATTCAAGATCAGCATGCCCCCCTACATTCTTTGTTATTAAATGATTTGCAGAGAATTCTCTAGCCAAAGCATCTACCTTTTCGGAACTTCATACTAAAGTTGTAGTAAAGGTTTTTGAATAAGGACTTTTTATTATTAAAACGCAAACCATTTGAGATATTTCAAAA
The DNA here is from genome assembly GCA_963971375.1 of Platycheirus rosarum. Classification (NCBI taxonomy): domain Eukaryota; kingdom Metazoa; phylum Arthropoda; class Insecta; order Diptera; family Syrphidae; genus Platycheirus; species Platycheirus rosarum. The sequence goes on along the minus strand of OZ020510.1, from coordinate 29,651,786 downwards.
ACTTTATTATCGGCTTGCAGTACAATCAACATTTATGAATGGAGTTCGACTTCGTTCATATGGGCACCGCGGACACGTTTGCAGCGGTCGATTTGTTGGACCTGTGGTATTTATGATACCAATGAATTCGAACTAAATGAAACACATTTTTATACTACTAAAAACTCTAAGTTTTATTAGATCTAATTAATTAAAGTTTGGATTGTAAATAATAATTATGAGTGGTATGCGCGTGGCGATGTGTCATTGTAGACTGTCTCTTTTTACACCCTCATAGTTTCAGCGACCGAATATAAAAAGTGGTATGACTGCTTTTTATATTCGGTCAGAGATGCCATAGACCCAATTTGCGATGACTCGGCCACACATTAGTGTTGGCTCTGAGCTCTGCCAACGTCGTCGGCTTATTGGCGTAAACCAATGACTTAACGTAGCCCCAAAGAAAATAGTCTAGAGGCGTTAAATCGCACGAAGCGGCCAATCGGCTGGCCTATGTTTTGAGAGAGCACACTCATCAAACTTACTGTTCAATAAATCGATTGTAAGGTGTGCTGTGTGGCTTGTGGCACCATCCTGTTGAAATCACATGTCGTCCAAGTCCATATCTTCCAATTCGGGTCAAAAATAATCGATAATCATGGCGCAATAACCCTGGCCATTCACATAACGTGACGATCGTCGACGAAAAAATATGGCCCAATAACACCACCGCGGTGGCATGCAAACCGCCCCAAACAGTTATTTTTTGTGAATGAAGTGGTGATTCATGAAGCAAAATGTGGATTTTTAAGCGACCAATAAGACATATTTTGCTTATTGACGAACCCAATGAGCCAAAATTGAGCTTTGCCACTGAAGATGATTTTGCGATAAAATCCAACAATTCAACGGTCTTAAAGTTGCGGTCACCGACTCCGAATTTCGGTAGAATTTTTTTATAATTTGCAGACGTAGCTCGCTCGTGTACTCTACTATTATGAAAATGACAGTTCGATGATTAGTTAAAGGGTGCATTCGCAGACTAAATTCAGAGTTGTCAAGTCTCTATTGGAAAACCCTATATCTCCCATTTTGAGGCTTTGTATATACACTGCATTAGTACTATCATGAAGCATCATTTTTTAGTTCCGAATCAAGTCGCAATGAGGTGCGCTGAAATCACCAATTGGTGTGGATATAGAATAAAAACAAATAATAAAAGCGTGTGAAATACTGGTAAAATATCGGGAAATGTTCTCGTCTCCACTATTTAGAGTTAGTTCCGAGTCAACCAGGAAGATGGCCAGACGAAAAATTACCACAATGAGAGTACTATAGAGAATGTATATACTACAATGTTTGAAGGCAGGAATATTGGAATTTGTTTTCTTAATAACCTTGGAAATATTTCAAAAAGACTTAATTGCCTTATCCAAAGTTCGAAGTTTAATATTCCAACATTTATTTCTGTGTTCTATAATTAGCTTTCCGAATTTATTATTTAATAACTTAATTTCTTAAAAAAAATTACCAATTGTTTAATAATTGAAGTTCTTTCAAGAATTTGGAAATCAGTAAATAACAAATTTAAAGACATAGCGTTAATATCAAAATTAGAAAAAAATTACTTAAAACAAATAAAACAAATTAAACATGTTCGAAATAAATCTTTCCCATTTAAACTACATTTCTTACAAAAAGATGAAAATTTTCATGAATTAATGAATCTGCGAATGACGAACGTGTAAAAGTTAAACTTTCTATTACTTTTGAAGGAACAATAATTTCTGTGTCAGATGAGCAAAATTAAATTTCAAAACAGCGTTGCAAGCTGCTCCTCTTTCAACATTCTTTTAGAAAATATTTCAGCCCAAAACTAATTGTAAAAACAAAACAACACAAAATTTTCGTTAGAGTTGAAATCATCTTCGATGGAATTTTCTCAAAACAAATTTAATAGAAGGTCAAAAAACAAAACTTTTTCCATTCCCTCATTAAATTCACATTCAACCCAACCTATCTGATTGTATCCAACAACTCAGATAACAATACAAGAAATCTCAACCCTTAAAACTTAAGTTTGAAAAGATAACTACTAATAGGCAAGATAACACTTGACTTCATTCAAACTTTTGTCTGATGAAAGTCAGACATCAATCCCCTAGCGAAAGTCATCCTGGAATCGACCTTATGTCATAACTCCTTCACATCTGCACCGAAACTACATTAATTCCCTTCAAAAAGGCACAACCTGAACAACATTCCGTTATTCTTCTTAATATAAGGAAAGGACCTAAAGCTTACACAAACAAAATATCAAGCCTTTTATAAACATCTGGGATTGCGATCGAAAGGGCGATATGGAAAAAAAAGTTTTTTTTTTTGGGGGAATTGTGCCATGGAACGTGATGTGCATAGCATATAAGGTACGGATGTTGAGTCTTTTGACAATGACAACAGACTGGGTCTATATATCCTGCCTAAACTACACCCCAACCACCCAGCTCATTAAAACCAACACCTAGACTTATGCTTGGGGCGTTGTGCTGTGCAAATTGTATGGTAAAGGGTGTTTACTGTTATTGTTGATTTCCCAGGGTTTTACCTTCATGCTTCAATGGTTCTCCAAGTTGTAGCAATAAGTGAAGCTCTTCAAGATTGGGATATTACTGGGAAACATTTGAAACAGTCGATGGGGGCAAAGAAGATGTGGGTTTAACGTTTCGTTTTAAGTAGATGAAAGAGGGAAAATGCCTGAATAATAATTACCACTTATTTCGGTAAAATGTAAGAAAAACATGGCTTATTGAAAGTCCTTTATTCCGAATTAATGATTTGAAAATTGAATGAAAAACCAGTAAACTAAGATCTCTTAATAGTTAATGATGATTTTCAACATTGATATTGTACCAATTAAACAGTTCAGATAAATTTGATTAAATTATTTTGCAAATATCACACAATCACTTATAATTTTTCTGAATTTTGTTTTAATGTGATGTGGCAACAAAATGTTTAGATATTCGGAGGATACATCTTGTTTGTAAATTAACGACATCTGTGGGATTCATTGTGTACAACAACCAACATTTATTGTGTACAACAACCATGCTCCTAAAAGTAAGCTACATATTTGCAATATGTTTTCACTGAGTACTAATTCGAACTCGAAGTACTAATTCGAACTCGAAGTACTAATTTGAACTCGAATTAGTACAGAAAGCTTAGATTGTGCCAGAACAAGACGGAAGCTTCCAGAAGCTTGTAAATTTGTATAAATACAAGAGTATAGGGCATTGAGAGTTAGTTTATTTTCGAAACTGGAATTTTTAACAACTGGAAGCGTTAGTAAAAAGTGATTGAACTGAGATTAAATGAAAAGTATAAAAACGTAATTGAATTGTGAATAAATGGTATAAGTTAAATTTGCTGTTATTTAAACTGAAAGACGTTGTGATTCATAAAAAAAAAGAGATTTGTTGTATTATTTTGGAATTTTGATTGAGTTTTATTTGTCGAACCCCAGGCCAAAACTGCACAATAAGTTCAAATACCAAGCTTTGCATTGACATATCACACATAGATGTTACTCTTTCAGGAGCTACAAATGGTGTTTTAGATTTTTTTTACCAAACAAACGAAAAATATTTGATCAAATCTGTTTGATCAAAAAATACGTTTGCTTAGAGCTTAGACTTTAATACATTTCTCAAAAAAAAGAGTTGGTTGTCTGCAAAGTCAGTTTACGGAAAATAATTTTACGTTATAACGACATAAGAAAACATTGATGGCAGCAACACCAACATACAGCTCGGTAACTCATACCCGAAAACCCTCTCGTTAAATCCACACATACATCCCAATATCTACATCTACTTTAACAAAACTCCGCCTATTTTGTATTTCTTTTTCTCTTCTTGTACTTTTTGAATTTGAGGGGAATTATTTTGGGAATTTGCGCCTGTTCTTTTTTATGTTCGCCTGGTGCTTGCGATCGATTTTGGTTGAAAGAAACACAGTATAGCAGCGTGCGTCACTTTTCTTATCAGCATTATCAGCATGTTATTTCGTATGTGTAGCCTGTCATCGATTTATTAGACCTTATCACGTCAAAAATATTGAAAGGTAACATAAAAATGGGATGCAGTTAAAAACATTTGTTTATTGCCACTATGTACATACATATTTTGAAATCTATGTAACTGAAGGATGCAAATCGGTTCGATAAAAATATTGAAAGAAAAACGAAAAATGTGTTTGGTAAGAAGTTTAAAGAAATTCCAATTTAGCTGTTGATGCGAATCTCGGCGCAGGAACATAAGTCCCCGGGACATAAGTCCCAGTTGTACGTGTTGGGACTTATGTCCTTGCGCCGCAAATCTCCTAGTGCATGTCAAACGGAACTTTGCGTTAAATGGCATTTTATCAACCCGCCAGGTTGGGATCTGGTTACTAACAAGAGTTGAAGTAATGAAACTCAGATTGACTTCTATTTCTATTTGGTTGCACCTCTAACGAAACTATGAATGAAAGTGTTTCTTTCCGATGACACTGTCTTCCACTGAAAGATTTTCGTATTCCATAATGGTGACGGCAACCAAGCAAACAAAACTTCCGTCAGAATTCAGTGATTTCGTATGAAATCACCGGTTGCTTTTTCTTATCATCAGAATCGTCTTTGTAGTGACTTACGTAAAGGGGTTGTGTTGGTTGACTCCGAAAAATGCAATTAATAGACAAAAACAGAATATAATAAGGGAAGCCTTTAGTTTAAGAAGATTTTCAGTGATCTACTTCCAACTAGAGTCACTGAATATTACTAAATAACTTTAGTGTTGAATCAAGGAAAAGTCTTGAAACCCAAATTTCATTAAGAATAAATGCGCAAGCACAGCCATTCGTCTTGGAGCAGCCATCTGTTGTATTCATACTTATTTTATAAACGTTATCTTAAAAGTAAAAACAGTTTTGGAAAAAATGAGTTTCAAGTCAAAATACGAAACTGAATGAAACGCGTGGAAAAGTTGTTCCCAAAAGTTTTTATTTTCCTTTTTTTAATTTCCTAGAAATAAAACTAAAGGCTTCTTGGGTTTTTCTATACATTTTCGATGCTGTTGTACTCCAAAACTCTCCTAGGTTACACAAAGTTCCATTTCTTAAAACAATTACAACATCAAGTGGAAATAATAATTGGCAAAGCCAACAAAACTCCTCAAGCTTCGCACCTAAGTCCTGGTCGAAAGGATTTCCAACCAGATTTGTGGGTCTGTTTTTTCTGTTGTTCGCCCTGATATCGCATTCATTTATGGCAGGACAACATCCTTGGGTGATTTTTTTTCACTTTTTTCCTAACTCGTCTGCTCTGCTTGAATGTACCAAGGAAAACATGAAAAATTCACAAGAAATATGGTGGGCAGAGGCATTAAAAAGAAATAAAATTCTTTCATCGTACAGGTGTGTCCCCATCACGTGTACACAAAACACAAGCAGACATTTTTCTGTTTCTAACATCATCATAGAACACTTCCTTTCCGAAAGGATGTCATTGGACATTTTTTTTCTTTTTGGCTCAAGGCTGAGAGTTTGAGCTATTGTTATTGTTTTCTTTTATGTACCATACACTATGGACCCTGCACTTTTAGATGTTTGGGTGGGCCAAAAGGTGTTGTTGTTTTTTTGTATTGAAATCCACCTACAGTGGGTAGGAAGCCAAGAGACAAATAATAGGCTTTTAAAAAGAACGTAGGGGTATTATGTGTGTTTTTTCATAGCATGCATTCAGAGGACCTTTAATACAATCTTAAATGGAAATTTCAGATAAAAAAGCAATAGAAACAACAGCAATGGCTTTTGATTTCTGAGAATGGAAGTAATTGCCTGTACGTGATTATGGATCGAATTCGAAATTAATTACGATTAAAATAAAGCTTTGGTTTAGGTAGTATCGTATCCTTTTTCGTTGATTGTGTTCGCAATCACAGAAGTGAGTGAGACTTGTGGGCTTTTAATGATGGATTTAAGAACGGGTCATAGTTTTCCACATGGGCCTTTTTTTTAGACTTGTGTTTAAGTATTATTTGAGCCATAGTGGCTAACGCATTGTCTCATAAGATGGAACATATGAAATTCAAAGTATTTGTGAAAAAAGTGTCTATTGATTCAAAATAGCTTTTTACGGCCTTTAAGTCCACAAAAAATTGGCGTTTCATCCCGGTAACTCACTTGGACTCATCAGTTGACAGGGAGTACCTTTGTCAAGATGCAACCCTCGATTTGTTCAGTTCAACATGTATAAAGTTTTTGCCAAAAACTTAATGTGAACTATATCCAACAAGATTAAATTTGCAATCATTAAGTTGGAAAAAAGAGGTTTAAGTCCAGGGCCAGACTAAGTTAATGAATTGAAGGTTTTAATACAAACTCTATATACTACGCTGTAAGAAAATAAAATTAAAAAAAACAACTAAGTAGAAGACTCAGGACTAATTTGGGACTTTGTTGAATTATTGATTCAAATAGCTTTTTATGGCCTTTAAGTCCACCAAAAATTGTCGTTTCGTCCCGGTAATATGTCTATCCATTTTTCAAAAACTGCTTTTCGTTAACAGCTTTAATTAATTACTTCGTAATATGGGTTTAAGTTTAAAATGCATTTCTTTAAAAATTATAACAGTTTTGAATGAGGAATATACCTACTTGTGGAATGAGCAGCTTATCTGCGAACAATAAAAAAAAAACGGCAACATACATTCATTCATACCACGACCCACGACTACACAGAATACTCACAACCTGGCAAGCGGAAGAATGTGCGTTCCTGATTACAAGTAGATTGATACATACATATACCCACCACACACTAGACGACACAGTCGATCGTCAACCATTGAGCCGGCCGGTTGTGATAATTTAAAGAAGTCAAGTAATTGTGTCATGCCCAAGAATCGTTTAAAATAAAGTTAAATAATAATAAAAGAAGTATAGTGTTTTTTTTTCAAAATCGTTGGCCCTGTTTCTTAGTTAAATAGTTTTTAAGGCAATTTTGTTAAAACGTTTATTAAATTTCTGAAATGCAAGTTTCAACAAATCATTACCCAGCATTGAAAACAACATTAAATAAATTAATTTAAATAATATTAGTTAAAAAAACTTTGTAGAACAGATGTAGATTGTTTAAAATACAAAAAACAAAATTGTATCAATATTCTTGTTATCACTAAATGAAGTGAAATCGCTTTTTTGTTCATATTTTTTACGAGAACTACAAAAAAAAAACAATTTTACCCGTCTATCCATTTGCTTGTATTAAGTAGTTTAACGTTTTAAACATCGTTATAATTAATATAAACGATCCAAATATGGCTTCAAATCACAGCCTTATCTTGTTTAGTTAGAACTGACATTTATCTCAATTATTCTTATATGAACAAAGTTCCTGTAAGCAGCTTACAAACAGCACTACTTGAGTATACATACATAAGCTCATCAATTGATTATGACAGCATCAATTATATTTATATTGAATCATTAAACTGCCCTTCGAATGAAAGGTTGTCAGTGGCATAATTAAAGCCTTTTGTTTGCTAAATTGAAATTTACGTCAGACACAGGTTCTTTCTTATTCAATCACAAAAGTGATGAATTACACCCAAATGTACCAGCATCCTGTACAACTACATAACCTGCACCTTCATTATATGAATATCCCTAAGTGCTCTACATTATCATGTCGATAAACAGTAAATGGACTTCTTTGTTGACAGGCTGCCTTCTGACAATGAATATACATTGCAGGACTATCCACATAAGGCCTTAGGTACATCGGTATATGTATTTCAAACAAAACATTTGGATACAATTTGATTTTCAAGTGACACACTTAAGTGTGTCAAGGCAAGGTAGTGCAGTTAGTTTAAAAACAAAAGCCTATGAACATCATTATCGTGATAAGGTTTTTTAAATTGCTTGTGGGTTTGCTCCGTCAGTCATGTGGCAATGACTGCAATGAATCATTTCCAATGAGTTCCTTTGGAATTAAGTAAAGTGTGTGGCTTGGATTTATAGTTAGATTGTAGTCCTTTGGGTAATTTAAAAAAAAATTGTTTCGAATACAAAATCGATTTTTATACTTTATTATGAGAAAAAAAAATGAATTCAAAAATAATTTAAGAGGAGTGTAAATGTAGGCATATTAGTGCATATAGTGCGTTGCTATGGCTTTTTAGTTCATTGGAAACAGTACTTTTCGAGATAATGGGTAACTTACTGCATTTACCATACAATTGACTGGGTGTGTACAAAATTTCATGAAATTTATTCTTTTTTAACCCACGATCAACGAACATTAGAATAGATGACAAGAAAATAACTCTGACTTAGTCGAAATGCAAAGTGTAGATCTAAATTAACTTTTGTAATAAGCAAACTGCCCACAAGAGTAAGTTTATATTTAAAAAAAATAATTCAAACATCCAACACAATAAAAAAAATCATATGTCACTCATCTATGCACAGCAAACATCATACGACAAATCTTACGATGTTGCAGTGTGCGAGCAAATAAGAGCCAAGCACAAGGTGATATTGATGGAGGACGGCTTGCGTCACGAGCGGTAAATTTATTTTGACAGACGCAATTATTAAAATCAGCAGACACTTTTTGTTCGTATTTTTTAGCTAAACTGATATCTCTTGGCTCAAATTTGGTAATATGTTAACTCCAGATTTGATAGTTTGCATTATTTTGGTTTAAAGCTCTGTTAACAAGACTTGCGATTATAGGTACTATAAAGCAAGTTATGGATTCGTGCAAAAAAATCTAACAATCAAACATGACATTACGGTAATAGAGAGGTTGAAAAAAGTGGGCCCGTAAATTCCTTCCATGTGTTTGTCTGTCTGCCTGTTCGCGCCTCTACAGCCTGAAAGGGTGGGCTGATTTGCTTCAAACTTGGTATTTAGTATTTATTAGGTAGTATCTCGAGGGGTGTTTTTTATTTTTACTCTAGGTCGACAAATAACGGTAGCTGCCATACAATCTTTAACAAAAAGTTTAATTTTCTCGAAAACGGCTTTAACGATTTTGATAAAATTTTCAGCGTGCTATTTTTTACAACAATACATCTTTCATTTTTTTCGAAATTTGTTCTATAACGGTACCTCTCATAGAACCGGTTTTTTGAAATTCGGTTTTATCGTAAACCATTATTCCGATTTTAATAAAATTTTGAACACATGAAGTCATTTATAATTCATTTAAATTCAAAAAAACGACTTTTTTAAAAAAACGGTTTGTTAAAAATTAGAAAAAAATTGTTTTTTTTTTGATAATAACTACCAGCTGCTGGCAGATGTTGGCATATTCAAAAAAAAATTTGAATATGTTTTCGAAAAGTTTTTCAAAAAAAAAAAAACAAAAACTGTCAAACGATTTTGAAAAAAATGTTTCCTTAAAATTCAAAACTGTAAAAGAAATTAAATGGCTTGCTTGTTTCCAAAGAAAACGTTTTAAATAGTGATTAACAAAATTTCAAATGATTTCTTACGTCCTTTTTTCAAAAATCTCAAGACCCAAGACCATTGTCGCACATTAGAGCAAGTTCGTGCGACACGGTAGTGCACTTTATTTATTTCAGATTTTATTTAGGCCTGGCGTGATTAAAAATATTGTCCATCTTCGACCAATACTTTGTCCACTTTAAAATGTCAGTACAGGTCTTATGGGAAATCTTTTTAAAGATTTGTAGCCATAATTCGTACCATACTAAATTGAAAGAAATCTCCTGTAAAAAGCTTTTACCCTCCAATGAATATCCGATCGCGGCCGATTGCACTGTTGAGTACGCATTGATTGGATTGGATTTTTTTACCCTTATTAAAAAAAAACATGCACCATGCAATCAGAACAGAGTTACCTTTGCCAATTTGGTAACACGTTTGGTTTTGTTTCCTTGGGTTTCTATTAAATAACTTTGGATTTTAGAGCTTTTAAAATGATGGGTGTTATCGTTGATTTGTTTGTTTTAATCTTTTGCATTTCTTAAAAGAAGTTATTTCGTCATTTGCGTATTTCTCGTAGTGCGTGGTTGGAATTGCCAATTCAAAATGCTTACTACGGCAACCCTATGAGAGCTTTCGTTAGAATAGTATGAAATGAATAGTATGAAAACAAAAGATGCGAATGAAAAACAATCCCAATGTTTCCTGTATTGACAATTTATAATCGATTTTTTTTTTTTTTTTTGAAATCGAATATTCCATAAAAAGTGGAATGTAAACTAGATATAATGGATGTTTGAGACGATTTTTAGAAGTAAGTCCTCCCAACAGGAAATGCCATGGGACTGGAAGGATTCCTTATAAAATTGTCGCAAATTCGCAAAACTCTGTCAGCACAACAAATTGTATAGATTAGTTGACATGATTACCATGATAAATATAAAAAAGAGAGCTGGGTAAAAAATGGAGCCCTGAGGCACACAAAATTTTAACATCAGATCAGTTTTTAAACGGTTCAAAACTTTTGGTATTGAGCGATTCCAAATTAAATCACAAATGCAATGTGCCTTGCAGAAACATAGTTGAAATATTTCTATAAAACATTATTAAAATATTACTAAACAAAGGCTCATCGAGTTTGCTCTCATTTTTAATAGCTTAGTGCTGTACGGATCGCTTCTAGAGAGCTGTTAAGAATCTTCAATTCAAAGAGATATTTCTTAAGCAGATCAGTGTTTCACAAACATGAAGTTGTTTGAAATATTAAGAATAAAAAAATATATAAAATATTTTTTTACAATGTTTGTACAGTTTCACCCTAACTGTACAAGCATTGCTTTTAACTCGGAAATAGGCCAGGGAAGTAAAACAGGCGGAGTGATTTTACTGGTCTTGATGGAGGACTCTTCGGAATAATGGAATGTATGGAAACTGTCATGACAACCGGATTTATGAAAAAGAAGACCTTTTAATACTCTCAGTAACAAATGAATTTGAAAAAGATTTATTATTGAACCATTTTTGTTTTCGATTATAAAAGGAGTAATTGCAACTTTTGTCAGCGTTGAGTTTGTCGAATTTCTCCTTCCCAAACAGAATTTCAAGAAACATTATTTTTTTCTGATAATATTCCTTTTTTTTCTTATAAAAGTCAAAACTTCACATTAAAACTCAATATTTTTTTAAAGCATTTTTAAGGAAATTAAAATTTTTCATTAAGGTGTCATCGCATAATGAAAGGTAAGTACATTCAAATGGCGTTTCGAAAATTCCTATTTTAAAATTTTCTTAAAAATACTTTCAGAGAGCAGTCACACTATGAAAGGAAAATACTTTCTGAAAACGACTTTTTACTTTGCAGAAAGCGAAATTTCTCAAAGTACTTTTCGGGTTGTCACACTATGAATGTGAAAATGTTTTCTGAAAGTGTTTTGTGTATAAATGGAGGTACGGACTGTGGATTTGCCAGTCTGGGCTTAGTTTTGTTTGTTGGTTTATTTATGGTAACTGCAAAATAGAGTTTACTGAGGAATTTTTTTGCGAGAAATAATTATTGAATTTCAGGCAGTTAACTGTTATAGAAATTATCCAATTTCACAACATAAATAGAACAAAATGTGGCTAATCGTAGGTCAATTTGGGTGCAAACGTTTTAGGAACTTTAGGAACAACACTCATGAGAAATTTGGAACATTAATGGTGGTTTTTATTATATCTATTTATTATTTATTATCTTTATTTATATAATCTTTTCGGGCATATTGTGTACAGCATTGACTCATTGAATTTTCCGACAGAAAGAACGTTGCCCAGCCGTTAAATGGCCGTTCCATAGACGCATCGTTGAAAACGCTTTTAGTAATGCTCGCTGGCGGTGCGGTGTTTCAAAAAATCGATGGAACACAATCCTGACACAATCAACAAAATCGTATCTGCCGTATGCCTACGTCACTATTATTGTTAGCCCAAAGAATAATATATTGCGGAGATTGTTACTAGCCCGGACATAAAAAGCACCGCGTTGAAGAACTTCCACTGCAGTAGGTTCAATGCTCCACTTCCACTCTGAGCTTTCCTATTTCTTTAGTTTTCAAAATAAGTATGCGTAAATATTCAAGATTTTCTCTAGCGTCGTCAACCGAAACCCAATTGCCGAACCGATCCATTTAAATGCCGCATTTTTGACATGTTTGTTTAGGGTCGCATTTATTCCACACGCACAGTTTACGTTCTACGTTCGATTTGTGCTAGACAAAGGACCCATTTAGGGCGAAAAACATACGTTCGCTTTCAAGAAAGCAAAAAACTTTCACAAACATTTTCTAAAAACGAAAAGCGATTTCAGAAACTAATTTGCTTTCTTGAAAACGTTTTCATGAACTAGTCACCAACTGAAAGTATATTTTGTGAAAGCTTTTTTCGGAGAGCAAATTGCTTTCAGAAAATATTTTCTGGTCGTCACACTATGAAAGTTTGGCTTTCAGAAAACTTTTCGTTTTTCTGAAAGTACTTTCCTTTCATAGTGTGATGACACCTTTAGGTTTAAAAACGTTGAAACCTCACGCGACATTTAAAAAAGGTTTTCCTAATGTAGCAATATTTGCACAGATTTAAAAAAAATCTAAGTAATTGGCTATTTACACATCATAATTCCTTGTCAAATGAAAGACCTTTGATTTGCCTTTAGTCCTTTGAAGTCCATTTCAAATTTCCGCACGTTCAAAGTTTAATCTTCAAAATAAATCTCATCATCATAATCATAGTTGATTATAATGTTTAAACATCGTTTAAGCTACAAATATTGTCTCCGGTTATTGCCCATTCAAGGTATATATCGGAATCTTCAAATCGTCCTTTCATCTTGATATTTCTGTCACCAAATACCAGGGAAAATCAAAACCAACGCACATAATCCCTAAAAATCAATCCATTCTATCTCTTTAACCTCAAATGAACATTTAAATAAATCCTGTTTATCAAAAATGGTTTCATCGCTTTATTTTACCAACGACTTCCGGTGTGTAGCATATGTTTTAAGCAGCATATAATAATGACACTTCATAAACACAGCCATTATCGTTTTATACGGAAGTAAAGCGGACTACCGGTGGGCCAAGAGTTGAAAGTGATGGTTAGAGTATTGATGTGCCAAAAAAAAAGGTACAAAATCAACTTGAGCTTGTCCCTTTTTCCAATATCATTAGCCTCGAGGGCATAGATGAAAGACCAATTTGATTCCTTTTTTCCCTGAATGAACTTTCATAAAACTTTTCGAATTGAGAGCAAACAGAAGGATTTCTTAGAGTGAGATTCTTTCTTTTTTCGTTCTTTCGGTATACCTTATGGCTTAAATAGAAAATAAAAAAAATCTAATGCTATGTATGTGTGTTCCTTTTTTCCGATCTTTGCATTATGGAATGATTAGATTTTGTGTCGGTTCTTGGAAACTTTTTTTCGGGGGATTTGTTTGACTTATATTTTCTTTCAACCTGAAGTCCTCCTCAAACCAAAAAAAAAAACCGTGAGGGTGTTGCGAAAAAAAGGTCAATTTGTGTAGAGTAAGCATCCTTCGTCTGACAAAAAAGAACATTTATTGGTAATGACGTTTTATTTAATATGATATGAAGAGTGTTTTTTTAAGTTACTTTTTTCAATTTATTTGAAAAAACTTATAAGGGTTGTGGGTAAACAAGATGTCAAGTTTTCATATTATTTTGCATAAATCCAGAGTTCAACCTGTGCTTCAGTCTAGCGATAGTTGGTTTAGCGAATTGAACTCTGTTTTGGATTCTTACATGTCTGAGGCTAATGCTTATAGAAGTTTGTGAGCCAGATTTTGGTACTAAAAACTAGAAAAAATTTGACCGAATCACACGTACTTGCACTAGTCCTATCAAACTTGATTTCATAGTTTTTATATTACAATTAAAATTAAAAAGTTAACTTAAGACTTAGTCTAGAGAAGTGGCAGAGATATAGCCCTAGGTTAGATCAAAAAATCAGGAATAAAAAAAAAAAACATTCTTGCAGAGTAACAACACACACACAGGAATGGTTGAGAGTATAAGTCACTAGGCCTTTGCTCCTTAAGGAGCTGTCGCGCCAATAAATTTATTTATTTAAAAAAAAAAAAACAAAGTTGAGTTTATCATTTCGAATTAGTCAAAAAAATCGCAACAAATTTAACCTAATTCAAGCAAATGACAACCTAAAAATACCATAAATTATTAACTAAATCGTGAACTTATACAGTTCATAGATGAATACATTCTTAAATCGGAATAAAAAATGATGATGAACTGTAATTCTGAATTCCGCGGCATAAGACGAATCGATGTTTCGAATTCGTCTACCCATAAAGTACGGATGTATTCGTCAAGCTGAAATTAGTTTAGTTTAGTTTATTAGATAAAGTTTTTTATTTTCGGAACTTACCGCGTTATAAGAAATATTTTCTTATTTATTTCTACCCGACGTTTCGAAGAAGTTTCATACTTCGTGGTCACGGGACGAGAGTCTCATCCCGTGACCACGAAGTATGAAACTTCTTCGAAACGTCGGGTAGAAATAAATAAGAAAATATTTCTTATAACGCGGTAAGTTCCGAAAATAAAAAACTTTATCTAATATCAATATCGTCCGCGAAAATAAAAACCTAAAATCTCATAGTTTAGTTTAGTTGAAATTAATTTCAACGGCAAGTTCAACTTCTAAAACATGAGATTAGGTGTGGAAGGATATGTGAAAAAGAATTATTTGATGCAGGGAAGCATTTAGCTTTCCCTTTGGGAATAAAGATTTAATTTTAAAGATTTATTTAATACTAGCTTCTATCCGCGACTTCGTCTGCGTGGACTTCAGATTTAATTATTTTTATTATTTAAATCAAAACTCGCCAAAGAAAATTACTCAGATTTCTCCCGCAGAAACGGTGCATTTTGTCACAAATTCGTGCAGTTGTTAAAGCATGGAAGCATATCAAACACACCTCCAGCAATGAAGTACATATTTCATATTTAAGCCTCTCCCACAGGAACCGTGCATTTGTTTTGGATAAAAAGTAGCTTATGTCTCAGTTTAGCACATTATCCATCTATATACCAAATTTTATCCAAATCCGTTAAGCCGTTGAGGCATGATTAGGGAACAAACATCCAAACATCCAAACATACAAATATTCACATTTTATAAGTTGAATATTAAGCATGTCTTGATAAAACGGATAAATTATCCAGAACTCAGGGCTCTGAACGAATTTCGGTGCTGGAGTATGTAAATAGTATAATGAACAGGCCTAGAAGAACCGTTTGGCAACACGAGAAACTCAACAGGGCGGTGTCCCTTATTTCTTCAGGAACTTAAACTGATCACTATAATTCTTCGATAGTAACGTAAACCTTAGCACAGATATATTAACAATTATTATTCCTTAAGGAATGGTTTTCGACTCCCCGCCAGAGCCACCTATTTTTCCGGGGTACTGCCTCTTGCGAGGATCTGACAAAACCTCCAAGAGTAATTTTTTTCTCGAAAAAGTGATTCTCATGCAGGCGATCGGACTCGGCAGTAAATTGTATGTACTTCAACTCCTGCAGATTCACAACACATACCCAGTAGTGGCTGAGAGTATAAGTAAGGAAGCCTTTTTCCTTAAGGAGCTGTCGAGCCAATGAATTTATTAATTTAGTAGATCGAAAAATATCAAAGCTAAGGATTCGAGCTGTAAAAAGTTTATGAGGTTAAGAAATGTAAGTTTGCGGGCGGCATTGGTGCAGTAGATAAGATGTTTGTTTCTGACCCGGAGGTCGTCAGTTCGACACTCAGGTTGAGAAGAAATTTTTCTAACTCCTAGTGCAAGCTAGAGCCGCCCGTGAGTTTTAAGTGAGAAAATAGTCACCTAATTCTCGATCTACTGCGTCGTGCAACGTCATGTTGCATTCTAAAAGGCAATGTGCCTTACAGACACTAAGTTAAAAATATAAAAAAAAAAAATTGCGTCCAAAAGATCATTATCACCAACGGCGCGGCGCAACAACTGGGATCCGGTGCGCACTTCATCTAACCAGTTATTCCATACATTTCGATTGCTGCCCAACGCCATCCAGTTTTGAATCCCGAAGCTTTGGGCGTCCTGGTCTACGCAATATTTCCACCGTAAGAGAGGTTTCCCTCGTTGCTTTCTACCACTGGAACTGCAAAAGAATTTCAGAGCTGGATGCATACCGGAGTCTAAGAGCAAGAGCTTTACTTTTTCCACAACATCTGTTTGGAGATTTCATATACAACTCATGATTGCATCTTTACGGAAAAATGACTAATCCGTTGATGAGTACACTGATAGTCTTGTACAGCAGCAGCTTAGTTTTTATAGTAAGATTTCTGGATTCGAAGAGTCTCGACAGACTGTAATAAGTTTTGTTGGATATTAGTAGCCGCCCGCGTATTTCTTCCTTCATAACGTAGTAGTAAAGGATTGCACTGCTTCAAATTCATGCTCCAATACCTTCTAACATGATTGTTGGACCAACACTCCTCGCAGACGCAGCTACATATTCTTGGTTTTCCCTACATTAATATGCAGTTCCAGGAACTCTGAAGGTGTCTTGTATAGCTTGTTGACTTTTAGCTATAATGTCGATGACGTTTCCGTAAGTATCGGCATCTTTGTGGGTTCTTATTCACTTGCAAGAGTCACAGATTGCTTTCTCCAACGTCAGATTAAGGAACATAGGGTTTTGTTGGTAACGTTTCTATGAGTACGGAAAAAAAAGCAACAAAAATGGTCACAAAGTATTTCGAAAACTGTAGGACGTTTTTTTTTTTTTTTGAAATTTCGGTATGCAGTTTTTTTGAGTGATTATAAAATTTAAAATAATTTTTTTTCATTAGTTTTAAAAATATTGATTTTTCAAAAAAAAAATGTTCAAAAATTATTTTTAATTAGAAAAAAAGTTATTCAAAATTCTGATATGCAGAATTAATTCAGCTGCTTAAAATTTGACAGAAATCCAAAGAGCCGTTACCATAAAAGCTAAAAATAAAAAAAAAACCGTTATATGAAAGGTACCGTTAATAAACTTTTCCCGTAAATTTGGTTCTGATCAAATGATAGCCAATACCAACAAACAAAATCTCAAAAATGTTCATCAAAATCGTTGGAGCCGTTTTCGAGCAAAAAATAAGATTTTCCTAATCGGTCATACGGCAGGCACCGTTATTTTTAGGCCTACAAATAAAATTTCAATTCTCTGGGGAATGCCAAAATAATTACACACACCAAGTTTGAAGATAATCGCTTAAGCCGTTTAGGCTGCAGCTCGTTGTACATACTGACAGACAGACAGACATTTTTTCTCTATCACTTTTTTAGACTTATCTATGATCGTTAGGGTCATATTTGATTGTTATCTCTTTTTTTTTTTATATTTACGAATTGTCTATGACAAACAACAATTCTGACTTTGGGATCGTATGGATCTGCTTTCAAATCTGAGAACAACACCATTGCTGATATCAAATGGAGAATTAAACTGTTTCCAATGGTTGCTTCTTCGTGGTAAAGAGGCAAAGTAAAGTGTCTCTATACAAAGACATACACCCATCCAAAGAGGCGAAAAAAATCGATGTCTCAGGTGACTGGGTCTTAAGAAGCGGATGGACACAAATTCTCCGTGCCGAAAAATCTTTGATTCCACCATAGACATTCATATGTACGGTGCACTAGAGGAAGATAAAAACATAGACTGGGCATTCAAGTGAAAGAGGACCTCGAACAGCCACAGCTTACTAAGAATTGAGCTGGCTGGAGAAGAATTGTCAAAAACAACTAAACGGTTGAAAAAATACAATGATTTCTAAATCAGTTTCGAAACAAAGACTTTTAATAACGAAAAACGATAGTAATGGTAAATATCTAGGACAAACACGAAAAACTACCGCGTTTGGGCTATAAAGAAAAAAAGCATTAAATCAAAATTGATTGGGTTACAAAAAAAAAAAACGCTGAATTAATAAAATTATCCTTAGGTGTATGCAACATTTTTTCTACACTTCAGTTCGCGACGATCTTTTCTAAGCATTCCAAAACATGGCCTCAAATTCATACATTCACTTTTTTGCTGACTTTATTATAAATAACTTTTCTTTTTTTTTATATATAATTAACGCGCGCATAAGGGATTATGTGTTTCCCTTTTAATGTAGAACACACTGCGCGGGCATTAGGATGATAGGGAGGGGAGAGATAGGAGGTGTCGATTAACATTGGTTTTGAATGTTAGCAGATCAAAATGGCAAGGGAAAATCTCGCCGGGTAAACTTTTCCAAATTCGTGTCGTTCGGCTAAAAAAAGAATCCCTATATTTCACGGTACGTCCGAAATTGAGCTCAAGGGTAAACTGATGAGCATTCCTTGCGAGACGAGTATTACGGGAGAAACTTTTAAGGGGAGGACTGCAACTGGCTACTTCGAGTGAAATTTTTTTGTAAAAGAAACGATAAAATAAGGAAAGACATGAAACATTGCGTCGGTGTTCGAGTGGGGCAATTGTTTCAGCGGCAGTTCTATTTCCTATCAATATAAACGCTCGATTTTGTATTCTATCAAGCAGGTGAAGCGATGTTTGCGAAGCACCTACCCAGAGGTGGGAGTTATACTCGAGTTTAGGGTGTATAAACGCTTTATAAATTGTTGTTCGCCTTATTTTTCTGTGTTGTTTGCATACTACCTTATAAAACACACCTTCGGTAAATTTGTTGCATTTTATTTGTTTAGTAACTTTTATTTCCACACAAAAATCCCTTATTTCCATAATTGTCTTCGCCAAATGGACTCCTGCCAAATACTTTCCGCTCCTATTCATAAAATCCCCCAGCTACACTCTGGCAATCACATTTATATATAAAAAAAAAACTTTAAAATCCATTCCGTGTTTATCTTTGTACGAACCCAGAATTAAATTTTTATTTTTAAACATTGGAGATAATTACATTAAAATAAAATACTCCGTAACCTTCTAACATGCAGCATGCGAAGTTGTAATAAATTTGTTAGTTTATCTATAAATTGCAACAACTTTACAAGGGGATCGGAATTTATTGCCGTTTTTCTTAATTTTTTTTTTCAGAAATATGCGCTGCAAGCTAATAAATAAATCCAAAAAAATGTAACCTTCTTTCAGGATATAAATATTTTTGTATCTTGTAAATGTGTGAGTAACATTAACTAATTGAGTGTGGTAATAGTACTTAATGGCCTTATCGCGTGACTGAAAGGGGGGAAATAAGGGGAGGGGGGGGCGCTTGTAGTTATCCTCCGGATGTAGATGGGTGTTCTAGGAATTTTGTTCATAATAACTTAATTGCAATATTTTTAACGTAGTCACATGAAAAGAATTTGTTGATTTTTTTTATTTTGACTTATTATTAACGTACTGCCTTGGATAAGCCATATATGCAACATAGGCAGTTGCCTAGGGCGGCAGATTTTGGGGGCGGCAAATTTGCAACGTTTACATTAGATAATATATAATAATGCAACTTGGGTTGTTGAAAAGTGTCTAGAAATATTTGTTTAACCCCAGTGAAGTAATTCAATTGTATAAAAGTCTCATCGAAGCTCTGTAGTGTGATGCACGTAACGAATTTGACTAGTTCGAAAAAAGCATTTGATTTGTCTGTTTACCAAGAATACAAAATATTTGTAAGCAGAGTGAAACGAAGGAAAATAAACGATGACGAAACAATAACAGGAGAGGTGACATTACTGGGAAAATATCACTTTAGAGTCAACACAATGTAATTTTTTTTTTGCAATTTGCTGTCTGATTTACGGGATAGATCTACAAAAAATATTCGAAAAATTCTGTGTTATTATTGAATTGGACCGGATCAAAAAATTATTTAAGGTCAACTTTTCCTCAATCTCGCTTAAATTCTTTGGCATTATTATCTATAGAGGAGGAAATTTTAGGTTCAATAGATTGCGATGATATCGTCGGTCCAATGTTGCACCACTTTTTCTGGCATATCCGATCTTATTTCGTTAATAGTGCATCGGATTTTGGCTTCTAAATGATAACTAGTTTTGTCCTTGTCTTATGGGCATAACACGTAAGACAGTTTGTTTATTGCAGGAAATAAATTTGGACCTTCACTGCACAGTTCGACATTGTGAGGGTTGTGTCTTGAATGTAAGTATTTTTTAAATGGTAAGTGATTTTTGTGTCGTGTGTTCTAATGTTCGCGGAATAAGAAAGAATTTCTTCCACGTGTACGTCTACACTCTACCTACAGTACAGGCCAGCTATTTTGGCACTAAATGAGACTCAGGTTGGAGTAAATACTGATTTATCAGAATTTTCTCTACATGGGTATAGCTTGGTGCCACTTCTTTTTTCTCATCACGGTCTCGTCGTCTATGTTTGGAATGGTGTTGCTTGCCAGAGCCTTCCCCAATACGGGCAATGTTTCAACACGAACTTTAACTTCTTGTGGTTCATTCATTATTGTTTTATTTACAGGAGTCCAAATCTCGACAGTAGTTCTACTTATAACGAGTTTGATGCGCTGTTTGATTCCATCGCGAACATTTTTTCCCGTTGCCCCTCCTGTACTTGAGAATGTAAATTTTTCCATGGGACAGATTTTTTTCCGCACTCGTACAGTAGCCAGAGTTCTCAAAGATCTCGATTTACACAAATCCGCTGGCCCAGATGGAATACCCGCGATTCTTCTGAAGAGGTGTTCTTCCACACTGACAAAGCCACTGCGTAAGCTTTTCCATCGCTCCTACTCTTCTGGATTCTTTCCTAGAAGATGGAAAACAGCATTTGTCCAGCCTGTCCCTAAGAAAGGTGACCCATCAACCCCCTCTTCCCACCGACCCATATCACTAACATCCCTTCTTTCTAAGGTCATGGAAACGCTGAATAACCGTCAACTTAACGAATATCTCGAAGATCCAAAACTTCTCCATCACCGTCAGTATGGCTTCCGTAGCAACCGTTCCACTGGTGATCTGATGGCTTATCTCACCGAACAGTGGAACAAATCTAAAAGCTAAACATACCCCCAATGCCATTGTCCATGAATGGCACTTACATCGAAGAAACCGAAAAGCTCTCAGTACTCGGCAAACATCGCTTCACCTGCTTGATGGAATACAAAATCGAGCGTTAATATTGAAAGGAAATAGAACTGCTGCTGAAATAATTGCCTCTCTCGAACACCGACGGTAATGGTTCATGTCTTTCCTTATTTTATCGTTTCTTTTTTAAAAAATGTTCATTCGAAGTACCCATTCTGCATTCCTACCTTTAAAAGCTTCTCCCGTAATACTCGTCTCGCAAGGAATGCCCATCAGTTCACCCTTGAGCCCAATTTCGGACGTACCTAGAAATATAGCCGAACAACACGAATTTGGAATAGTTTACCCAGCGAGATTTTCCCTTGCCATTTTGATCTGCAAGCACTCAAAACCAATGTTAATCGACACGTCCTATCTTTTCCCTCCCTATCTTCCTAATGCCCGCGAAGTGTGTTCTACATTAAAAGGGAAACAAATAGTCCCTTATGTGCGCGTTTATAATAAAAAAAATCCGTCAATAGGCGTCAAATGTTGGCTCCTAAATGATAACTCATTGCTGGTTTATCAGCATAGACCAAAGATCTAAAGTTCCTCCACAAAAAGTAGTCCAAAAGTGTCATATCATGCGAACGAAGTTGCCAATTCACAGGTTCATTTCATTAGTTGATTCGGTCTCCAAACGTTTGACTAAACAAAGTGATGGATGCACGCGATGTATAGCATGTTCCGCCGTCTCGTTGAAACCATTTCTCCTACAAATGATTTCCAATTACATGAGGAATAAAAAAAATCACGAATCGTTTGCTATTTACGTCAAGGATTATGGTGGTACCGGTTTCTGATGCATGACGCCTTCGGCATGTAAGCCGCATCAAACAGTGATTTTTCCGGTATTAAAAATGGAGTCTCATAAGAATTGTGTTCAATCCAAAAACGACAACCTGTTTGTTAACATACCCGTAAAGCTAAAAATGAGCCTCAGTGATGAAGATGATTTGACGATCAAAATCTGGATCAACTTCCAGTTGATTCTCAGCCTATTCAACGAAAATACGACGACAATTGATCTTTCGCTAGCTTTAACTCTTGCACCAGTTGGATTTTATATGAATGTAGGCCTAGATTTTTTCTTAAAATTTTATAAGTAGGGGACGGGCAGATAATGAGTTGCTGACAACGGTGCGCCGTCGGATCGATTAATTCGTGTCTTTTGTTACACTCATGTCTACAGCGGCAATTACTTCTTCTGTACGCACGGTACGGACTTGATTTGGATAATTATTATTCAAAAGAGCAAATGTGGTCATAAATCGATCCATAGTATTGCGTATAAGCCGCTCAAATGAACGGTTATGCACACCGTAAACTTTTTTTTTTTTTTTTTTTATGTATTATCTCTTTTCTTTTTACTATAATAATTACAAAACAATAATAAACACAATTCTAAAATGCACTATAAAAAGAAGAAAGATAAACAGGAATTCATTCTGTAGCCATGTGAGACTAGATGCGAATGATCCTTTTAAACTATATAGTTAATAAATTGTGGGGTAAACGTAAATTAAGAAAAAAAATTATTAAACTAAAAAAGTTATTGTTAAATAAAAGTAAAATTAAACAAACCAAAAAATTGAATTCGTATAAATATATGAGTAGAGAAAAAAAACAAAGAATTTATTTGAATAACATATTATATAATATTGAAATTTTAATTGTCTGAAAAGCAAATGGGTTAGGAAAATGACAAATTTTTCAAATGATTTTGTGTTTGTAAGTTATTTAAACAACGTTTATGAGTAGATTTTTGACTTCTGAGCTATCCATTTTGAAAAGCCAATTTTTAACTTTATTTAAAAAGACGTTTAATTTATTTATAATTCTTATGTCGTGTGGCAGTTTGTTAAAAAGTTTAGGTGCAGTAACAGTAAAAAAGTTTGAGTAATGAGTCTTGTTTGAGGTTGGCACATTAACAAGATTTTAGTATTGACTCTTAAGCTGTATACATTTGAACTTCGGATTGTAGAAGTGAAACCACTGCGGATGAAGAATACTTTGAGTACTTTATAAACATAAAGATGCTAAAGAGGTTAGATGCGAAGTTCCTGAAACAGAGGCCAACTGATGTCTAATCTATTTTTGTTGGAAATTAATCGTATTATATGCTTTTGTGGTATAATGAGAGGTTCAATGGTATTCAGATATGTCCCTCCCCAACTTGATATACCATACTGCAGTTTCGCATGTACATGTCCGTAATAAATCTTTAACAATAAATTTTTTGAACAATACGATTTTAACATGAACATATTACGAGTTACAGACATCATATATTTATGTAACTCAGCTGTATGTGCCTTCCAATTCAAATTCTTGTCGATTAAAACTCCTAAATATTTAAAATTATCAACTGTTTCAATTTTAAAACAATTCGAAGAACAGAAAGCATTTGTATTGAAATTGTCTTTGCCACAAGTGTGTAAGGACATGCTTAATTTTTCACATTCAGCCGAGTGAAAATATATCCCGCATTCAATCGATTCCAAATTTCGAAGACTGCAAACCATAAGCTTTGTTTTTTCGCTTATCAAAAGTTCATGTTTTGCAAACCATTGCCTTAAAATTTGTAAATCCTTTTGTAATTTGATAAAGGATTCAAACAAATTGGTGCTGTTGTAAGTAAGTGCCATGTCGTCAGCGAAAGCTGTTATATTACTACTAAAATTTTGTACGAATATGGAATTCACATAATCAAAAATAAAATCGGACCCAAAACCGACCCCTGTGGTACACCGACGACTATTTCCATCTCTTCGCTGAAGACATTATCAATTTTAACTCTTTGAGATCGCCCACTTAAATATGAGGCAAACCAATTATAGACCGAACCCCTAAATCCAGCTTTATAAAGTTTATCCAACAGAATATTATGATTGACCATGTCAAATGCCTTGGTCATGTCAATAAATTAAGCTACCGTACTATATTTTATTGTTTAAACCCGAACATAATTCGCTGCACAATTTCAGAATGGCATCTTCTGTGGGCCACGGAATCCAAATTGTGTATCGCTCAAAAAACAGTTTTTTTTTTAAAACGACCCTATGCGTGGTTTCATTAACTTTTCAAATAATTTAGAGAAGGTAGGGAGTAAGGAAATGGGTCTATATTGGCTTGTTTGTTTTCGGTTGCCTTTTTTTAAACAAAGGAATAACTTCAGCAGCTTTTAGGGATTTTGGAAAAATACCACAATTCACACTCTTGTTAAATATGTAGGATAATATATCTGTAATGTAAAATGCAATACGCTTAAGAAGATAATTTGTAATACCATCGGAGGTGCATGAATGCTTGTTATCAAGACTCATAATAGATTTATAAATTTCATATGAAGTAAAAGATTCGAAGACGAAACTATTACTTTGAGACCTATCGCAAGATATATCTGGAAATAAGTCACAACTACAAACAGTTTGCGGTGAGCAAGGGGTTGATTCAGTGGCCACAGATACAAAAAAAATATTAAAAGCGTTAGCAATATCCACTGGGTTTGAAAATGCAATATTTTCAATTTCTATTTCCATTATTTTTTCCTTGGTAACTCCCTTATTAAGAATATTATTAACCATCTTCCATTCCTCCTTGATATTTCCTCTGCAATTCTCAAACTTCCTAGAATAAAATCCATCCCGACAAACTTCTACTTCTTTTTTAACGTCCTTACTGAATTTGATAAATTTTTGCTTGAGTCTTAGGCTCCGAGGGTTACGTTTTAATTTTTTTCGCATCAAGTTTTTTTGTTAATCATTTTTTAGTAGGCTTTCCGTAATCCACGGCACTTAACGAAGTGCTCTATAAAATTTTAGAAACAGAGCGCTAATTTTGGAAATAAATTCCCACAATTATATAGCTTTAAAAAAAACACCCTTTATTATAACCGGATCAATAAATATTTTGATTGATTTTTAATAAATTTATTAATCAAAACTTTCCTTGAATCCACTTAAATTTATATTATATTCATATTACCTATACGTTAACATCTATGTGAGTAAAAAAAGGTAGGAGAAGGGCGGCAATTTACAGCTCTGCGTCTGCCTAGAGTGATAAAATGTCCTAATCCGGGCTTGTTAACGTATTATTTAAAAAAGAACGTAGACAACTTTAAGCGAAAAGCATCCTTCAAATTGATTTTTTTCATTGTGTACAAGTTTTTCTTTATTTATTGTTGTCATAAGTCCCAAAAAAAAACAACTTTATCTAGGACGATTAATAGATTAAAAAAAAATACACCATATCAAAGTCAATTACACAATATATCTGATTTCCTTTTGTTGGCCTAATGTCTGAAAACTCAAAAACTTTTCTGACATTTATTTGCACTCAAACAAAACTCGAGTATCTGTCATCAGATATCGTTTGTCAATATTGTCAATAGATTTATATCTATATCTACAATTCTATATAAAGTAATAGATCCTACATGATATGGGTGGTCGTTTGCATACATGCATGTCATCAGAGGTGACTTGAGTGTTATAAATCAGTGCCAGGCATTATCCTTTTTTTGTATTTAGTTAAAAAGTTAACTAAAATAATGAAA
Source organism: Platycheirus rosarum (assembly GCA_963971375.1). Classification (NCBI taxonomy): domain Eukaryota; kingdom Metazoa; phylum Arthropoda; class Insecta; order Diptera; family Syrphidae; genus Platycheirus; species Platycheirus rosarum. The sequence continues at coordinate 29,626,122 of OZ020510.1, read as the reverse complement.
TATGATGAGGGCTATCCCTGCTCACTTTTGCCTTTTTTTGCGCAGTTGTGTACAACTCTAGACCTCAAACAAATAGCTTTTACGTTTTGATGATTCAGCAAGAAGGCCTATTTTGCCTTTTTAGTGTAAGGGGCACGGAGTAGAAGGCGACAAAATAAAACAAATGACCAGATAGGTACTTTAATGTTAAGAGCTTTATTGCAACTGACTAGAATTAGACCAAATGTTCTGACATTATGGTTCACATGATGTGTTTTTAATACCTATATAAATGATCGAGCGTGTACATTACATACATACATAAAGAACTGTAAGACATAAACTGTAACATCGAACGATAACTTAATACATGTTTGACAAAATAATGAAAAACACTACATTAAATAGAAAAGTGTGAGTACATAAATTGTCACATTTAGAGATACAGGGTGTTTCGTTTATAATATTTACATAATTAAAGTTTAAACTTCTTACATTAGCTATTTTCAATTTTGTTGCTTTCTTTTTGCCTTTTGTACGGTTTTTTGATGCTTTTTTGCTTTTTCTTTTGTTTTTTCCTGTTTTTACTTTAAGTTTTAAGAACAGGACTAACATCCCCTAAACAAAAAAAATTTGCATATATACATTCTACATGCATGCATTCCTTTTCACATCCTTTTTCTCATGCAATGTTATTGTTTGTGTGATGTTTATAGGCAGCAAACCGGCAAAGGGCCGATGAAACGGAAATTTGAAACAGCAGAAGGGGAAGTGTCAAAAAATGTTTAGGACAAATTGAAAAATGTTTTTGCAGCCAATAAATAAAAATAAATAAATAAATTTATTGGCGCGACAGATCCTTAAGGAGCCAAGGCCTAGTGACTTATACTCTCAACCATTCCTGTGTGTGTGTTGTCAATCTGCAAGAATGGAAGGGACCTACAGTTTACCGCCGAGTCCGAATGGCTAGATGAGATGCACTTTTTCGAGACAAATTTTACTCTTGGAGTTTTTGTCAATTCCTCGCAAGAGGCAGTACCCCAGAAAAAAAAGGTGGCTATGAGCTGGATTTGAACCCAGGCTCTTTCTCTTAGCAGTCCGACACACTAACCACCAAGCCACGGGGCACTACTTGCAGCCAATAAAGGACCCGAAATACTGAAGAAAATAAAAAAAATATTTTTTTTTAATTTATTGGCGCGATAGCTCCTTAATTAGATCCATAAGGAGCTAAGGCCTAGTGACTTATACTCTCAACCATTCCTGTGTGTGTGTTGTTAATCTGCAAGAATGGAAGGGACCTACAGTTTACCAGACAAATTTTACTCTTGGAGGTTTTGTCAGTTCCTCGCAAGTACCCCGGAAAAGAAGGTGGCTATGAGCTGGATTCGAACCCAGGCTCATTCGCTTAGCGTTCCGACACACTAACCACTAAGCCACGGGGCACTACACTGAAGAAAATAAACAATACAATAAAAGGCAGCGATAACTTTGAGATCCATGAAAATATTGATGTCGGAAACGTTAAATTTTTCAAATGGGCTCCACTTGTTTCTGCAGATGTGGAGAGGTCGTTTAGATAATTTAAAGCGCTCTTAAGGGACAATCGTAGGCGATTGTTGCCGGCAAATTTCAAAAAACTGATGGTTGTGTAAGACTATTTTAATTAATCTTTTTTTTTTTATTTTGTTGAGTTAAGTTATTTTTTTTAATAAATGCCATTTTTGCCTATTTTTCAATTTTTAGGTTCACAAAATCCTATCCCTGTGATGACTTTTCATTAAACTCTAAATAAGAAAAATTTAAGGTTCGGGGTATACTTATAGGAGTTCGAACCGAGTTAAAAATGTTGCATACATTACAGAGTAAGTCAACATTCGCTTCTTACTTGCGATTAAATAATGCAAGTTATGTATTCGTGCAGATTAAAAATTTTGAGATAACAATCAAAAATGACATTACGATGATAGAGACAAATATTTGAGTTACTGCCAAAATTCAGCCTGAACGATTAGGCCAATCGTCTTTAAATTTGGAATTTCAAGTACGCAAAATAGTTTTCAGCGGAAAAATTTAAACGCCATTTTTATTCTTTAAGAAATGTGAAAAAGTGTGATACTATTTTGCAAAATCGCAGGAACGGTTTATAAATAAAACGGTTTTTTTTTTAAAATTAAAAAAATAATTATTTAAGAATGCAAACCTAAACCCAAAAATTACTTACATTTAAAAACAAAATAAAAAAAAATCCACCCACCCGTTTTCAAAATAACGATTTAATTTTTTTCTTTGTAACTTAAAAATACAAAAAAAAATATTGGAAAATATTTTTATGTAGAATTGCTTAAGCAAGCTACATCTTTCTGAATATAAATTTTGATTTCAATCAGTTGAATAGTTCTCGAGAAAGTCGACGAATAAAAGAACGGTCCTATGGGGAGTACCATTTTTAGCTCAGCAACTTATATGTTTTTTTACCAGGACATATATAACACCTGCAAAAGTGCACTGATTTTTGTTCATAATAATTCTTGGAGCTGTTTTCGAGAAAAATAAGCTTTTACTTAATTGTAATATGACAGGTACCGTTAATATTTGAGCTGAAAAAATAAAAATATATCATCGTAATGTCATGTTTGATTGTTATTTCAATTTTTTTTAATATGCACGAATGCATAATTTGCATTATAATATATACCTATAATCGCAAGTTATTGAGATAACAATCAAACATGACATTACGATTATAGAGAAGTCTAAACAAGTTAGTTGCAAAAAAATGTCTGTCTGTTCAATATGTATAACGAGCTGCAGCCTAAACGGATTAAGCGATTATCTTCAAATTTGGTGTGTGTGTGATTTGTTTGGCATTCATCAGAGGGGAAATTAAAATTGTATTCTTAGGGCTGAAAATAAACGGTAGCTGTCATATGATCGTTAAGGAAAAGCTTATCTTTCTCGAAAACGGCTTCAACGATTTTGATGACATTTATTGAGAATTTTTCTGTAGGTATTAGCTACCATCTTGTTGCAACCAAATTTACCCGAAAAGTCTATTAACGGTACCTTTCACATAACGGTTTTTTTTAATTTTCGACTTTTTCGGTAACGGCTCAATGGATTTCAATCAAATTTTATATTTAAAAAGACCTATAGGTAGCCAAATTAATTCTGCATATCAAAATTTTGAATAACTATTTTTTTAATTTTAATTTTTGAATTTTTTTTTTTTGAAAATTCAATATTTTTAAAACTTATCAAAAAAATATTTAAAATTTTAAAATCAGGTGTATATTAATAAATTCTAAGAAACTGCATACCAAAATCTCAAAAAAAATTGTTTTTCCAAAAACTAAAAATAAAAGACAGGATTTTTTCAAAACCGGTCCTTTAATTTTGGAAATACTTTTATCATCATTTTTTTTTTGTTATTTAAGACGTGTGATAGCCTATTTCATTTTTACTAAAAACCATTAAGTATTGTGGATACTTCTTATAAGTTCAAACTGGGTTATTTACAAGGTAAATGTTATTTGTTTTTGTCAAAGATCTTGCCTTCCAATGTAGTTAGGCATATAATAGCAAGTACGGGACAGCCGTGTGCCGTGCCCATTTTTTTAAATGACCTTCTGTCTGTTACTCCTAATCCACTGAATTGTTTTTTTTTATGTGTTCGACAATTCACGCTCTTTGCCTTCGGACGTGCAGAATTCCTGGCGACGACGTGAAATATGTGACCAGAAGTTGATTTGTGATGCCCATTCCTAAAACTGCGAGGTGATCCGTTTTGTCAATGCCAGTGGCATGTTTCTATGTTTTTCTTAAGATGGTGTATTGAAGGCTTAGTCATCTTTAGACAAAATGGAATATAATTCTCACTCCTTGATTGAAATTAAAAAATTACTTGGTTGGTCGAAAACAGTATGTTATAATTGGTGATTATTGTCAAATAAAATAATTAATTTTTAGGTGTACCTCAAGGAAGCCACCTTGGGCCTGTTCTTTTTAATCTTTTTAAAAATGACCTACTTCAGTATAATTCATATTTAAGGTGTCTTTTGTTTGCGAATGACTTTGAGATTTTCAGCATTATAAGATCTCCATTAGATTTGAGTAAAATTAAAGTTGATCTTAAAAGTGTAGTTTGTGTGAATAAATTAAATTAAAAGGAGCGACGTAATTGAAATAAGTCGATAGTTTAAGGTTAAAAAAGATTCCTCTTTAAAGGACAAATTTTATTTTCCATCCATACGTAAAGAGACAAGATGAATAGGACATATTATAGAAAAGCTAACACAGAGGGTTTGCCAGTAATGAAGAACACGTCTTCAGAACAATAACTGGGAAGTAATGCTAGCCAGCGAATGTGTGCGAAAGAAGATTGGTCGGAAAAAAATTATTTTAGCATTCGGGTACAGAAGGAGTTCTAAAACCTTTTGGCCGCGTTGAGTTTGCTGCATGTTAGACAATAATTAAATTCGGCTTTTTGTTGATAGTTCACAGCTGGAGTAAAGTCACACTAGCCAAGGAACCGACGACGACGTGGAAGGATTCCATATAAATCGTGTTTTTTTTTAGAGATGTAGAACTTTGAAATGGAATAAAAAGATGTTTTTTTTTAAATTGACATGAAATTAATTTACATTATTCGAAAGATAATCTTCTGGCATTATAATTTATATATGACTTCTGCTGTCTGGCTAGGACTTAGTCTAATCTGTGGATCTAATTTTCGATCACTTTTTTCAACATTTGTGGCCGTATATCGGCAATAACGCGGCGAATGCTCTCCTCCAAGTAGTCAATCATTTTGGCCTCATCGGCGTAGACAAGCGACTCTACATAATCCCACAGAAAAAAGTTCACGGGTCTGCAACGTGAAACTGTGCGGTTACCAAACGTTTCCTTCAATAATTCAATTGTGGCACGAGCTGTGTGACATGTTGTTGAAACCACAGCCCCTGCACATCATGGTGGTGTTTTGCTTATGAAAATTGGGATCAACGGTAATCTTGTTTTGGGCCCATTCAACGAATCTACGTCTTGCTAGGTGATCCTGTGGCTTCAATTCATGCACAAGTTGGATTTTGTGAGCAAGAAAACCAAGATCTTTCGGCAAAATCTTCCACAAAGTGGATGGACACATATCCAATTCTTGTACACGATGGCGGATAGATTGATTCGGGTTTTCGATTTACACTACAGCATTAATGATGACGTCTTCTGTACGCACTGTACGGCGCCGACGTCTCTGTGGGTGCGTATTATCATTTAGAGTAAACGTGGTGTGAAAACGTTCCATAGTTAATCGAATTAATTGCTCTGATGGACGATTATGTTGACCGTAAGATGGACGTAGCGCGCAGTACGTATTTCGAACAGAACCATGGTTTTCAACATCAATTTGCACAATTTGGAAGCGTTGTTCAGGCGTCAGTCTATTCATGTTGAGATGCCAAACCGCCAGTTAAAATAATGTTGCCAACTTAAAGTTTACAGTAATATTTTTTTTTAAATGATCAAAATTTTTTACAGATTTTCGCCAGTATTTGGGATGAAAATCCCTCAAAAAAAAAAAAAACAAGAAGTCGCTTTATTCTTTTTCCATCCACTTATATATTTATGGACATATTTTATAAATTTAAATTTAAAACATTTGCTTAACTCAAGTCACTTCAAATATCCCAGACTCTAGACAAATTAATTAAACCTAACGAGTAGTGCTTGAGAACTTGACAATATCTCGTTTTCCTTTTAGTACTCCTGGAAATTAACACTTCAAATACAAACATAAAGTTTTGTAACTAGAAACAAAAATATAAAATGCTCATACCCGCGCCAGAGAAGACATTTTCCAAGAAAATCATCGTTACATCTCTCCTAGCTCATCCTTAAAAAAATGTAAGATTCCTTTGCTCGCACAAAATTTTCCCCAAAAACACTTTAACCTTTAAAGTAAAACTTTATTGCTTCACAACCAAACACCTGACTAAAACCTTCTTTAACTCGTGCCATTTAACTGAAATTTTGTCAGGTAAATAGTAGTTCTTAAGTCTTTAAGGATAATTATAAAATTATTTTTGTAGCCAAGCAGTTAAAAAAAAAACGCGTTTTGTTGGTATATGTGTTCAGTAACATATATTATTTTTGTGGCACACGGTAAAATAAAAAACTCTACTTAACTAAGGATATCATTTTAAGGATACACCTAACGATGTTGCTTGAAGGCTGTATATAGCGGCCCGAGATAAGAACATACCAACAGATTTATCAATTTGTCTCATATCCTGTAGATACTTTCTGGATGTTAGTATCTTAGCGAAGAGTAACTAGCATTTCGAGTAAAAAAATCAACTAAAAAGGATGAAAGGATTTAGGTTGGGAAAATAATTACATCTAGTAAGTGCTTAATATTGGGTATTATTTTCCATAAAGAATGCTAAATGAAATATTGTTTCACTCGCGTCACGAACACTTTTAATTAATCCCTTATTATTAAACTGTAAGTCGATACCTTAAAAAATATATAAATCAAAATATATAAATGCTCGGAGTATCTCACTTAGCCAAGAATAAATTGAAAAGTCTTATTCAAACTCAACATTGAAAAAAGTAATTTTTCAAAGGATATCAAATAGGTTTTATGTATTACAGGTTACAAAATACAATTTATATAAATTTAATGCTGTTCATTGGAATGCTAATTTTAAAACAGCTGAACTGATGAATTTTGTACTTGCAGTAAAAATTGCAAAAGATCAAAGTATGAATTTCTAATATGAAATAAAAAAAAATGTGTAGTTGTTTGATCATAAGGCTTACGTTAGACAGTACCTTCTTTATAACCGTTAAGTAAAAGCTTATTTTTCTCGGAAACGGCTCCAAGAATTTTAATGAAAAAGCCGGTGTACTTTTGTAGGTGTTGATTATGTTTTGATGAACAATAAATTGCACGACTAGATCGCATGTGCTTGCTCACATGTGCGGTCACACTATCGAATAAAATTTAAATAAAATGCACGACTGGGTCGCACGAATTTATGCTTATGCTAGTTAATTGCTTAGTGGCTGCATATATGTGTGTATTTATATATTAAAAAAACTAGTTTTTTCGTACAACTTATTTTAATTAGTTTAACAGTTTTCTCGGAAAAACTAAGTATGCAATAAAATTTGAAAACTAAATTTCTATCGAGGAAAAACAAACTGAAAATCGTTCGACCAGTTTTTTTAAAAAATCGTTTTTTTTTGAAAAACTTTGCGAAAAAATATTTTAATTTTTTAGTATTCATTATAATAAAATCTATAGTTTCATCTGGGAAAATTATTTAAAAAAATTCAATAAACCCGTTTTCAAAATATTTCGAAAAGATTTTTTTTAGAAAATTAAAAAAAATCTAAAAAAAAGTTTTTAAAAATTTTGCACTGCAATATTAGTTGAAATATAAATGACTTCCTGTGTGCAATTTTATTGAAATCGGGATAATGGCTTACGATAAAACCGCATTTGAAAAAACCGGTGTTATGGGAGGCACCGTTATAGAACAAATTTCGAAAAATTCATTCTAACTAAAAGATGTATATAGTTGTAAAAAAATTGCACCTTGAAAGTTTTATCAAAATCGTTTTACGTTTTACGAGAAAATCTAACTTTTTGTTAAAAATTGTATTGCATGTACCGTTATTTTTCTACCTAGAGCAAAAGTGAAAAACACCCCCGAAATACTATCAAATAAATACTAAATACCAAGTTTGAAGAAAATTAGCCCATCCGTTTAGGCTGGGCTAATTTTCTTCAAACCTCTCTATCATCGTAATGTCATGATGGATTGTTTTATAATATCTATAATCGCAAGTAAAATAAAAGGCACGACTGGGTCGCACGTACTTGCTCCCGTGTGCTAATCCTTTTTAGATACAGGCGTCTTTTTGACAAAGATTTAATTTTAATGTTTTTTTGACGTGCAACTTCTTTAGAATCGTTGTGGTTTGAAGCTCGAACGAACATGCGTCACGACAAAGGGATAAACACATAAATATATAGGATTGTTAGCTTTTGCAGTTTTTTAGTGTATTATCTTTCAACTTGTTGTTTAGTGCTTATAATATAATTTGCTAATAGAAAGATATAAAGGACTTTTTTCAGTTTAATTTTCGTTTTGGTATGGAAAAAATTGAACAACTGGCATAAAGATTCGTGGAATCAGCAGTAGGGCAATAATGCTAGGTATAGGGACCTATATAGGTCCCAATAATAATAATTTACTTTTTGAAATCAAATTAATTAAAATAGCTGAATTATGTTTGATGGATCGATAAACGTATGATGTGGGTAGGTATTAATGGAATTTATTAAGGATATTATTTACCTATAATAAGGTTGGAAGGAAGGTAGGTACTAAATATAAGATACACGTTCCAACTACTGTTAAGCGAGTTTGTAAAGCGACAATATTAAAAGTTAACACAGTGGTTTTGTTTATTTATAGGAAGGTGTAAACTTTTGTTTTATCGATTGAAATTTTTGCATTCAGTAGTAATCGAATAATTCTTTTTATTTGTTAGTTGTTTTTGTGTGTTTATCATAGGCTCATTATTTATTCTGTGTGCTTTTATGATGATGAAATGCTTTAAAATACGTAGGTATGTATGTAGGTTGTCACCTTCTTTTATTTGACTAATGGCTAAGGCTTAGCAGAGCAATATGAAATAAAATTTTGGGGAAAAAAATTTTATGAAATCAAAAAAACACTATTCCTAACGTTTTTTGGAAAAAATGTTGTAAGCCATCTTATTTATTTTGCTGTTTTATATTTTATGAATTTTTCATTTCAAAATCGTTCGACCAGTTTTTTCAAAAAAATGTTTTTTTTGAAAAACTTTTCGAAAATATATTTAAAATTTTTTTTGAGTATGTCAATTCAAAGAAATCTAAAGCTTATACTAGGAGAAAAATTAAAAAAAAATCTATTAAACCGTTTTCAAAATATTCAAAAAACAAAATATTTTTTTAAAAAAATTATTAAAAATTAAAAAAAAATGTTTTTGAAAATTTTGATAAGCAATATTATTTAAATCATAAAGCTCTACATATTTTGAAAATTTCATCAAAATCCGTTAATTAGTTAACGAGAAAGTCTGATTTTAAAAAACCGGTCATATGGGAGGTACCGTTATAAAACTTTTTCTGAAAAATCCATTAAAATTTAAAGATAGATTTTGCACAGAAAACATCATTCTGAAAGTTTTATCAAAAGCGTAGGAGCCGTTTTCGAGAAAAATAAGTTTTTCATTAAAAGTTATATGGCAGGTACCGTTAGTTTTGGAGCTAGAATGCCCACTCCAAAAACTGTCGGGTAGAGCACTCTAAAAATACTATATACCAAGTTTGAATCAAATCGGCCGAACCGTTTGGGCTGTAGATATCGATACGGACAGACAGACAGACAGACAGACAGACAGACAGACAGACAGACGGACGGAATTTCCGGACCCACTTTGTTTGACTTCTCTATCATCGTAATGGCATGTTTGATTGTTAGAATTTTTTTTTTTTTTTTTACGAATGCATAACTTGCCTTATAGTCCCTATAAATCGCAAGTAAAAATTAAGATTGTGGGCTAAAAACGGTACCTCGTACCACCCGTAGGACCTGTTTTTTTTCTTTAACTTTCTCGAGAACTGGTCAACCGTTTACAACAAAAATTGATATTCAGGAAAATTTCGCACAAAAATATTTTCCAAAACTTAATTTTTGTATTTTTTGAAAAATCAAAAACAGGTTTTTTTTTCATTTTGTTTTTAAATTCCTTTTTTATACCCTTCCAACATTTAAAAATCTATCTATAACCCTATCTCTTCGATAAAAGATTTCAAAGCCAGCTGCCTTTTAGTTGGGTCATCCAGAAGAAACTTTGAATGTGAAAATGAAGAACATTTATTAATTTAGAAACAAAATATTGTCAAATTCAGGAATATTTTTTTTTTCAAAATGTAAAACACTTTTATTTGAACTTAAGAATCTTTTTTCACAAATTTTAAAATTACATGATGAATCTTATCAAATTTAACAAAATTATATGTGTGTTTGACAACCAAACTAAAAATTCCAGAAATTAACGATATAATCGTTAAATTAACATGTTTTCGTTGACCGTATATTGATCACCCTTTTTTCAATTCCACCTTTATACATACATTTTTATCCATACCACTACCAAATGTTATATACCCATCTTGAGAAGAATAAATTGTTAATTTTAAGGAGCCGATATATTTTAACAATGCAAACATGCAAACAGTGTCCTTTTTTGAAAAAAAAATATCTGTTCCCATTACAATTGAAGCTAGACAAAATTGCAATACAAATGCGTTCTTATGCACGTAATTCCAAGAGCATTTTTTGCAAAAACCCTTCGTTGGCTAAGCCAAGGTTTTTTAAAATAAGTACGACACTTTCTTGGCACCTTGGGATTTCGTCTTCCTCTGAACTCTCACGTTCAAAATAACTGCAAGATATTTCTTCGTCGACATATTAGCTGCGTTTTATTATCCCACAAGATCCATATGGATATTTGTTGATTAAAAAATTATCCAAATCATGATATCTTTTTCTGTTCAATTACTACTAGAATAGTAAAAAAGTGCCACTTTTTTTTATATCAAAAACAAATTCTTGGATCATAAAATGAATTCAGATAGAAAGCAGGATCTCAAATTGTATTTTTTTATTACGTGGGTAACCTTAATTCAGATTTCGATACGTAGATAATTAAACGCAGCAAATATATTTAGCAAAGTCTTGGGTTTCATAAGAATAATTCTTACCGATTTATTTCTATGCAAATTAATTTAGTTACAATATTATGTTGCGAACGACCGATCTACTGGAATCCAGTTTGAAGACTCATTATATAATGCAAAAATGTGGACTGACTGCAGAACTGGTTTCTGGTTTATGGATGGGTCGTTATCTTCTCTACCCATGCTATTCGTTGTTTTTTCGTATGTATTTTTCGCCAGCGCTGTCGGTTGCCACTTCCTAATCCTTCTTATACCTAGTAATATTTATTTTAATTGTATATAGATTATCTTTACCTTTTTGTTAAATCAATTTGAATATTAGTTAAAATATTTAATAAAAATATATTGCAACAACAACAACTATCGCTAGTTTTTTTTTCTTTTTGTCTTTTACTTGGGCGAAACGCACATTTTGGACTAAAGTAAAAGATTTAATTTTTATTCAATAAACGTCAAAACACGATTCAAGGAAATTCTATTTGTATAAAAAATCGTCTGAACAACAAATATTTATGCCTTATATATACATATCACATTACTGTAGAATTTTTGTATGTCATTACAAATGAATATTTTGAATAAATGGCTAAGTTTAAGTTGCGGTTTTTTAAAATTTTACAACTTTCTAAAAAAAAAAATTGAAAACAATAGTGGCATTTTAAAAACTTTCGTTTTTCGAAGAATTTAAAAAAAAATATAAAATATAAAAGAATCATTAATTTAAAATTTGTTGTGTTTTTGGCTCAACCGATTTTCAGAAAAAATGAGAGAAAAAAACTGTATTCTTTTAAGTCTTGTAGCTATCTTGAAATAAGTTTTTGGCAATAGTAAGTAATTTATTTCAACTGTACAATATTCAACAATATTCACTTTAATTAATTCCCTTATTGCAGGTAACGTGTGTTTTTTTAGGAACATTCCATTTCTATTCCTAGAAATGCCTTTTATCTTTTTTTATTGTATTAACCACTAATATTTTGCAGGCAAAAGATGATTTTTTTTACGCTTTACCAGCCTTAACTACTCAACCTATCATCGCAAAAATTTTTAGAAATGCAAAAAAAAAACATTATTCCCGAGGTAAACAGAAATTTATTTACCACATTGTTTTCAAAGGCAATGTTTTTCTTGTACCAGGGATACACAACCTGAGGATTGAACCCGTGGTTACTTTTCAAACTATATTTTTACTTGCGATTATAGGTACTATAATGCAAGTTATGAATTAGGGCAAAAAAATCTAACAATCAAACATGACATTACGATAATAGAGAAGTTGAAAAAAGTAGGTATTTAGTATTTTTTAGGTAGTACCTCAGGGCCTGGTTTTCACTATTTCTCTAAGTCGAAAAATAACGGTACCTGCTATACAATTTTGAACAACAAGTTAGATTTTCTCAAAAACGGCTCTAATGATTTTGATAAAACTTTCAGGGTGCTATTTTTTTACAACAATACATCTTCCAGTTAGAATAAATTTTTCGAAATTTGTTATATAACGGTACCTTTCATATAACCGGTTTTATCGTAAACTATTATCCCGATTTCAACAAAATTGCACACAGAAAGTCATTTATAATTTAATTAATATCGCATTTCAAAATTTTCAAAAACTTTTTTTTAATTTTTTTAATTTTCTAAAAAAAATTGGTTTTCGAAATATTTTGAAAACGGGTTGATTGAATTTTTTTTAAATATTATTTTTAGATTAAAACTATAGATTTCCTTATATGACATACTAAAAAAAATAAAATATTTTTTCGAAAAATTTTACAAAAAAACGATAGACATTTAATTTTCGAATTTTATTGCGGATTTAGTTTTTCCGAGAAAACTCTTAAGCTAATGAAAAAAATGAAAGAATTTTTTAGTTTTTTTTTAAATTTTTGGTTTCTTCAAAAAAGGTTTGTTAAAAATTAAAAAAAAAATTGTTTTCTTATAATAACTACCAGCTGCTGTATGTTGGCATACTCAATTAAATTTGGAATATGTTCTCTAAAAGTTTAAAAAAAAAAACCGTTTTTTGAAAAAACTGCTCAAACGATTTTGAAAACCTGTTTCCTTAAAATTCAAAACTGTAAAAGAAATTAAATAGCTTACTTCATTTTTTTCACAAAAAAAAACCTTTTAATAGTGATTTTTAAGTGATTAACAAAGTTTCAAAAGATTTTGTACCTCCTTTTTCAAAAATATCAAGCACCAAGACCACTGTCGCACATTAGAGTAAGTTCGTGTGACCCAGTAGTGCACTTTATTTTAAATTATTTCGTTCTACAATAATCTAATCAAAATTCTATTTTGATCTAGGAAATTTTCTTTTAATCTAAGAAATTTCCTTTGAACCTTAAAAAAGTTCTTAACTATTTCATAAATTCCAAATCAGCAAGAAGCATTTAAATAATTTTTAATAATTCAAAAAATAATTATTACATTATTCACAATTCTTTTCATTAAACTTAATTTAAGCCAAAGTTATAAAGAGCCTTTATATGAGAATTGAGACAATTATTTTTCACCAGACAACAATAAACAAAAAAAAAATTATTCGAAATCAACTATTTGACTGACAAAACATAAAAGTTGCTTAAAAAAAATATTCTATCTTCAATAAACATTATTTTTTTCTTTTTTTTTTTTTTGCAAAAAAAAATATTCACTGATTAAAGCCTATTAAACAATGAAAATCCGCTTGAAAGAACACTAAATTCCTGCTCAAACGCCAAAAGGATAGAGAACACATTCAATGACTCACCTTCAAATGCTGGTTGTTCATTCTAATCCTTCAGCCGGACTAGGGATCCTGTGTTCATTCTATTTTCACTGCCCTGTGAATAGTAAAACATACTATGCTGCTTCCTTTTAATAAACGAAACATAAACTTGAACTTAAATCATGTTTTATTTTCCTTATATCCTGTGTAGTTCACAGAACACTAAGCACACACACGTATGACCCAACAAAACGATTTCATTAACTCTTCCATGTCGTTGCATAAACATCCTGACATGGTTATTTACATTTTTCTATCATCCAGTTAGGTGTTATGTTATCACAGGATAGGGCTTTTTTCTTCACTCACCAACACCCAAACACATAAAGGACGAAATAAAAAAAAGAACCACCATTCACTTTGGCCGAAATGAATAGAGTAGTTTGAGCCGAAAAATTCAACCTATGCTTCGACCTCCCTATTTTTTGGTCTTCCAAGGGGTTAATTCTCTTTTGAATCCTGTTAAATGTAGGTTACACGAACACACACACAAAACGCTTTATTTTTTATTTAGATTCTTCAAAGACCGTCAACACCAGCGCTGACAATTTTTGAATAGCGGTTTTAAATTTAAGATCAACCAGCATCAGAGAGAAAGAAATAAAAAGTGAAAAGGGTTACGTATACGTCCGAGTGAACTCAGAACATTTTTTTTTAATTTATTTTTTTTCTGGCGTGGACTTGGGTGGACAAATATTTCAAATAAATTGAAGATTTTGTGGAAAAATAAAATCAATAACGAATGTTTTTTTTTCCTGTCGGCCACATTACACTAAACATGAAACTATCACTCAAACAAAATCCCTGAAATGGGTCAGATTGTTGTATGGATTTTTTTTTAAGATTTCAATTCTTGGGTTTTTGATAATTTCCGAAATCAGTAATTTGAATTTTCCTTTTATTGGACCGACCCTTTTGTTATGGCTCCGTTTTCTTCACGGAGACGTTTTTTTCACCAACAATATCCTTCGAAGGACTTAAAATACAACTTAACACGAGAGGTTCCTGCGACAAACTGAACTGCGAAGAATTGTTTCTCTTCTATTAAAGCTGGTGGTTGGAAAACCTCGTTTGGTTGTCATAGTCATCGTTGTCTGGCATAAAGGGAACGAAGAAGGAAAATAAGCTGAAAAGTCTGTATATCATGGTATAGTGCCGGTTTAATAAGATACAATTGAATGTGTACAGCACCACTCGACTCTTCAACCACCCCTATAGCTTTGGGGTTGTTGATAACTATAAAGTAGGGGTAGATTGGGTAGAAATAAATACATAAGACCTCGCAGACGCAGTTCAGAGACCTAGTTTTTCAAAGGAATTTCTGTGTAGTACAAAGTGTCTGGGGAAATTGGCTAGGAGTCATGCGCATTTGGGCGGCCACATTGTTTTGTTATTGTTTTGGGGAGATACAACCATTTATATGGTCTATCTATGGTAATGTTGTTTGTTTACGTTTTGTCGATATACCACGTGGTGGCTGCTAAGTGATGAGGTTTCAAGGAATACAGAATCGTGGGAAATACTATATGTGAGACAAATAAATTGCTGAATGGGTAACTAAAAAAATACTCGTAGAGACGTACACTTAAACTGAACGAATGGGTTTAAAAAATTCACTCCAACCGGTGCAATTTATTAATTAAAAAATAAAATATAAAACTTTTCTAAAGGTTTTTGAAAAAAAAAACTTAAAAAAAACTTTTTCACTGTCTTTAATAAAGTATTTGAAAATTGTAAATTGTAAGACCGATTTTGATAAAATACTGTTTTTTATTTTGAACTTTTTGAAGTTTATTAATACACAGCTCACTATAAAATTCATAATAAAATTTAATGATTAGTTTTAAAAATAATAAAAATTATAAACTATTTATAAATAGAAGAAATTTGTGTCTTCTTTCTTTCTTCTCTATGATTGTTATGCTATGTTTGATTATTATCTCATTTTTTGACTTGATTACGTCTTATAAATCGATGACAGGCTACACATACGAAAGAACATGACTCATGCTGATAAGACTCATGTTGATAATACTGATAAGACTCATGCTGATAATGCTGATAAGAAAAATAATGCACGCTGCGATACTGTGTTTCTTTCAACCAAACATCGATCGCAAGCACCAAGCGAACATGAACAGGCGCAAATGCCCAAATAATTCAAAAAGAACAAGAAGAGAACAAGAAATAGAAAATAGGCGGAGTTTTATCAAAGTAGAAAGTAGATCTTATAATGGAGTGTTTGTGTGGATTCAACGAGAGAGTTTGTGGGTCATTTTTTCAACCAAAATCGATCGCAAACGTATTCTGAGAATCAAGCGAACATGAAAAAGAATAGACGAAAATTCCCAAAATAATTCCACTCAAATTCAAAAAGAACAAGAAGAGAAAAGAAATACAAAATAGGCGGAGTTTTGTTAAAGTAGAAAGAAGATGTATATATTGGGTGTGTGTGTGGATTTAATGAGGGTTTGTGGGTCATTTTTTTTTAACCAAAATCGATCGCAAACGTATTCTGAACACCAAGCGAACTTGAAAAAAATAGCTGCAAATTCCCAAAATAATTCCACTCAAATTCAAAAAGAACAAGAAGAGAAAAGAAATACAAAATAGGCGGAGTTTTGATAAAGTAGAAAGTAGATGTAGATATTGGTGTATGTGTGTGTGGATTTAACAAGAGGGTTTGTGGGTGTGATTTAACGGGCTGTATGTTGGCGTTGTTGCCATCAATGTTTTCTTATAACGTTATCACGTAAAATTATCGTTCGTTAACCGACTTTACAGACAAACAACAACGATTCAACCGTAATACTCGAACTGCTAGGAATGCCCATCAGTTTACCCTTGAGCCTAATTTCGGACGTACGGTTAAGTATAGAGATTCTTTCTTTAGTCGCACCACACGAATGTTGAATGCTTTGCCAGGCTCTGTTTTTCCCTCCCATTTTGATATGCAGAACTTTAAAACTAATGTGCATCTGTATCTCCTCTTATATCCCTCCCCATTTCCCTAATGCTCGTGCGGTGTTTAAACATTTTAAGGGTACACACAAACCCCTTTCGCGCGTGTTAATTATAAATTATAATTGGGGCAGTTTTACAAGTTCCTCTAAATTTTCATGGAGAGCTGTCAAATGAATTAAATTGGTATATATTTCCTCGTTTTTAGATTTCTGTGAAGAACTCCGTAGCTTCTAAGTTCTAAGAATCATCCTTTCAAAATGTTGGATCTTCTTCATGTACGTTACTGAAATCTTAAACCAAACTGGGCAGGCGTCAGAACGGGACGAATCAGCTGCTTATATATTAGGAGCTTTATCATTCTGGTTTCTTAGAAGCGGCTGAACTAAATGTAGAGAAAAAAGCTTTCTTAAGCGTAAGCGAAGCGTGTTAGTTGAATTGGTAACGGTTGGTGAAATTCACTTCAAGACACTTACATGTTGTCTTTATCTTATCTGGAGGCTTGTTATGACACGATGCAAAAACCTCTTCTATTCGTTTTTGCTGTTGTTGGCGTTCTGAATCGGATAAGCTTGTTTGATTGATGGTTTATCTTTAGTCCCCATTTCCACGTAGTATTATGACCAACAGTTTCAAATATGATCCTCTACTCCACTGGCAGTGATTTCCGGTGAAAGAGATGCTGCATATGATATTGAGCCATCGGCTACAGTTTTATTTTCGTCTTTGAATGACGGTAAACTGGCCGAATGTGTATACTTTGAAAAGTATGGGGCCGAATTGGGAATCTTGTGGTCGTCCAGCACTGATCTTCTTTTTTGTTGAATATTCCTTGCTAGCCTGTTCATACAAAAATCTATCGTCTGCTTATACTTACCAAGTGTTCAGATGTCCTATTTGTGGCTGTTTTAATACAAAGACTTTTCGATGTCAGTTAGCTCGCGCCTGTTGTCGCCTTCTTGTTGAGTCCCTCCAAAACCTTGCTAACAAAGCAGAGCAGATCAATTGGACGATGTCCGATATTCTTTTTTAAAAACTGCAAAATGTCGAACCGGAAGAAGAAGGAGACCAGAAAGCTTCGTAGTCATGTCAACCATAACGCATGGTCATGTAGGAAAGAACGGAGGAAGCGGTAACGCACCATCACCGTATCACCTTCTACAAATACCATATCGATTACCTCGGTAAAGTTATTTTGAGGAATGACGTTTTCAGTAAGTGGATCCCCGGCAGCAATGTCCTCAGTAAAGGGGTGACTTAAGTGTTGGAGGCTGCAACACGTCAGATACTATATTTAATTCGTCTCCTTTATTAGGATTCCTGACAACAGATAATGTGAATTAAGAGAGCGAAGTTCAAATTATTATAAACTTAGTCTTCACAAAGTTGATAGCTTCAAATGCTTTATAGCATAGAATATCATTTTTTTGTATCAGTTTGTGTTTTTGTTCAACAAATTTCATCAACATTTCTCCTGGCATATCTTTTCCTGTCTAACACACTGTACTTTGCATGACTTTGTTCAATATTAAGAGGTGACGTGCCTATGTGGTTGCGCAGTTTGTAGCCCCAAAATATGGGCCATCATGTTTTGTATCTTTTTTCGCGCTATTTACTTGTCTACTCTGTCATCTTCCCCATCCTCAATTCCATCGGCCTCATGATGATAATGATGAGTGCAATTTAGCCTTAGCACCCTCTTTATCCGCGAACGTAAACAATAAAACTCTACATCTCTTCCGAAACCAACATAAAAGTCACTCTCTTCAAACAGCTAAATCGGTGTTAAAGAGAAAAGAGTCCTGATGACAACATAGTCCTAGTCTCCTAGTTTAGATTGTAGAATTCATTGTGGAAATTCATTCTCAATCATAGATATCGATTTTTACTGTGAGAAACTGCTGCAGGAAAAAAGGATACTCAAGTTGAATGACACTAGTTTCAGCGGTATTATGCGTATATCAGCACTCAGATGTGAGATTTTCCACATAAATATATAAGTATGAATGTATATCCTAGTCGTATCCCTGATGTTTGTCTGTCTGTGTGCGTGTTGGAATTTTTAGGTCAGTTCTTATATAAAATGCCAACAAGCCTCTGAGAAACTCTATTTTGAATGGGTTTTAGAAATTCTCCTTTTTCATTTTTTTGCATTTCAGCAAAAGGATACATCCATGTTTATCCTTACATAAGGACTATAGACTCAAATCAGGGTTTAATTTTCTTTTGATCAATCGACTTCCTTTGGCTGCTCCTTTGCATGGATTAGTCTTAAATCAATATGCACTGTAAATTGAGGACATGAGAAGAGAAACAAAAGAAACTAACACATGAACTTATATTAAAAAAAAAACCAACAAAAAGGATATATTCCCTAGTTGGAGGTTTAGAGACTTTAAATTGGACATTTGTGTTGCGTCTTTTGACATTGGGCTTTAAGCACTTGTTTCTTGATTTGGGTCGAGTGCTGTTCAAACAATTATGTCTGCGTTGCTTTGTCAGAGTGTCCTTTCATGGGAAAAAAAGAATACTGACAGATTACGGATAAATTGTCAACGATTTTGTACATTTGCATAGGTTTTTGAGGTATAAGTGTTAATATCGATGTTATGGCTTTGAGTGTTGAAGCTTGTTTCGACCGTGGAAAAAGTTTTGAAGTTCCATTTCAGTCTCAGGTGTTTTTTAGAGAACTCAAAGGATACTTGATTTTTGTTGTGTTAACTAGTGAGAAGGAAAATGCCCCCCTTAATGTTTTTTGGGCTAGAACTCCGTCTCTTGGCAAAAATGCTGCTACAAGTGTAAAAAGCTGTAGAAGCTTTCCTACCTCTTAATTGAATTTAAAAAAAATTGCATGAAATTCGGTGACTGTTTTTTTGCTTAACTCCCAAAAACTATGCGTTTTAGAGAGGTGATTTTCCAACAGGTTTTTGTCCATATCTTTTTGAATACTGACCCTTTTGAGCTGTTTTTGCACCAAATTAAATGTCTTCAGAGTACCTTTCCAACGGTATATAGCTTAGGTTAGTTTGAGCAAAATTAAATTTCATGAGATTGGGGGTCTGGTTTTTTGCTAATATCTCGAAAACTACGCGTTTTAGAGAGGTGATTTTCAAGCACGTTTTTGCCCATATCTTTTTGAATACTGACCCTTTTGAGCTGTTTTTGCACCAAAGTAAATGTTTTCAGAATACCTATCCAACGGTATATAGCATAAGTTAGTTTGAGCGAAACAAAATTTCATGAAATTAGGGGTCTGTTTTTTTTTGCGTATATCTCGAGAATTACGCATTTTAGAGGTGACTTTCCAACACGTTTTTGTCCATAACTTTTTGAATATTGACCCTTTTGAGCTGTTTTTGCACTAAATTAAATGTCTTCAGAGTACCTTTCCAACGGTATATAGCTTAGGTTAGTTTGAGCAAAATTAAATTTCATGAGATTGGGGGTCTGGTTTTTTACTAATATCTCGAAAACGACGCGTTTTAGAAAGGTGATTTTCAAGCACGTTTTTGCCCATATCTTTTTGAATACTGACCCTTTTGAGCTTTTTTTTGAACCAAAGTAAATGTTTTCAGAGTACCTTTTCAACGGTGTATTGCATTAGGAAGTTTGAACAAAACTAAATTTCATGAAATTGGGGGTCTGTTTTTTTTTGCTTATATCTCGAGAACTACGCGTTTTAGATAGGTGATTTTGCAACACGTTTTTGCCCATATCTTTTTGAATACTGTATCTTTTGAGCTGTTTTTTGAACCAAAGGAAATGTTTTCAGAGTACCTTAACAGTGTATTGCATTAGGAAGTTTGAACAAAACAAAATTTCATGAAATTGGGGGTCTGGTTTTTTTTATAACGGTATCTATCTCGAAAACTACGCGTTTTAGTTTGCCCATATCTTTTTGAATACTGCACATTTTGAGCTGTTTTTTTCACCAAAGTAAATGTCTTCAGAGTACCTTTGTAACGGTATATAGCATAGGTTAGTTTGAGCAAAATTTAATTTCATAAAATTGGGGTCTGGTTTTTTGCTTATATCTCGAAAACTACGCGTTTTTTTCATCGTTAACCATTGAGGCTTTTATACAGGCATATGGTTTCATCAGTCCATGCAAATTTTTCAAAAAGTCCTACCAAATTCCACTAAAAACTTGTGACTTATTAATTTTCAAACAAATGGTAACTCTACAGTGCATTACTCTGCAAAAACTAAGTAATCTTAAAAACATTACACAAATTTCTCAGTAACCCTAAAAAAACTGCCAGCGCCCTTGACATTATGTTTTCAGCATAATTAACCTTTAAAACTTCCAAATGAATTCCTTCAAAAAGACTTATTGCTTACGAACACTTTCAGACGTTTGTTTTATTAAACTCTTCAAGTTCTAGGTAAATCATTTCCATATTTCTCTGGAAAGTACTTAAAGACCACAAAAAAAAAATCATTGCAAACATTACATTTCAAAAGTAAACAAAACTCTAAAATAATTTCTCACTCTTCCCCAAGCAAAGTTATTTTAAGATTTTAACTGAAAGATACCAAACGTGAGAATCAACTTCTTAGTTACTCAGACTTAGTTTATCCGTTGAGTATCTATGAGTTCGTTAAATTAAAAAAGAAAAAACCTTAGCTGCTAAAAATGAGTTGCCCAACAATAAAAAAAAATTTCAGATTTGACAAACGAACTGATTAAAAAGGCCTTATCTGCCAATACGTACATTCGTAAAATAATGGTAATAAAATAGTGGGTAAGCCGTTTGATTAGATATCCGCGATTCCCCAAATAATAAATCATTAAACCTGCAAACATTGGAACCTATAGAAATTCAAAGGCCAGTGGGGCAGCGATTGCCGACGCCTATAGTTTGAAGAGTACTTTACTCCATCCGCGATTGGTTTTTTGAGTCTTGTGAAGGTTTTGAAGTTAAATGTTGTGTAATTAAGATACAAATATGGATAACAATAGTCCAATGGTTCGGAGGCGCATCGTGACGCCAACATCGGATCGGCGCACCACAGATCCCTTGCTAGTGCATACCTTTAATTATGAAGAGGTAATAGAGGCTTTAAGGTGATGGACCTTGAACTTATTGTGTGACTGACTTACAGTCGTTACTCGCCAAGTCTGATAAAAATAAAAGTTATAGTGATTAGTTCGAAATGTGCCAAAGGTATAACGAGTGCGATAAACATTTTGAGCGATGAGGTAATGAGTGTCTGCTTTTATTGGTGTGATATCTGTATTAAGCCGACAGTATCTAACTTTGAGGGAATTTTACAGATATTGATGTTCTTAAGAACTGTCTTTTGAAGTCAACTCATTGGAAAACCCTTTTTCGAGTTTATTGAAAAAAAGAAGAAGAGTTGTTTGAAGGAATTTGTATTTTTACATTCAACAATTTCATATAATTATTCACAATATACAGGGTGTTCCCTTGCTTAACTGAAAATAGTCCCGCTTTTCTGCATATATTCGTACACTAAATTATTAAATGCATGAATTATGACAAAATATTTATCCCAATACATATATGTATGTACACATGAAAGATTTCGGTCCTCCTTCGATTCTCTTGAACAGCTTTACCGATTTACATAGATAAGTATATGTTCGTAGCTTTTGAAACCCTTGGAAGTTTTCTAGCCAAAGTTGTTTACGTAAGTGACGCTGTTACAAAAATTCTTACCACTTGCTAAAAAAATTAGTTTGTCAAAGAGAACTCTGTTGGAGGGAAAGAGATACAAAGTGTTTTTTGGCGATTGCTGAAAAATTGTGTTCGGAATAATTTTTCAGCTTAAAGTGCCTGACTGTCAGTGCAATAAAAAATTCGACTTTAGTCAGCGTTAAGATAAATAACAAATCGAAAGTAAAATCCTTGTTTAAACTTTTAATGTTAAAAGGTTTAACAAGATCTTGGCGTTGCAGTAAGAAAAAAACCAATGGTGTTTGCGGCAAAATATCCTTTCTAATATCATAATGCAAATGTTAGTTTCCTTGTTTGTTTGCTTGTTTGTTTGTAAACACCTTATCGAGGTTACTAATTCACAAAAAAAAAAAGAAACAAAGCAATATGGTAACGTTGACAAATACTCCTAGAGGCTAGCATCAATGAAATTGCCAAGAAAATCGGTCGATTCAAAACAATGATCTTATGTAAGTAAGCCTTTTTGAGCAAAACAACACATTGCCAAATTTCCACGTAAAGCCAGAGCCCGGCCTAGAATTGATAGCAAAATCATAATTTTGTCGAAAAAGAATCGAAGAAATAGAAATTCCTGTCGAATTCAATATTCAAATGACATCTAAAATAATCAGAAATCGTTTGACCAAAATTGGATTCTGAATCAATAGAAAATATGCTTAACTGAGCTTCAGCAAGCCCAGGTCTGAATCCTGTAGCTGCAGCGCATCTTTGGAGTCTAGGCCGCAGTTAAGTCTGCTGTAAGTAGTCAAAATATAACACATTTGGAAAAATTCTATGACAATGTTAAAACGGCTGGGTATTCCATTTCTGTGAACATATGTCTAGCCCTAATTGGATGAGTGCAAGCCGAGGTAAATACATAAATGTTCTGCGGTAAAAAGGATTTCCTATTCTAACTAATTTAGGCCGAAACTTTAGAAATATTGTAGGCCGATGATATTTTCCTCAGTTTCATAAGTGGTCCTAACTATTTTTCCAAAGTAGCAAATAAAGTTGTGATACACACAGATTTTTTTCTTTTTTGTCGTTGGATACTTCTTATCTTAAGGTAAATATTTTGGTTAAATTTTTTCTACAGGAAAAACAACTTTCTTAAGCCCATTTATACAATTACAGTGAAGCCTTCTAGTAAGTGCATTTCAAAATTCGAACCCAAAATCCTGAATTGTGTATGTAGTCTCTTAAATGGAATTTAATGAAAGTTGTTAGTTTTGACGAAGAAGACATTTTTCATATGTAGCAGTTGTATATTCATTGGCTTATTCCATTTTTACTTGCGATTATAGGGACTATAAGGCAAGTTATGCATTCGTAAAAAAAAAAAAAATTCTAACAATCAAACATGATATTACGATGATAGAGAAGTCAAAAAAAGTGGGTCCGGAAATTCCGTCCGTCTGTCTGTCTGTCTGTCTGTCTGTCTGTCTGTCTGCCCGTATCGATATCTACAGCCTAAACGGTTGGGCCGATTTGATTCAAACTTGGTATATAGTATTTTTAGAGTGCTCTACCCGACAGTTTTTGGAATTGGCATTCTAGCTCCAAAACTAACGGTACCTGCCATATAACTTTTATTAAAAAACTTATTTTTCTCGAAAACGGCTCCTACGATTTTGATTAAACTTTCAGAATGATGTTTTCTGTGCAAAATCTATCTTTTAGTTTTAATGGATTTTTCAGAAAAAGTTTTATAACGGTACCTCCCATGTGACCGGTTTTTTAAAATCAGACTTTCTCGTTAACTAATTGACGGATTTTGATGAAATTTTCAAAATATGTATTGTTTTATGATTTAAATAATATTGCTTATCAAAATTCTCAAAAACATTTTTTTTTAAATTTTAATAATTTTTTTAAAAAAATATTTTGTTTTTTGAATATTTTGAAAACGGATCTATAGATTTTTTTTTAAATTTTTCTCCTAGTATAAACTATAGATTTCTTAAAATTGACATACTAAAAAAAAATTTAAAATATGTTTTCGAAAAGTTTTCCAAAAAAAACATTTTTTTGAAAAAACTGGTCGAACGATTTTGAAATGAAAAATTCATAAAATAGAAAACAGCAAAAGAAATAAGATGGCTTACAACATTTTTTCCAAAAAACGTTATAGGTAGTGTTTTTTTGAATTCATACATTTTTTTCCCCAACATTTTATTTCATATTGCTCGGCTAAGCCCTAGCCAAGCCATTAGTCAAATAAAAGAAAGTGACAACCTACATTACATACATACTTACGTATTTTAAAGTATTTTTCATCATCATAAAAGCACAGAATAAATAAGGAAGCCTTTGATAAACACACAAAAACAACTAACAAATAAAAAAAACTATTCGATTACTACTGAATGCAAAAATTTCAATCCAGAAAACAAAAGTTTACACCTTCCTATAAATAAACAAAACCACTGTGTTAACTTTTAATATTTCCTCTATACCTACTGGCTTAACAGTAGTTGGAACACGTATCTTAATTTTAGTACCTACCTTCCTTCCAACCTTATTATAGGTACCTAAATCCTTTATAAATTCCATTGGTCCCATATTGGGACGTATAAAGGTCCCTTTACCTAGCATTATTGCCATACTGCTGATTCCGACGAATCTTTATGCCAGTTGTTCAAATTTTTCCATACCAAAATGAAAATTTAACTGAAAAAAGTCCTTTGTATCTTTCTATTAGCAAATTATATTATAAACAGTAAGCAGCAAGTGGAAAGATAATACAACACTAAAAAACTGCAAAAGCTAACAATCCTATATATTTATGTGTTTATCCCTTTGTCGTGACGCATGTTCGTTCGAGCTTCACCCCAAAACGATTCTAAGGAAGTTGCACGTCATACAAAAAATATTAAAATAAAATCTTTGTCAAAAAGACGCCTGCACTTAAAAAGGTTTAGCACATAAGAGCAAGTACGTGCGACCCAGTCGTGCCTTTTATTTCCTTTAAACTTGTTGGATTGTGGTTGTGGATTTTCAACGGTAACGATATGCTAAATTCATTAAATACTGTTCTTGATAGGATCATCAAATGGAAATTAAGAAATAGTTTTTTTTAATAATACGTCGAAAACACATTACTGTCTCATGCCTCTTAATCGAAGTATAAAAATCTCACTTTGTTAATGGAAGCCAATCGTCTCGAAATTCTCGGTATGTGCATCGCCAACCCACCTCTTGGGTAATGATTATAATATACGATGTCGCCAAAAATCCTGCAAGATGTTTGGGCTTTCTCCGAGGATGTACAAAATTCTTTTGGTTTTCTCATCTGGCTATTATCCACAAAACGTTTATCCTTCCAAGATTATAATATCTGGGTGGATGCTCTTTCAACTGACTGAAATTTCTTTTTTCTACCGTTATTTCTACCATCAATGTTCTAGAGAAATAGCCAGTTGCATTCATGCCCTTAAATAATTTTAACGCTTTCAGGAATGCATACCAATGTAATTTATTTGCCTACTTTGGGTCGTACTGTTAAGTACAGAGATTCGTTCTTCAGCCGTACAACTCGAATGTGGAATGTATCACATTACTCAATTACCCCTTCCAATTATGATGTTCAGAAGTTCAAAACCAAGGTGCATCGTCATCTCCATTTAAATTATCTTGTTATTTTGTAAGCTTGCGTTGCTGTGCTAAAAATGCCCTTTAACGCTTTTCTATGCTAGATTTAAAAAAAAAGATATAAGCTTGAAATAATTTAAGAACCTAGATATTCTTCTTAATTTTTAAAGAAAAAAGAAATTAGATAAAAAAGGAGAGCCAATGGTGTGAAGAGTAAGAATTAAGATCCCAATCATAAGCCAAGGTCGCCAGATATGTTTTTTTATGGGACTCTTACAGCACTAAAACCACCGGTGAATCAGGACCGATATATGAAAGATCGACAAATGATTTTTCTTTCTTTATTTTTACTTGCGATTATAGGTACTATAAGGCAAGTTATGGATTCGTGCAGAAAAAAGTTCTAACAATCAAACATGACATAACGATAATAGACAAGTCGAAAAAAGTGGGTCCGGGTAGTATCATTTATAATTTATATAATAATAATATAATTTATATAATAATAATATAATTTATAATAGATTTTTTTTAATTTTCTAAAAAAATTGGTTTTCGAAATATTTTGATTGAATTTGTTTTACATAATTTTCTCAGATAAAAACTATAAATTTTCATATAATAATATAATATAATAATAATAATATAATAATTAAAAAAAATTAAATTAAATAAGTTTTTCGAAAGAACGACTTTTTAAGAACACTGTTCAAACGATTTTCAAAATGTTTGTTCTTAGTTTTTCCAAGAAAACTATTAAACGAATTAAAATAAATTGCACGACTGGATCAATACTTACTCTTATGTGCGGTCACAGCTTCAAATAAATTTTTTAAAATATATGGGAACTTCAAAGTTGTCTGACTTTTGATTGTTTGAAAAAAGTACGTAAAATAGTTTTCAGCGGAAAACTTTAATAGCCATTTTATTTCATTATAAAATGTCAAAAAGTGTGAATTATTTTTTTTAAACGTAGGTTTTTTAATAAAATGGTTTTTATTTAACATTTTTTTTTGAAAATTAAAAAAAAATTTTCAAAAATGCAAACTTAAACACAAAAATTACTTACATTTAATAACAAGATTTAAAAAAAAATCAAAATATTGATTTTTGAAAAAAAAAATCTAGGAAGAGAAGTCAAAAAAAGTGGGTCCGGAAGTTCCGTCCGTCTGTCTGTCTGTCTTTCTGTTTGTCTGTCTGTCTGTCTATCCGTACCGATTCCTACGCCAACGGTTGGGCCGATTTGATTCAAACTTGGTATATAGTATTTTTAGAGTACTCTACCCGACGGTTTTTCGAATTGGCATTCTAGCTTCAAAACTAATGGTACCTGCCATATAACTTTTCAGAAAAAAGTTTTATAACGGTACCTCCCATATGACCGGTTTTTTTAAATCACACTTTCTCGTTAACTAATTGACGGATTTTGATAAAATTTTCAAAATATGTAGTCTTTTATGATTTAAAAAATATTGTTTATTAAAATTTTCAAAAACATTTTTTTCTTGATTTTTAATAATTTTTTTAAAAAAATTATTTTGTTTTTTGAATATTTTGAAAACGGATCTATAGATTTTTTTTTTAGTTTTTCTCCTAGTATAAATAAATAAAACTGTTTTTTAGGTAAAACTAGTTTTTCCTAGGCAGGGAGGCAGCATGCCTTCCCATACCTACGTCATACTGATGATGGTTGAGAGATAAAATCTCAAGAAATTTCTTTGCACACAAAACTAGTTTTGCCGGTAACTTATACATACATATGCAGCCACTAAGCAATTATCTAGCATAAGAACAAGTTCGTACGACCCAGTCGTGCATATTATTTAAATTTTATTCGACTATGTTACCGCACATATAAGCAAGTACGTGCGATCGGGAAGTTTAAAGTTATAACACTTTCCTATAGCTTTTAGACCATCAGCCCATGAGACTTGGTTCTTCTTTATCTCCGAACATTGTTTCCTAAATTTAAGACATTCTCCATTTCTAGGTTGGTAGGACATTGCAGTCGCTGATTGTGTGATACAGAGTGTGTTTTAAACACTTCTGTAACCATTTCATTAGATCTTGAGAAGGCCTTTGGCAATATCTGGCATAAGGGTCTATTATTTAAACTTATCAAATTAAGATTTTCCACCTGTTTGATAAGAATAATTAAAAGTTTTTTGGACGAAAGATTAATTTTAATTGGTATAGGGGATGATTTATCGAGCCCTATATCAGTGCTTTCAGGTGTAGCTCAGGGGTCAATAATGGGTCCAAACCTATTTAATATTTTTATTCACGACTTTCCTTTTAAGGATCCTTTTTTCCATGAACCTGGCGGCATTTTATACGCTGACAATACAACTGTTTTAGCAAGTCACAAGAAACCAAGTATTGCTCTGCGCAAAATTGAACATAAATTACCAATTTTCGAAATTTTTTTCAAAAAATGGGGACTAATAGTAAACGCTTCTAAATGTAGCTTGATTTGTTTCCGAAATTCCAGCGGAAAAGGTTATTAACGCGCTGTAAAGGAGAGCAAAGCTCTCAAGTTAAAAATTAATGGAAATAACGTTCCTTTAAAAAGTGAACTCAAGTTCTTAGGCGTACAGCAGGTTTATCGCAAGAAAAGTTTTATTAAAAGCCAAAATGGTTACATCTAATTTAAAAACTCTGTTGCACTCGAAACATTTGCCAATGAATTTTGATGTACAAGACACTCATAAGGTTTACAATATCTCCAACTGTGGCACAGGAATTGGAGACTTTCGAAAGGAAAATATTGAGATTCTGCAGCGGAAAGTTCCGGAGACAAAATAAAAAATGGTTCCCAAACAAAACATTGTACGGCACAACCAAAGTAGCACCTCTTTTGGTTTATCAAACCGATCTACTCGAAAAAAAAATTGAAAAGTCTTTCTACACACCCTAACACTTTAGTCAGTTCATTATTTTATGCCAATAGCACAGAGAGTATTTATAACAACTATTATTTATCACCGTTTAATTTTCTGCACAACGACTCTACTGTTCAATTTAGACCAGATACAAATGGAAACCGTGTTATGACTTTTAACGAAAAAGCATTGCCGACCAATTTAAGACGATAAAAATAACGATTTTGAATCTTAAGCACTCACACACATGGATCTATGGTTTTTTTATCTGTTTTTTTTTTATATATCGTTATGATATAAGGTAATAAGGAGATTTAAAAGCCTAATGTGAGTAGTTTTGCTTTAACTTTGGTTGTTATCACTTGGAACGTACATATGTATCTATAATGGCTTTACTTTCATAAAATGTATTATTAACATATCCAATTTTTTTATGGATTCCCTTAGATTTTATTTTAGGTTTAAGTTATTCTATTTTACTCAAAAAAAAAATACATATAAATTAGTTTTAAGAAAAGCCCAATAGAAGCAAAAGTTGACGTTGTATGTCGGGAGCATTGTAAAAATCAAGATTGAAATCTGTAACAATTTTCATTAGATATATCTTAAGCCAGACATACCTTAAAAGTCGGCCAAAATTATAAAACAACTGAACGAAATGTATATATGATTAAGAGAATGTCTCAATAAAAAAAGTTACAAGTTACAAAAGTAACCATTTCATTTTTAAGGTCACGATGTAGATCGCTATTCCTTTTATACCAAGTGGCATTAATTATTCCACGAAGGAGGAAGAAATTTGCATGGAATTTTGGATGGGTTCAGAATTTGTTTTCTTTGTAGTTGGATTCCAAGTTTCAAGTTTAATTCTTCTCTTTCCATTTAAGCTTTGCATCCAAAGTCATTCCAAGGTATTTGGCGGTATTGAAGTAAGGTACTGCTATACTGTTTATAAAAATTGGAACATTCCTTATGTTTATGTTTGCAAAGTTTATATGCGTCGTTTTGTTTCGTTTAATTTGATACGCAATTTTTGGGTCCAATCATTAACTTTATCGACTGCATATTGCAATATTTGTGTAGCCTTCGTAACGAATTTTTCTGGCACTAATATTGCAGTATCATCATAAGCAAAGGTGGCCATGATAGCATTGTTCTCCACTGGAATATCCCTTGTATATAACGAATACATGGTTGGTCCTCAAACACTTCCTTGTGGTACACCGGTTGGTGTTGGTGGCTCGGAATAAGTCTTCTTTCTTCTATTATTTTGTTAAGCCTTTTCAGAAGCAGTTTTTTGAAAACTTTTGCCATGATGGTTATAGGCAATATTGGTCTTTAAGATGTTACTTCTTGTGGTGGCTCCCCTTGTTTAGGTATAACTTGACTTCTGCAATTTTTCAATGAGATGGCACATATCTTAGGATGATGGTTTTTTTTATTTCAAAACCTGAGCAGTTATTAGATCGTACCTTGGCGACTTTTTGTTAGATAACTTATGTTGACACAAGCTTGAGAGTGACAATAGGAATTTCACATTCGTCGTTTCTATCAACAAACTGTGAGGGATCTGCAGCTCTGTATGCTGGGAATGGCTTAAAGACATTCGTGAAATGTTTAGCGAAGAGATTAGCCTTTGTTTCGGACTTCCGATCCATTTACCATCTTGAGATTTTATTGGCGAGTCTTGTGTATGGGGTCTTTTTAGGCGCTTCGCTGCTTTCCATAAGGAGTAATCGGTAGAAGCATCCGTCGTCGTGAGATTTCAGGAATTTATTAAGTGAAGAATTTTTTAACTCACAGTTTCTTTTTACTTGCGATTATTGGAACTATAATACAAGTGATGCATTCGTGCAGATTAAAAATTTTGAGATAACAATCAAACATGACATTACGATGATAGAGAAACATTTTTGAGTTACTGGTAAAATTCTGCCCGTCTGTCTGTCTGTCTGTACGGATGTATTTTGGACTGCAGACTAAACGGTTGGGCAATCGTCTTCAAATTTTGAACTTAAGGTTCTTTTGACATTCTACAGAAGACTTTTTCTAGTTTTTTTAGCTAACAAATAACGGTACCTGTCATATAACCGTTATGTAAAAGCTTATTTTTCCCGAAAACGGCTCCAAGAATTTTTATAAAAAAAAATCAGTGTACTGTTTAATTTTTAATAATTTAAAACGGTGGGCTAACAACGGTACCTCCCATAGGACCGGTTTTTTTTCTTCGACTTTTTCGAAAACTAGTGATCCGATTACAATCAAAATTGATATTAAAGAAGATGTAGGCTGCATAATTATGCATACATTTTTTTCGAAAACTTTTTTTTTTTTTGTATTTTTAATAATTTTTTTTAATTTTTTTTTTTTCAAAAATCAATATTTTAAAAACGGTTAAGTGGATTTTTTTTAAATTTTGTTTTTAAATGCAGGTTTTTTTTTTTTTTTGTATTCTTGAATTATTTTTTTTTATTTTTTTTTTAAAAAGTTGTTAAAAAAACCGTTTTATTTAAAAACGGCTCTAACGATTTGGAAAAAATCACACTTTTTACGTTTTTTAAAGAATTAAAATGGCGTTTAATTTTTTCCGCTGAAAACAATTTTACGTACTTTTTTCAAACAATCAAAAGTCAGAAAAATCGTATATAATCTTTGAAGTTCCCTTAATATTTTTCAAATTTTATTCCAAGCTGTGACCGCACATGAGAGCAAATACGTTTATTTGTATGGTTGTTAAGACGGTTAAAACCTGCCCTCTTCTTTTTTTCAATATCAACTCGCTTATTTGAAAAGGATATTTTATTTCTTTTTTTCTCGAGTTCTAAATAGTGTTTAAAACTTTCTTCTGTAGCCTGTTGCACATTACCAATAAATTGTTCTACTTCATGATCAATTTGTTTAATTGTTTGCATAAGAGATCTTAGGTTTTCAAGTTTATCTCTGACTTTGTTCCAGTTTGTTCTCTCACGAGCTTAGGATTACCTTTTTCTTATATTTCTGCTTCACTTTTGATAAAATTGCTAGGGTATGATCTGACGATAAATCGTAATTACCCTTGACACTTATATGATTTCGTTTAATACCTTTAACTATGAAAAAGTCTATTAGGTCTGGTATTTTATTGGGTACAGATGGCCAATATATTGGCGAACCAAAAGAGTAAAATTCGCAGTTGTATTTCCGGCCTGCTTGCAAGTTTTCCTTAGTAAACTTAGGTCCTTCATAGTGGTTCAAAGCCTTTTTATAAGTATTGCTGATCCTCCTCTAGCTTTGTCAGCTGGGTGCGGAGCGTGATAACCAGCCAGATGTAAGTATGTATGTATTAAGGAAAAAAAATATTCTTTTCGATATTTCTAAAACACTTTTTACAAAGAACAAATCGAGAATTGAGTGAAATGCTTCTTAATTTAAATTACAAAAGATTCTGAAAGATTCTGAAAGATGAAAAAATATTCATACAATCCATAGGCCCGTACCTATGGTAGTGTGAGATTTTTACTCAATAAAAAAACAACTTCATTTGTTCATTCGACTACAACTAAGTTGCCTTATTAAGTAGTTTAATCTTAATTTTTATTAATCACGTTTGGCAAGGAGCAGGGAGAGGGGACCTGCAATACCGCATAATTACACGGTTATATTATGTCTTGCTTCTATTACAATGGCCTTGTAAACGTGTTTTAAACTTGGTGGCAGATTTTTTAATTTCGTCGTTGACAGTTTCCATACACAGTTCTCTGTGTAAATCGCTGTTTCGTATGTACCATGGAGCACCAACAATTGCTCTGAGGACTTTATTTTGAAATGTTTGCAGTTTTGTTGTTGTATTTTGTTGTATTTCGTCAGTCCACACAGGTTTTAGCACTTGCTTGTAGATAAGCAGTTTGTTATAAGTACTTAGATTGGAATATTTTCCAATTAGCCAGTTTAGTTCTCGTAACTTAATATCGAGTTCGTCTCTTTTCTTTTTAACGTGCGCCTTCCATTTAAGCTTATCATAAAGAGTCATGCCTAGATACTTTGCTTCGTTGGCATACGGTATTTGAACAGAGTTAATAAAGATGGCTAGATTGTTAACATTCTTGTAAGTAAAGTTAACCTGTGTTGATTTGGACTCGTTTAGAACAATGCGCCATTTCTTCGTCCAGTTTGTTATTTTATCAAGAGTTTTCTGTAGCTTTTCATTTCTATCGTGACGTCTTCTTCTTGAGGTATATCTCGAGTATAAAGAACGAATAACACTGGGCAAAGAACGCTTCCTTGTGGAACACCAGCATTTATCTCTTTAAATCCTGAATATTCAGTGCCTTGTTTCACTCGGAAAAGTCTATTTTCCAGATAGGATTCCAGTACATAATATACTTATTTCCTTCGGAAAAACCTGTCTTAATTTAAATCTTAAGCCGTCATGCCCCAGACCTTATCGAAAGCTTGGGAAACATCAAGAAACGCGCTTGAGCATATCTTTTTCCCCTCTAGGGATTTTTCAATTTCATTTGTTATTCGGTATACTTGACCAATTTTTGAGTGGTTATTTCTAAAACCGAATTGGTGTTCGGGAATAAGCCGTTTCTCTTCTACAAATGGAAGTAGGCGCTTGAGTAATAATTTGTCGAATAACTTAGAGATTTATTGGTAAGGCTTCTTTTCATTAAGAGTTTTCCCTGGTTTTGGGACTATAATGAGTTCGGCCACTTTCCATTGACGTGGAACCTATGTAAGTCTAAACGTGGCATTGATCAGATGTTGGATTTTAGTGATTACTTTTCTCGGGAGCTTTTTTGTTTTTTTGCTTTCTTATAACGTCGAAAATTTCTGAAAATGTGACATCTCCAATTCGGAAATTTTCAAAGGTCCAATGAGTATCACGAGTTCATTCAACAACTCCTCACCGTCAAAGGGTTTGAAAGTTTGCTCGAGGTGATCGGCAAACAGATATACCGATATTCATTTGTTTTTGATAAGGATATGAATTATCTCATTAAATAAAATATTGCAAATTATTAGTTAAGCAAAATCTTGTGAACCCCAATTTTAATTTGGCAAACTTTTGATGTGAATTACCTCTCGAAAGACGAACAAATATTACAACAACAAAAGAAAACAGTTCCTACACTTTTAGTTGTCTCAGTAGCTTCGAAGCCTCAAGACTTATTTTTTTCCCTAAAACATTGTTCATCGCTTACAAACAAATGGTAAGAGTGTTATATTTCTTTGTTGATTGCCTAGAAGTTTTGGTTAAAAAAGGTTCAAAGCGTTTAAGAGACAGAGGAATCAAAACTAATTTGTTAAAATGAAGTTTATATTTTTGTCAAATAACCTTCCTAATTTTACTATCATCCTTTTTTTTCTTTTTTTTTTATTCTGAACTGTATAAAACCCACAAATCAGTGGGTTATGGTTCCCGCCATAAGAACAGTACCTAACAACAATTTGATAAATTGTTAATACGATAAATTCCCAGATAACATCAATAAACCTTTCTTACAAATTGGTTTTAATGCGTCATAGTAAAAAAAAAACTATAACTCAACAATACTACTTGTATTTCCAGGACGAAAAATCCTATCTGAAGTTCATAATAACCAAAAACAAAATCAACGCCTACTGGGGCCCAGTATTCTTCGCCTTCTGGATACTCCTCTACTACTGTATTGCTATACCAGCCTTCCACCATCTCCCGCAACCAATTAACATCGCCGATGAAGCCAAACATCCCGATCGATTTATTGCCGAACGTGCCGAAGTCAATTTGCGTGGCCTTGTCGACATTGGTCCTCGTGTAGTTGGTAGCAAAGCAAATGAACAAGATACCGTTAACTTCTTCCTGGATGCCATACGAAAGGTCAGACAAGAAGCCCATCCAGACATTGATATTGAATTGGATTTACAAGTGGCATCGGGCAGCTATATTCATTGGGAAATGGTTAACATGTATCAGGGCATTCAGAATGTAGTCGTTAAAGTTGGACCGAAAAATTCGAATAGCACGTCGTGTTTGTTGGTCAACAGTCATTATGATTCGGTGCCAGGAGGACCAGGTGGGATGAGTGTTTTTTATGTTTTGTGTGTATTTTTGTTTGAGTTTGGTTTTTTAAGGTGCTGGTGATGATGGTACCATGGTTGCAGTCATGTTGGAGGTGATGAGAGTCATTTCGAAGGCAAAGCCGTTGAAGAACTCAGTTCTATTTCTTTTCAACGGAGCCGAAGAGAACCCACTGCAGGCATCGCACGCTTTTATCACTCAACACAAGTGGGCCAAATGTGCCAAGTAAGATTGTTGTTTTTGTAAATCATTAAATTGTCTTTCATTTTCCTTATCCTTTTTCCAGGGCACTTATCAACCTAGATTCAGCTGGCAGTGGGGGTCGGGAACTTCTCTTCCAATCTGGTCCCAACCATCCATGGCTTATGAAAGTAAAAAATTCCATTCAATTTAATTTTGACTTATCCCTTATAAAATAAATTGTATTCCCTTTTGTGTTAGTATTATCGAAAAAGTGCTATGCATCCCTTTGCGTCAACTGTTGCTGAAGAAATGTTTCAAAGGCATTTCATTCCATCTGATACAGACTTTAGAATATTCCGAGATCATGGACGTGTTCCTGGTAAGTTCCTAGTTTTTTTTCCAAATACAGTTTAAGCATAATTTTTCGAAATTCCATTAAGGACTCGATATGGCACACAACTACAATGGCTATGTCTATCATACACCCTTTGACCGCCCGGAGATAATACCCCGTGGAACCTTTCAACACACTGGTGACAATGTGCTAGGTCTCACAAGAGAAATAGCCAATGCCCCGGAACTGGAAGACCCATCTGTAAGTACCATTCATCCCCAATTACAAAGCAAACTTTCGATATCTTCCGCCTAAAGAAATATGCCGAAGGACACACTGTATTCTATGACATTTTGGGTTCGTTCCTCATCTTCTACACCGAAACCGAAGGCATCATTCTCAATATTTTGGTTTGCATCATCGCCGCATGTTCAATAGGAGCCTCCTATTATCTGATGTCCCAACACACTGGTATACCAATCGACAGGCTAATTCGACGAGGTTCAATTTTATTTGGAGTTCACATCCTCGCCTGCATTGCTGGAATAACGCTCACCTTTCTGCTTGGGATGTTCATGGATTTGATGCATATGCCAATGTCATGGTTTACAAACTCATGGCTAATACTCGGCCTATACTTCTGCCCACTCTTGTTCTCATTGGGCATCATTCCAGCTTGGTTTATTGCCAAGACTAAAGACGTAAGTAACACCAATCCGCACACAAAAAAGGACATTCACCTTGAATTTATTTAATGGAATGTTGCAGGATCGTCTGCCGGTTTCATTCAGAGTGCAGCTCCTCCTTCATGGCCATTGCCTATTTCTGGTCCTTCTCACGCTGATTATGACCATTTGCGGCATTCGTTCGGCATTCATGTTCATGCTGACCATTCTTTTCTATTCAATGTCCCTCATAATCAATTTAATAACCAAATTACATAACCAACGTAAGTAAGTTTGTTGCAGTGGGTAGATGGAAATAGTTTCGTCCTTTTTTTTCTTTAAAAACTGATGATGTTTATGGATTTTAAAATTATTGTTTGCAGCTCTTCTTTGGATGCTGCCACATGTTGTATGCCAAATATTTCCATTCCTATTTTACGCCTACTTGTCGCATGGATTTTTCGTCGCCTTTATTCCGATGTGTGGACGGTTTGGCGCAAATACCAACCCAGAACTGATTATTTGTGCTTTCACTGTGGGTGTTGGAATTCTATGTGGAGCCTTTATGGTAAGGATTTTGGTACAAAAAAAAATCTATAAAATGAGAAAAGGTCACAGAACACCTATAAATAAGTCAATTTTTAAATTATGTTGAACCTAAAACGATGCCAATGGAGCAGATGTGAATTTAATCATCTACTTCGGAATTTTTTTTATATTAGAAAGTGACTTCAGTCAAAAAAGTTTTCTTGCTGGAGGTTTTTTTCTTGAAATGAAAATGTTTTAATTTTGATAGAATCTTAAGGAAGAAAGAAAATGGCGATGTGTCCTATACCTGGAAATAAGTGAACCTATATTCATTGAAGAATAATCTTACCACTGATGACGTAACCACGTAACTGTATGTAAACTCACAAACCATTTTTATGGTGTTGTACCTACAGTGTTTCTCTAGGCCACGTTTTCGTTCTCTTTTTCTTCCAAATTGTTGCGGTGACAATATGCAACCTTGTGGTACACCAAGTAGATAAGAAGTAGATTCACTCGGTTTTGTATCCATAAGCATCCTGGCGATAAATTGGTGACCGACTTCAATTAAATTGATCGAGTCGCTATCGACAGAAAGTACACCTCGGAGAATACTGGGCATACATATGTACGTACAAAACTGACTGCTAACATTAGTTCGGATCAATATCGAATATCCATGTACCCATGTAGCCAATGCCGACCAAATCTTAATAGAGATTTTGAGAAATCCTAGCATCAATGAGAAGAGCCCAAGGCTTGGATTCTCACAGCCATTGTTGAAGAACCCCTGCCTTGACTCCGGATGTGTGGCAATCAAAACAAAATCAAAGCCGGATTAACCATATTGGCGCCCTGAGGTAATGTAGTTTTCCCGGGGCCCTTTTTTAGGCGTTTGAAAATTTTCTTTTTTTTTATGACCAACACATGCTAATAGGAATTTTCGACTACCCTCTTAATGTCGGCAAACATAACGCGAGATTCGGAAAACCGGACGGAGTTCAAAAGGTTTTGCCGATGCACATTAGTTTTAAACTTCTCAAAATCATAATAGGATGGACAAATAGAGTTAAGTAAAACATTCAAGTGGTACGGCTGAAGAACGAATCTCTATACTTAATAGTGCATTATTCGTAATGCCGTGAGAATTTCCAATTTTTTTTTGATTATATTCAAAAAATAGATTTATACTTAACCAGCGATATTGAAAAAATGTTTTGCTTTACAGTCAATGAATTTAGCCAATCTGAATCTGATCTTTTGCTTATGTCAAACCCAGACGAGCATACGAGCAGATTAGCTTTTGATTTGGATGTTCCAATAAAAAGCTGTTTCGTGAAGTGAAACATACTTACGTGTCCACCTTGAATGAATGATAGCTTCAAAATCAAGTGGTTCATATGACAAGATCAGCTAAAATGCATAATCATGAGGGAAAAATTGATACTTTGAATTCTAGAAAAAACTTATGGGAAAGTGCTACATTTTAAAGCATTTTTTCTAATTTGTGAACCGAACGATACATACAAGGGGTCATCACATATTAATCTATATATTACACCTGTTCTAAATTAAGTAAATTGCACGACTGGATTGCACAAACTTGCTCACATGTTCGGTTACATCGTCGAATAAAATTTTAAAAAAATATATTAACGTAGAAAAAGAACACTATCTACCAATATTTAACGGTTTTTAGTAAAAATGGAGTGCGCCATAACATGTCTTGTATAATAACGAATTTATGAAAATTTATGAAAACAAACAATTTATTTTGAAATTTTTGTATGCAGTTCTTAAGAGTTTATTAATATACATATGATTATAAAATTTAAAATAATTTTTTTGATTAGTTTTATAAATATTGATTTTTCAAAAAAAAAATTCAAAAATAATTTTCAAGACTGGATCGCAAGTACTTGCTCATATGTGCCGTCACATTGTAGAATAAAACTTAAGACAATTAAAGTGAACATCAAAGCATTTATTCGATCTTTGTGACTTTTGATTGTTCGAATAAAGTACGTTATATTGTATTCAGTGAAATAATTTAAACGCCATTTTTTTCTTTAAAAAACATAAAAGAGTGTGAATTTTTTTTTCAAAATCGTGAGCCGTTTTTAAATAAAACGGTTTTTTTAACAACTTTTTTTAAAAAATTGAAAAAAATAATTCAAGAATACAAACTTAAGCACAAAAAAAAGTTCATTTAAAAACAAAATTAAAAAAAAATCCACTTAACCGTTTTCAAAATATTGATTTTTGAAAAAAAAATTATTAAAAATACAAAAAAAAAAGTTTTCGAAAAAAAATTTATGCAAAATTACTACAGCTACCTACATCTTCTTGAATATCAATTTTGATAGTAATCGGATCACCAGTTTTTGAGAAAGTTGGAGAAAAAAAACCGGTCCTATGGAAGGTACCGTTTTTAGCCCACCATATTAATTTTTGTTCACCAAAATATAATGCTTAGTACACCGATTTTTGTCCATAAAAAATTTTGGAGCCGTTTCGAGAAAAATAAGTTTTTACATAACGGTTATATGACGGGTACCGTTAATTTTTGAGCTAAAAAAAATGAAAAAACTCCGCTGTAGAATGTCAAAATAACCTTATGTTCTAAATTTGAAGACGATTAGCCAATCGTTTAGGCTACAGTCCAATATACATCCGTACAGACAGACAGACAGACAGACGGACAGAACTCAAACATGTTTCTCTATCATCGTAATGTCATGTTTGATTGTTATCTCAAAAATTTTAATCTGCAGAATTAATTTGGTTAATTAGGTCTTTTCAAATATAAAATTTGACAGAAATCCAAAGAGCCTTTACCGAGAAACCCAAAAATTAAAAAGACCGTAATATATGAGAGGTACCGTTAATAGATTTTAGATTTTAGGCAATACCAACACAAAAATTCTCAAGAATTTTCTTCAAAATCGTTGGAACAGTTTTCGAGAAAATTAAACTTTTCCTAAACGGTCATATGGCAGGTACCCTTATTTTTAGGCCTTAAAATAAAATTTCAATTTGCCCTCTGGGAAATGCGAAAACAATTACACACACCAAATTTGAAGATAATCGCTTAAACCGTTTAGGCTGCAGCTCGTTATACATACCCACAGACAGACAGACATTTGCAACTAACTTTTTTAGACTTCTCTATGATCGTAATGTCATGTTTGATTGTTATCTGAATATTCACGAATCCTTAACTGCACAGTTTTGTTAAAAGAAACAACTTTAATGAAATGTTTTATCAGTTTTAAGTTAAAATATTTTTCTATTTCAGTCTTAATAGCTTAGTTAACATAACATAACATAACTAACTCATTCACTAATTGAATTTTCACAGATGCCAGTACTAAATCTCTTCAAAAAAACCAAAACTCTCATCTCATCGCTCCTGCTAATTACGGTGTTCTTCATCATCCTGGCAGCTACACCAATTGGTTTTCCATATCGTCCTGAAACATCAGTTCAACGATTCTCAATTTTGGTAACTATCCCATAAATACTATTTACGCACGAACGAATTTCTTCCGCATCTTGTCTCTGCCCAATATTTGAATTGTCCCAACACTTTTCAGCACACCCGGCGAGTATTCCATGAAGCAGACCTGTCAGTGCGTAGAGTGGAAACAGGATATTTCATTTTTCCCAACGACAGACGAACTTATTCGGTGAAACGTAAGTGATTTCTCTCCACCTAGTGCCATATGTTAGGTTAACATTTTCCAATTTAATGGTTTGTGTATGTTGTATCAAAAAAAAAAAAAACAATCCAGATGAAGCCCTCAACATGACCAAAGCTCGTTCACTTACGCAGGATTGTGATTCTGAAGTTTTTTGTGGTTTGCCTGTTTACAATCACAGGTGGCATAAATCAAGGTAATTAATTTCAATTCTGAAGAAAAGCACTTTGATTATCATCTGATTGATTGGGGTTTTTGTTTTTATGGGTATAATTGCAGAATTTCAAGTCAATGGATTCCAGGACCTGATCCGGCCTTTGATAAACTTCCTGAACTGACAGTTGTTTCGAAGAATCAAATTTCAAAGACAAAAATACGCTACGAAATGAAACTTTCTGGTCCGGATCATATGAGTATATTTATTGATCCGTTGCATGGAGCTAAGGTCAAGAACTGGAGTTTCCATCAGACGCCATTGAGACTGAATTGGCAGGCTCCGTTCTTTATATACTTTTCGTATGGAATCGACCCGAAGCCGTTGAATTTCTTTGTTGAACTTGAGGTGGGTATGAAGGAAATGAATTGTGAGTTATAATGGTCAAAGCTTTTTGTTTTAACTTCTTCGATTATTGAACTTGTGAGTCTTCCTATTAATTTTTTTGATATTTGCTTAGATAGGGACAAAAGTAAGGAATTAAATTACATAAGTGCAAGAAAAAGGAGAAATAAAATATTTTATTACTATTTTAGTTTATGTAGAAAATATTATTTAAAATTTAAATTGATTTCGCTTTCGTTTTTTATTCGTTTGATGTAAATGCAAACACGTTTTACAACTAATTTTTTAGCTAAGAACATTTTATGTCTTCAGCTCGATATTTTATTTTCTCCAAAAACCCCTGAAAAGAAAAAACTGTGCCAAAAAGTATGCAATATTTGCATTATTTTCTTCTTAGTTAAGAAAAGATGTTTAAATCATAAAGAAAATAAAAAAAAAATATTTTTTTTGTTGCATTATGTTGATTTTTATTTAAGAAATATAAATTTAAGCTGCAACTCAAACAAAATCACAAAGTTAAAGTTTATTTGCTTAATCAAGTTTCGAAACATGAAATTAAATTCAGAGAAATATAATAAAATTTCATACAAAGCATTGAGATTTTTTTTTTATTACACTCTAGCTGCATTGTGTTTGTGTTACCAACAATAATTAGTCTCCAAGATGTTATCAATTAATTAATCTTACATGTTAGTGAAATTGATTACTTTATTTATTTTCAAAACTTGAAAATTAAAATTAAATTTACAATGCACAAGATGAATGAAGTGCTCGTCTCGAATTGTTGGTTGAGAGATACTTTTTAAATGTTATTTTATCAGTTCTTGTTGATTCTCAGAATATGGCGTACCTTTATGATGGGTTAATTTTCTTGTTTTGTTTTTACTTTTAATGACAAACCTATTGTCTACTCTTCAGAGAAGGCAAACCTGCTCGCCACCCATTTCGCTGCCAGCTCCACGTTGCCTCACAGCAACGTTGCCCCTCCTGTACTTGAGAATGTAATTTTTTCCATGGGACAGATTTTTTCCGCACTCGATATACACAAATCCGCTGGTCCGGATGGTATACCCCCGATTCTGCTGAAGAGGTGTTTTTCCACGCTGGCAAAGCCACTGCATAAGCTTTTCCATTGCTCCTACTCTTCTAGAATCTTTCCTAGAAGTTGGAAAACAGCATTTGTCCAGCCTGTCCCTAAGAAAGGTGACCCATCCTCCCCCTTCTCTTACCGACCCATAGCACTAATATCCCTTCTTTTTAAGGTCATGGAAACGCTGATTAACTGTCAGCTTAAGGAATATCTCGAAAATCGAAAGCTTCTCCATGACCTTCAGTATGGCTTCCGCAGCAAGCGTTCCACTGATGATCTGATGGCATATCTCACCGAACAGTGGAACAAATCTTTACATCGCTTTGATGAAAGTAAGATTATTGCTCTTGATATCTACAAGGCATTTGATAGAGTTTGGCATGAAGCTCTCTTATCGAAAATGCGTGCTTTTGGGATCGGTAATACTCTTGTTCGTTAGATTAGAAGCTATCTTCTGGACCGTTCAATACAAGTTGTATTGGGCGAATTCAAGTCTGATTCCCACAAAATAAATGCTGGTGTGCCCCAGGGTTCTGTTCTGTCTCCGACTCTTTTCCTCATTTTTTATAAATGATCTTCTGTCTGTTAGTTCTAATTCACTTTACTGTTTTGCTGACGACTCTACCCTCAGCTTTTCATATTCGTTTGCTAATTCACGTCCTTCGCCTTCGGATGGTACCGTTGTCAAGCTCATTAAACTCCGATTAATACAGCATTGTCAAATGGGGTAATAGGAATCGTGTGCTGTCTTCTGTCGTTAAAGCTAAACATTCCCCTAATGCCATTGTCCATGAATGGCACTTAATTCGAAGAAACCGAAAAGCTCTCAGTACTCGGTATGTGTGTCAACGACGACCTTTTTTGGTGGCTGTATCGGTGTAAGAAGTATTTTTCCCCTTCTGATCTGGCTACAGAAGGCCGCTGAAACAATTGCCCCTCTACTGACGCAATGTTTCATGTCTTTCCTTATGTTATCGTTTCTTTTATAAAAAAAGTGCGTGCGTACAAAGTAAACATGTCAGAAGTGAAACTTCCTTGACAATCTAATTTTTATTAAAATATATTTATTTTACATTTTTTTTTTAAATAATTTAGTAAAATCTCAAATGATGAATATTAAATTAAAATTCCTCGTGACTTTGTAAATAGTGAAAATACCGAACCTTAATTTAAATGTATACAAAATAATTGTGAATTAATTTATTATTAGGTATAGAAATTTATGAAACATTAATATTTTATATTTTATGAAAAATTATTTATTGAAATCTCAAATGACGAATTTTAAATAAAAATGCCACGTGTTTTTTGTAAATATTAAAATTTTCTAACCTTCAAACGAATTAACATAAGAAATTGAATATGAACAAAAAAAAAAACAACTATATTACTTACTCTGAATAACTGTTTAGTATAGCACGATTTACAAATTAATCACAAATTATGTATTTATAAATTTAACTCACTCTACACACTTTATAACGGGTGATTTTTTTGAGGTTAGGATTTTCATGCATTAGTATTTGACAGATCACGCGGGATTTCTGACATGGTGTCAAAGAGAAAGATGCTCAGTATGCTTTGACATTTCATCATGAATAGACTTACTAACGAGCAACGCTTGCAAATCATTGAATTTTATTACCAAAATCAGTGTTCGGTTCGGTTGGCAGAAAATCCGCTTTTTTATCGACAAATTTTGTTCAGCGATGAGGCTCATTTCTGGTTGAATGGCTACGTAAATAAGCAAAATTGCCGCATTTGGAGTGAAGAGCAACCAGAAGCCGTTCAAGAACTGCCCATGCATCCCGAAAAATGCACTGTTGTTGTAATCGCATTAATTGTTTGCTCACTTGGTCGATTATGTAGACCATAAATCGGACGTAAAGCGCGAAACACATTTCGAACCGAACACTGATTTTGGTAATAAAATTCAATGATTTGCAAGCGTTGCTCGTTAGTAAGTCTATTCATGATAAAATGTCAAAGCATACTGAGCATCTTTCTCTTTGACACCATGTCTGAAATCCCGCGTGATCTATCAAATACTAATGCATGAAAATCCTAACCTCAAAAAAATCACCCGTTACATACTAATGATAATGCAAATAAATAAAACAGATCTGCGTTTACTAACTCGCTTGAT
Source organism: Platycheirus rosarum (assembly GCA_963971375.1). Lineage (NCBI taxonomy): Eukaryota > Metazoa > Arthropoda > Insecta > Diptera > Syrphidae > Platycheirus > Platycheirus rosarum. The sequence continues at coordinate 29,582,199 of OZ020510.1, read as the reverse complement.
CCATGGCTATGTGCTTCATGCTACGTTCGCCCTTTCTCACTCTCCCTCAATCGGTCTCAATCGCTTTCTACCTATTTTTAGACAAAAACGTTGCACATTTCCGTGTCACTACTTCCGTTTCATGCGTAAGAAATTTACCCTCATGCGCGTACAGAAGTTTCACTTCAAAACTGTTCACTCGAAGTAGCCAGCTGCGTCCCTCCCCTTAAAAGTTTCTCCCGTAATACTTGTCTCGTAAGGAATGCTCATCAGTTCACTCTTGAGCCCAATTTCGGACGTACTGTGAAATAAAGGGATTCTTTTTTAGCCGAACAACACGAATTTGGGATAGTTTACCCGGCGAGATTTTCCCTTGCCAATATTAATCGACACCTCCTATCCTTCCCCTCCCTATCTTTCTAATGCCCGCGCAGTGTGCTCTATATAGTACCTTTGTACGCGCAATATTTATAAAAAAAACATTGGTAGTTACATTTAATTTTGTAAAATTTAGTAATCGTGTAAATTATTTTTCTTATAATAATTCAAACAAAATATAACTATAAAATAATGCATTTTTCGTAAAATATTTTGTTATTTTTTTTTTTCTAGAGAACTACTGGAGATTGGAGTCTGGAAAATATTGAAATCGGCATAAGTGGCCATTGGAATCATCACAATGAAATGAAAACTCCAGAATTCAAGACGTTCTTAGCCAGTTTTCCCAAGTACGTGGATAAAGCTGCGTGGCCAAGTTCATATGAGTCATGGAAATATTAGTGACAGTTAATAGTATTTATATTCTATTCGTTTGAAGTACATATACGTTTTATATTGCATTAATTTTTTTATGAAAAAATTAAAGGTTGTTGAATATTTAGTATATACATATATAGTGCAGAGGCTTTTTAAATAAAAAAAGGGTTATTTCAAAAGATTGGATTTTTATTATATTTTTAGTAAATCAAGCAATGGTAGAAGAAATTAATTCTCTGAGTTTAAATTTAAAGATAGAAGACCCATGTATGAATAACAAATAGTAATGGCAGCAGAAGTCATTGATCCATATTAGGTTTAAGAGCCGATTTCGATAGTGCTAGTCGCTAGTTTTAAGTAAAGAGAATTTACTGGTTTAACTGAAACGATAAGTTTAATTCTTATTTTGCCCTAAATGATTGTTGTGTTGAAAACCTGTTGAAATGAAGTGACATTAGAAAGCCCTCATAATCTACTCATGAAATTACTCTTGCATCATTTTCAACGAACAGTTCAGGGTAGAAAAATCTTTGAAAATTCTCGATTAAATTACAATCACCTTTTTCGCTATTAGAATTGGAATGATCCATTCCAGGTGTTATTTTAATTTTACATTTTTTGTGGGGGCAATACCCTTATTTATTAAGCTTAATACAAGCTCCATATCTAAAACTAACTTAAAACTTTGAAACTTACGGCTAACTTAAACTAATGAATTGGGATGATAATTCCGGCGAAGGAGTTTAAGACAGGGGGTGAGGTTAAAGTCTGCAGTTTTCATTCGAATTAACCCTCTGGAACATTCAAATATTAGGTTCGTAGAAGGCATAGGAGGTGCGGTGAGTAGGCAGATAGAACAGGCAAAGATTTCTTAGGTTACGGGAATTTGTGCTAAGAAAGATGGAATTATAAAGTGTTTAACAGTTAACGGGACCTGAGGAGTCGACGAATGAAGAGGATCTCTGTAGTTTCTCTGCGTTCTTCCAGGGTATTCCGATTTATAAGTTGAAGGTGATCTTGATAAGGGGGCAAGCTAAATGGATCATTCCAAGACAGACCCTGAAGAGTAAATCTAAGAAAACGACGTTGAATGCTCTCGTGGAAGAAATAGTCTTAAACAATTTCTTACTTACAGTGAAATATGGGAATGCGATATTTCAATATCGTTAATAGTAAGGATAAAAAGCATAGGACCAAAGTGGCTACCTTGGGAGACCCCTGAGGCAGCTAAAAATGGGTGGGAGAGTTGTAGATCTGAAACGAACATTGTATTATCGGTTTCCTAAATAAGAAGAAATCCATTTTATAAGGATGGGTTCAAAGCCTTTGGAGAGGAAAGTTTGAACTTATAATTCTATGGGAAATTTTATCAAATGCCTTGCTGAAGTCAGTAGAGATAATATCTACTTCCTTTCCGTCCTCTAAGGCTAAAAGGGTATGTGATACAAATTCAGCAAGGTTAGTGGTAGTAGAACTGCATTTAAGAAAACCATATTGTCAACGGAAACTTATAATTTCGTACAGAATGCTTTTGAATATATTATGTATGTGAGAAAGTTTGGCAATGGGACAATAGTTTTTAACATCGCTCTTAGCCCCCTTTTTATGTATTGGAGTTATGAATGAGGTTTTCCATATCTGGGAAAAAATTCACCTTGAGATAGTGATAAGCCAAAGATTTTGGAGAGTTGCGAAGATAGTGTTAATGAGCATTTTTTAAGGAAAATTGCGGGGAAACTATCAAGGCCGTGGAAAAAATCGTCATTAAGTTGTTTTAATTTATTTTCTATAAGATAAGGGTCGACTGTAAGAAGAAGAAAGGACCTATGCAGAAATTCGGCAAATAATTAAAATAATTTGAGTCAGGTTCAAAGGAATCTTCCCCGATGATTGCTTGGAAAAAGTGGCAAAAAAATTGGCGATATTTTGTGGATTATTCCAAATATCAGTATTGAAGGAGAGAGAGGTAGGATAACCATCAGTCTTTTTTTTATAATTAACGTTTCAGTTCGAAACTTGGGATCATTTATGAGTTTGGATTGGGTTTCTATTAAAAAATGTTGGTAAAGAGAGTTGTATAACTCTGAGAAATGAAGATAAGAGCCGAAATAGTTGGAATAGTCGGTGAGAGACCGAGCGCGAAGGAAAACTGCCAAACGCCAAAAAACAAAACGTTTGGGACTCGAATAAAGATAGCTCATGAAATAAAGATTCATGGCATAACATAAGAATAAATGAAAAGAAGTTCAAGGATCCGAACAATTTTCTGTCGAAAAAAATACTAAGGGCCGCCGTAGAAAAATTAGCATAAAGTTGACCTAAGAAATGGAACTATCGAAAAATGTAAGGTGGAAGCCGGAGGTTTTCTTATGTCGATACGGACGGGTAATCTCTCACGCGGATCACTTAAGTGGGAAATTTGTTATTTCTGATTCCCTTAAAATGTCGATTAAACATAATGAAAGTATTTGGTTAATAGAATGTAAAAGGAGTTACCAAAACCAATGCAAGTGACCAATGGCCTAGTGACTTATACTCTCAACCATTCCTGTGTATGTGTTGTTAATGGCTAAATAAGATGCACTTTTTCGAGACAATTTTTTACTCTTGAAGTATATATCAGTTCCTCGCAAGAGATAGTACCCCGGAAAATAAGGTGGCTATGAGCGGGACACGAACGCAGGCTCTTCGCTTAGCAGTCCGACATACTAACCACTAAGCCACAAGGCAATACTAAAGTATTGGCGGAAAATACGCTTCATTGAATGTTACCAGATCAGACAAATTGAACTACGTATTTATATCATCTTCAAAGGATTGGAGATTAATGTTAAAAGCTAATGGCACTGTCGTCAGAAAAAGCTATAAATTGGATTAATTTTTTTCAGACAAGAGGTCATTCATGAATATTTTAAAAAGTGTTGGAGACAAAACGGAGCCTTGAGGTTCACTTGTATTTGTTTTGAGATTATCAGAAAGGTATTAAGAAGTAATACAAATAAGACGAGTTTTGTCGATACAATTCTCCGCATTTTTGACAAAAGGGCTTGGCATCAAACACTATCAAATGCTTTTGAAATATCAAGTGTACTTTCTCAATAGCTATGGAGAGATTGGTTTTACTTTTCCGTGAGATAGACAATGGGATTACTATAGTCTTTTCAGTAAAAATGTTCAGTACGCCGGTGTATATTATCAAGATACTGAATTGAGATAATTTCTACTGAAAATGAAACAGAGCCACTGACAAATGTACATGATTTCTGTGTATCTCTTTAAAAAAATTCGTACACACCACCATAATCGATCACCACCAACGTTTTTGTAATTGGAATAATGAATAATAATCGCTTACTCACTTCTACCTACCCTTTCTGTGTGAATTGAAAAAAAAAGTATTGCACCAACAGAGTGACCTTTGCCAATTGAAAACACTAACATATAGCTTTTTCATTGGTTTTTATCAAATTGGCTTATTGAGCTTTCGGTTTTGGAGCTTTTGAGAACAAATTTAGTACTGTGAATGGGTGTTGTCGTATTTGTGTATTAATATTTAAATTTTGTTGGATTTTAGTATTTTAATAGAAAGAAGTTATTTTCCCGAAGTTTGCAAGTGCAGTACGTGATCATATTATTTCGGAAAAGTATTTTGATGTGATATTGTGTTAAAATAAGAGTGATCTGCTATTGTGATTAATAAAAATAAATATACCTGTACATATACACAGTATTATTATCTACAGTGAACTGAAATTGGTTTAAAATGTTTTTATACTGTGAAATGCTGATAAATAAAAAGTGAATGTATATTTCTTTAAATTAATAGTAATGTATTGTATTGTAATCAGCAACTGGTGACCCTATGCACATGGCTTTCCCATTTGCGACGATTTAGAATAATAACTACGGAAACCCTGTTAGAGCTTTTACTTGAAACAGAAATATACAACCCAATGCAACCAGACTGAGAAGCAAACGTCATATCTTCCCTGTACTGGCAATTTTTGTTGAACAGACTTTAGTGGATCTAACGCTGTAAGCAAAAGCCGTAAGTATTGCCGGTCATTAAGCTTCGGATCTTCAAGTTATTTGTCAAGCTAATAATATATCAAAGCTTCAATGTATTGGAAAAAAGAGACGTAAGTTAATTTGGTCCTTAGTATGAAAGTGGGGAAGATTTGCCATTTTCAGGGAATTGCTGGACAAATGCTGTTTTCTTACCCACTTGGAAAGAAACCAGAGAAAGAGAACAGATGGAAAAGCTTTGCCTCTTTTGACCTCTTCTATACTTCACTTGCAACTCGTTTGTTAGCGTGACCTACAAGAGTTTTTTTCACAAATCTTGGTGTAAATCACTGTTTCGTAAGTCCTATAGAGCATAAAGGATATAGGATAGGATTAACATTTTCTTCTTCAATTAGATTCGATTTAGTTTAATATCGCAAGATGATCGTATCAGCAGAAAATGCAGCTATCTGTACGTCTGCTTAATGTGGAGTCAGTCCAAAGAACGAATAGTATGGGACCAAGAACACTTTCTTGCGGAAAACCTTATCGAAAATTTGTGAAACATATAAACATATTTTAAAAAAATATCTTTTCTTCTACAATCGGAATTAAGCACTTATGTTATACTGTTTCAAAGCCTTCGGAAATTATTGGCTCGTATGCAGTGCTCGTGTAGTGCCCCGTGGCTTAATGTGTCGAACTGCTAAGCGAATGAGCCTGGGTTAAAATCCCACTCATAGCCACCTTCTTTTCCGGGGTACTGCCTCTTGCGACGAATTGATAAAACCTCCAAGAGTAAAATTTTTCTCGAAAAAGTATATCTCATCACATTAGGACTCAGCGGTAAACTGTAGGCCCCTTCCATTCTTGCAGATTAACAACACACATGCAGAAATGGTTGAGAGTATAAGTCACTAGGCCTTGGCTCCTTAAGGAGTTGTTGCGCCAGTAAATTTATTTATTTTTTTATGCAGTGCTTGGATCATTGTCTGAAATATTCCTAAAATACTATGAAATATTTCTGAGTTGTTGTTTTTTAAAACTAAAATGCAAGATATCTTTAACGGATTCTAACACACAATCAAACAGTTTTAAGTTTGATAAATTTATAATTTATGTTTATTATCTTAATGCACTAAAAAATGTTTTTTTTAATTAAAACTTATAAGAATTTAAAACGCCTTTTCTCATTGTGATCCAATTAAAATTCTTATTAATTCATTGGCAGTTAAATTGCAAGTAATTAAACATTTGCAAGAAACTTTATTGCGTGTCGGCAATATTCTGTAATAAAAATATATGTGTCATTATCCTCAACCGGTATTTGTGTAATCAGTTAAAAAAAAAATAACAATAAATAAATGAACTCCTCAGAAGGAACAATTTCGCTACCAAACCGATAAACAATGATAATATGATCCAAGATATTATAAAACCGATAATGTCCGATCAACTTGTTGGCATTGACTTTCTAATCTTTTTATAATATTTCTGATTAAAAACTTAACGAATTAGCCAAACTGGGGAATGGTTTGCTTTAAATATTTGTATACAACCAAAAACGACGGAGTTATTTTGTAATCGTTGCGGGGATAATGTGTATCGAATCGGTCTTGAACGTTTTGTGAATATTTTAGTGTTTTTCTACTTTTTTCAAAGTTGAAAAAATTGTGTAAAAGTAAGTTTTGAAAGTTTTTAGAGGTATTAACTTTGTCTTTAAAAAAAATGGATAATTGATAAAATATTCTATTCCTGTGATACATCATTAACTCATTCAAGGAATAATGAATCAGTATTTTTCCCCTAGTTCTTGGCAAGAAATGAAAAAATGCATTATCTTATCTGTCATTAATCCGTCAAAATTGCTGTAATCTTGACATGTTCTCGGAAAACATTTATTTCTGAAATATTGTTAATTAATTGTTCTTCGTGTTACCGATATTTTTTTTAATTTAGCATTTGATTTAAAAACCGTTATCGGTTTTGTAAAATTTGAGTTTGTTTTAACACAAGGCCTAAATATTCTTCTTACTTGTTCCAATAGAAATTGTTCAAAAGTTTTGAAAATTAAATTTAAATTAAGAGGTATTGCCACAGCCTTTCGGTGATGATTCCTATGTGATAACTTCTTGAAGCTTCTTCAGACAAAACCTCAGCTAGCTTATTCTCAACATAATTCACAATTACAAAAGAATTATATCCAACTTTTGTGTTAGTTAAAAGGCTATGTAAAATTAGTTAAGCGGTTATTGAAAATATCAAAGAAATGATATTCTATAAGAATGATTACTTCAGATCCAATAACAATTATGGCTTATCTGACTAATTCGTCTACAATTCCTTTATTAAATCAAAAACAAAATGTCGTTGCAATTATTTGATTTTAATTACCAGGAAATTAATAGCTGTCTAAACCACTTGATTCAAATCTTTTTTTTTTAGACAAGGAATTTAATCAGATAAGAAGGTTTAAGAATATTTTGTTGACCAATTTGGAGTTATTATTTGTGTTTGGAAAGGTTCTTTCCGTCGGCTTTTTGGTTTTACACTTCGAGTGAAGTTTCGTCTGTGTATTTATTTCTTTTGTTTTTTTTTTAAGTCACAGACGAAACTTCAGTCGAAGTGTCATTTTTTTGTTTTTTTAATTTTTTACTTAAAAAATTCCCCTGAGGAAGGCAGCCTCCCCTGCCGAAACGTCGGGAAAAGCAATGAAACATAGTTGTTTCATTGCGAAAACTACAGTGACCAAAAAGCCGACGGAAAGAACCTTTCCAAACACAAATTAATAAGGAGGTTTAGTCGAAATTAAATAAAAATAAAAAATGTTCAATTATTCGTCATTTAATAAAAAAGAGGGATTTATCAATTGAAAAAAAACCTTTAATCGGTTTTTGTATATTCACGCGCCACACGTGTTCACTTCAATTGCACTTGAGATTAACCGGAATTACGAGTAATGGCTTTATCGTGGTTGCACTAGTTAATAAATAGTCAAGTTGTATATTGATAATAATTATCCAAATAACTTTGCCGTGATAATGTGTTTTGGGCCGAAATTTGTTGAATTTTTTGTTTTAATGAAAAGGAAGGGTCGTGTATTGGTTTCACAGAAAATTATTGTTGCGGGTATAGGTAGAGGGTAAATTCCTTCTTTTTTAAATAAGTTAAGTGTGTCCGAGTTGTGTTTTTATTTTAAAATCGTTAGTGATTTCATGTTGAGTTTTTCAATGACTAAGCAAAATTTTCTTTTAATGGTTACGCTGAATCTCGCAAATCTAGACGACCAATTTTGTCACCGCTTGAAGGTATCACTTATCTTACTGAATTATTTCTGCCTGCGTGTAACTTAATGCCTTTATTCTTTTCCCATCATGGTCTCCTAGTTTTTGTGAGAAATCATATTTATCGCAGGAACTAACCTCCATTATGAACTTAATATTCATGTGGCCCAATAAGTTTGCTGAAATTGTTTCATTTTTCAATCTAGTCAGAAATTCAACATTAATTGAATTTTATCCAATGTTTGATTCACGAATAGTTTCCTTCATCATCACATTGAAATCATTATTGCAAGCGACTTCCATGTACATAATTCAAGTTGACTCCTCAATTCTGACGACACAACACTTGAAGGAAGGCATTTTGAGATTTTTGCTTAGTTATACCACTATACTCAGCTCTATAGATAAGCCTACACGTAGATGAACCAATACTTTCAAATTATTTTTACATCTCATGTTAATAATTACACAAAATTTACCTTCTTCATTCAGCACTTTTCAGACTAGTTTTTGATATCAGCCAATTTCTCCTGCCCAAGCAATTGATTACAGAAGAAACATCTTAATAGGACAAAGCCAACGAGAATGTTCTGATTGGAATTTTTCGAATTTTAAACTGGTCCTGGTGTTTCCCTGATAGTGTCATTGATGCCACTGCTGATATGATCACTTAGGAACTAAGGTGATTCTGTTGGGTTATTGTTTTTTCCTAACAGAGTTAAAAGTATAATAACTAAAGAAAAGTAATACTACTAACCACGCAATAATGCTTGATTTCGCTGATCTCACGGGAAGCGATGATTTATGTTATTTATTTTTCTCCTTCCGATCTGGCTACAATTTATAAAGCGTTTAGACGTCCTTAACTCGAGTATAACTCCTACCTCTGTGCTTCACAAACATCGCTTCACCTTCTTGATAGAATACAAAACAGAGCGGTAAGATTGATACGAAATAGAACTGCCGCTGAAACAATTGCCCCTCTCGAACAACGACGCAATGTTTAATGTCTCTCCTTATTTTATCGTTTCTTTTATAAAAAATATTCACTCGAAGTAGCCAGCTGCATTCCTCCCCTTAAAAGTTTCTCCCGTAATACTCGTCTCGCAAGGAATGCTCATCAGTTCACCCTTGAACCCAATTTCGGACGTACCGTGAAATATAAGGATTCTTTTTTAGCCTAACAACACGAATTTGGAATAGTTTACCCGGCGAAATGTTCCCTTGCCATTTTGATCTGCAAGCATTCAAAGCCAATGTTAATCGACACCTCCTGTTCTTACTGCCCACGCACTGTGCTCAACATTAAAAGGGACACAAATAATCCCTTGTGCACGCTAATTATAAAAAAAATAAATTCCATGACTGGATCGCACGTACTTGCTCATATGTGCGGTCACATTGTAGAATAAAATTAAAGAAAATTAAAGTGAACATCAAAGCATTTATTCGATTTTTGTGACTTTTTACTGTTCGAATAAAGTACGTTAAAATGTATTGAGTGAAATAATTTAAACGCCATTTTATTTCTTTAGGAAATGTAAAAAAGTGTGAATTTTTTTTTCAAGATCGTAGGAGCCGTTTTTAAGAAAACGGTTTTTTCTTACCAACTTTTTTTTAAAAAATTAAAAAAAATCAAGAATACAAACTTAAGCACAAAAATAACGTTCATTTAAAAACAAAATTTAAAAAAAGTTCACTCACCCGTTTTCAAAATATTGATTTTTTTAAAAAAAAAAAAATTTAAATTATTAAAAATACAAAAAAAGTTTTCGGAAAAATATTTATACAAAATTACTTGGGCTAACTACATCTTCTTAAATATCAATTTTGATTGAAATCGGATCTCCAGTTTTCAAAAAAATTCGAAGAAAAAAAACCGATCCTATGGGAGGTACCGTTTTTAGGCTGATCGGCTGCTTCTCACACGAATCTCACACGCATTCACATACACAAAATAAAATTTCCTTTTTTTCCTTTTTCCATGGCACTTAATGCAGCAAATCTTAATACAATGTTGAAACTTCATATCTTCATGGAATTATTTAATTACATTTGTCATAATAATGATATATCCGTCTCGCTTTGGTCTCAATTTCAGACGAACCATCGAATAAAGACATTCATTTTACTCACCAGTTCGGTTTTTCCTTTTCATTTTAATTTCTAACATTCAAAAGCAATGTTCTTAGCACTCTCTTCTCTCCATTCCTGAATTTTAATTTTCACTTTTTCACAAAAATAAGTCAAAAAAGTAATTTTTATATTTCTACAACAAATTCAAAGTGACATAATTCGCCAAACATAAAACAATTAAACAATTTTGTTTTTTGTAATTTATCACTCGATGTGGCGGGCGCGGCGCGGCGTCGCAACCGCGCTCTGTGTTACATGAGATACCTATTGCTGTATTCTGTATATTACAACGCGGCGTTAAAACGCGGAGTCGAAACGCGATCTGTGTGACGGGGCCTTAAACGTTTTAATCGATTGTCTTGAAATTTTGTACGTTAGTGTACATCTTTTGGCATTCCTCAGAGGGGAAATTGAAATTTTATTTTTAGGGTTAAAAATAACGGTGCCTGCCATATAACCGCTAGGCTTATTTTTCTCGAGAACTGCTACAATGATTTTTATGAAAATTTTTGAGAAAATTTTTGTAGGTATGGGCCTATCAGTTTTGAACATTCAATATTTTTAATTTAATCAAAAAAAGAATATTGATTATACTAATGTTTCATAATAAACTCTAAAAAACTGCGTATCAAAATCTCAAAAAAAAATTAAAAAACTAAAAAATAAAACACAGGATTTCATAATTTTATTTTTGTAGGTTAGTGTGTCGGACTGCTAAGTGTATGAGCCTGGGTTCGAATCCCGCACATAGCCACCTTCTCTTCCAGGGTATGCCTCTTGCAAAGAAGTGAAAAAACCTCTAAGAGTAAAATTTGTCTCGAAAAAGTGCATTTCATGTAGCCGTTTGGACTCGGAGGTAAACTGTAGGTCCCTTCCATTCTTGAAGATTAACAACACACACACAGGAATGGTTGAGAGTATAAGTCACTAGGCCTTGACTCGTTAAGGAGCTGTCGCGCCAATAATTTTTTTCTTTTTTTTACAAACCCGGTCCTACAAATATCGAAACACTTTTTCATTAATTCATTATTAATTAAGAGTATGATGGCGTACATTTTTACTAAAAACCGTAAAGGTGTTTTGATATTTTTTATAAGTTCAAACCGTGTTATTTTCAACGTAAATGTTACTTATTTCTGCCTTTTAACGTGGCTCATAAGAGCAAGTACGTGCGATCCAGTCGTGCAATTTATTTTTTTAAATCCCACGTTTATACTGCACTACGAGTTGCCTCGATTTTATGTTTTTTTTTATAAATTGTTCCGGATGACATCTTCATAAAATGGTTGCAAAAGTTGTCTTGAATTATAATACAAAAGATTTAAAGATTGTCTGTGCGCCCTCATCTTGAAACGCCTTACAACCTTGGACTTTTATGATGGAACTCATTGTACTCGCATTGGGGCTGTTCAGCATAAATTAATCCTTTTTTTTTTATTAATGACTGCCTTGGTCCGATGCTTATAATCTCCCGTCTTATGAACATGGGCTTCAACCAGTATCTCAGTGAAGTGTTATCAATGACTTGGTAGTTGGTACTTATGCACTATCTCATTAATGATTATATTTACCAACTTATCAACGATTTCCGTCCTGATAATGGCTTGAATAAGTTAACAAAGATCCTGGAATCGCCCATTGGGTAGGAAATTCGAGTCTAAGATTTGGTTAAATGTTAAAAGGGAATCGAAATTACTCCTAACTAAATACCAGACAGTTAAAAGCATAAACAAGTAGATACCATGAAAATACGACCTTCAAGCTGTATTGATTTTTATTTCACCAGAAGTAGCATAAAATATTTCATTGTGTATTGGCTGAACTGCAAATAAAATTCTGCTGAATATTCCATGTTGTAATATTAGTAGGTTGAAATAAAAGTACATAAGTTAGTATAATCCATTTTTGTTTTTTTTTTTTTATGATAACTTTTATTCCGCTGTTTTTAAAACATTGAAAAAAGTTTATGTTCTTGTTGATTCTCACATCAAGAGTGTAACTAAATTAATTTATATGCAGTATTAAATTATGCAGTGCTTCGCCTTAATTATAAAAATATACCAAATTTGGAGAATTTCCCAAAACGCGATTCTTTATTTCGGGATTATTTTAAACGATATTTTGTGCGTCGGGTTAACAACGCTGCCACGGAAAAAAAGAAAAAGTTGCGAAGCGACCAATAGCCTCGGAAAAGGACGAATTTACTGCTGACGACCCGGAAAAACGAATCAAGGACAACGACCTTCGGATCTGCACGTGGAATGTTAGAACTCTTAACAGACCACGTGCATCCAAACAACTAGCGGAGGCCCTAGACTGCTACAGAGCAGGAATTACTGCCATCCAGGAAGTGCGATGGAATGGGCCGGGCAAAAGGAGGATGAAAAACTTTGACGTGTACTACGGTGATTGTGCAAGAAGACCACAGCGTTTATTTGGGTGCGGATTCGTCATAAGCGGTAGACTTAGGCAAGAAGTCTTGGGCTTTTGACACGTAAGTGAGCGACTTGTGACAATCCGTATGAAGGCTAAATTCGCCAACATTAGCCTTATATGCGCTCATGCCCCCACAGAGGACAAAGATGACGCCACCAAGGATGACTTCTATGAGCTCCTCTACAAAACATATGAGCAATGCCCTAAATACGACGTTAAGATCGTACTAGCCGATTTTAATGCCAAAATAGGTAAAGAGGAAATCTTTGGTAGGACTGTCGGAAAACATAGCCTACACGACACAACGTCTGAAAACGGACTTAGGCTAATTGACTTCGCAGCGGCACATAACGTCACCATTGCAAGCACACGGTTTCCTCATCTCGATATACACAAAGGGACTTAGCGACACCCAGATCAAAGAACCGTCAACCAGATTGATCACGTTGCGATCGATGCAAGACACGCCTCCAGTATATTGGATGTTCGCACCTTCCGAGCAGCTAACATCGACTCGGATCACTACCTTGTTGCAGCAAAGGTAAGAATGCGAATAACCCGAACTCCACAAACACGGAGTAATACTGTGAGGAAGTATGACGTCGGAAAGCTGCAATCGCAAGAAACCGCCAGAACCTATGCCGATCGAATATCCCGTAACCTCTCAAGAAATCCAGTACCGCCAGCATCAAGTGCCGAAGATCAGTGGCAACACTGCCAACAAGCCATCAGAGATGCCGCAACTGATGTGCTAGGTTTCACCAGACCACCACCACGAAACCTCTGTATCGATGACGAATGCAGGCAGGCCCATGCAGCCAAACAAGAGGCATATAAAGCGACGCTGCAAAGAAAGACGAGAGCTGCTCGCGAGCTCTACGAGCAGAAAAGACGGGAAGAACACCGGCTTCTCCAAAAGAAAAATAGAGAGCATGAGAAGCGGGCGATCGATGATATTGAGAGATGCTACTCCAGGAACAACGTGCGGAAGTCTAACCAACAGGTAAAAAGAACGTGCCAAGGAAAAAAAAACCCGCACAGAAGCCTGTAGAGATAGGAATGGAAACCTCGTAGTAGAGTCACAGTCGGTGCTGAGTACATGGAAGGACCATTTCTGCAGACTGTTAAACGGCGATGAAGACCAAAATCACGCTGTCAGGCAGAATGAACCATTCAACATGGATGATGACAGACAAAACTTCCGTCCGCCTGACCAAAATGAAGTAAGGATAGCAATATCTAAACTCAAAAACAACAAAGCTGCTGGACCCGACGGACTACCCGCCGAACTTTTTAAAGCGGCCGGAGATGACCTGGTGGAGTGCATACACCAACTCATCTCTAAAGTTTGGTCAGAAGAAAGTATGCCTGATGAATTGAACCTCAGCATCGTTTGCCCGATCCACAAGAAAGGAGACCTTCTAAACTGCGCCAACTATAAAGGAATAAGTCTCCTGAATATCGCCTACAAGATCCTCTCTACCGTACTATGTGAACGCCTGAAACCTTTCGTCAGAAACCTGATTGGCCCCTATCAGTGTGGTTTCAGACCAGGAAAGTCCACAATCGATCAAATGTTCACTCTACGGCAGATCCTGGAAACCACCCAAGAATTCCAAATCGATACCCACCAGCTCTTTATCGATTTTAAGGCCGCGTACGATAGCATTTATAGAGACGAGCTATACAGAGCCATGTCAGGTTTTGGCATCCCCACAAAACTCGTCCGACTGTGCAGGATGACGATGGAGAACTCTCGCTGCTTCGTCAAGGTTGGTAATTACCTCACAGAAGCTTTTGACGTCAAAAAAGGATTCCGACAAGGTGATGCGCTATCGTGCGATTTCTTCAACTTAATACTTGAAAAAATTATAAGAAACTCGCAAGTCAATTGTAGTGGGACAATTTTTTTCAAGTCTGTGCAATTGCTAGCATACGCTGACGACATAGACATCATTGGCAGAACTCGGCGAGCTGTCAGTGGAACGTTTGCTAGCATTGAAGCTGAAGCGGATAAGATGGGACTAGCAGTCAATGAGGCCAAAACGAAGTACCTGCTGTCGACAAAAAGGGACACACAACACCGGCGGATTGGACAAAACATCACAATAGACAGGTTCAACTTTGAGGTAGTTAGGGACTTTGTGTACCTCGGATCCGCTAAAATATCTGACAACAACATCTCGTCAGAAATAAAGCGACTCTTGCCAATCGCTGTTTCTATGGCTAGGAAGGCAATTGAGTAGCAAAGCTCTCTCTCGAAAGACAAAGGAGACTCTGTATTAGACCCTAATCATCCCAGTCCTGCTCTATGGCACCGAGGCATGGACTCTATCTAAAGCGGATGAAGATATCCTTAGTCGTTTCGAGCGTAAGATTCTTCGGAGGATTTTTGGCCCTATCTGCGTTCAACCAAGAACTATACGAGCTGTACAGCGACATTGACCTGGTCAAAAAAATAGGCATATCACGTTTAAGATGGCTAGGTCATGTAGAGCGAATGGACAACAATGCTCCGGCTCGCAGGATCTTCGATTCCATCAGTCAAGGAAGACCTCGCCTTAGGTGGCGCGCTCAAGTGGAGGACGACCTCAACCAACTTGGAGTGCAAAACTGGAGGCAGCTAGCCAAAGACCGAGCTGGCTGGGGAGGCATGTTGGTTGAGGTCCAGGTTCGTCCCGAACTGTAGCGCCACCTAAGTAAGTAAGTATTTTGTGAAATGGCAAAAAAAAACAACCGATTGAAATCAAAAGCTTATCGTCAGCATCTGGCCAGAATTTTAATTTTTTTATTTAGAGCAAATACGTGCGACCTAGTCGTGGCAATTTTTGTATCCCCTCGGCATCCTTTTCCTGAAAATATATTTTTTCTATTTTCCTACTTCAAACTCCATAAAAACGCAAGCAAATAGAGTGTTTTCAAACTATTTGTGGATATTGGAATCCATTTTGAAAACCGATGTTAATTGCATTTCAGTAAAATCCATCGTATAAATTGAATTTAAATTAGGCTTGGTGATAGGTGGTTTAATTCCAAACAAATTAATTGCTAATGCATTCCCAAAAGTCTAGCTGATGGCTAAAAGTAGGGAATTATTTTTGCAAATTGAATTAATATTAAAAGTCATGAACTTTGTTTTGAATTTAAAAAATTTATTAATAAAACCCACAGTTATCCTATAAAATCCAAATAAAAAAATTGTTCTTATTTAACCTTTTTTTATTTTTTTTTTAAATTAGAATTGTGTTTTTGTTTGTACTTACTTACATACCTATATCTATGTATATCTAATAAATTGATTAAATACTTTCCTATGTCAAATGTGTGTAGGTAATCAGTTAAAGATAAAATCAATAATTCATGTCAGTTAACCTATAATGACAGCAGATACAAAGGTTGTTTATTTGTGGGATAAATCAAAGTAAATCAGAGAACGGACTGAGTTATTTTTATATCTCAATAATGTTGTCATGTTAAAAAGTGCCTTATTTTTAGGTATGAAAGGAATTATTTATTCAAAGCACTTCGCTTAGTTAACCTCCAAATTCAATTCTTTTTTTCTTTGCCTGCCAGAGAGGTTAATCGGTTTAATATTCACCTGGATGATTCTCAAAAATACTTCAGTTTTTAGTTAAATCAATTTTTATACGATTAAAACGATTCATCTTTGCAGGAAGTCAGTCGGTAATATAGTTCGATAAAGTCTGTTAATTTTTTTTAGCATTTCATCAAAAATATTCCAAACATTTGAAATGGGAGATTTGCGATATCCTTATTGCATCCCCTCTTCTGTTTTCTTATTTCATGAATCCATAACTCGAGAACAGCTGCTCTGGTTAACCGCAAAACTGATCCATCATCTCTCTCCTCTTTACCTACTTTTTCAGTTTAAAAATCAAATCAATCTTCCAGATGACTTTCACATTCAAAATCGGATTGGACAGGGTACAACCTGAAAAAACTTCCAAATTTGGTTGGTACTGGCCGCCGATAATTTGCGTTGCCTGGTTTGCCATATTCTATGCAGCCGTAGTTCCCAGTTACTTTGCCTACCCCAAAATTGTTCTGACCAAAGACGAACACCTTCATCCTGATAGTTTTATTGGTGAAAGATCCGAACACCAACTTCTCGCCCTTTCGAATATCGGAGTCAAACTAGCCGGTACTGCAGAACATGAGAAAGCTGTAAAATATTTACTCGAACAAATCGGAATCGTTCAACAAAATGCCCGTAAGGATCTATACGACATTGAAGTCGATGTACAGTCTTCGTCAGGACAGTTTCTTCTATGGAAGATGGTTACAATCTATCATAATGTACAGAATGTGATTGTCAAGCTGAGTCCAAAGAACACAAATTCCTCGTCGTATTTGTTGGTGAATAGTCATTTTGATTCAGAAGTGGGATCACCAGGTGAGAGATGGTATTTTTTGTATGAACTAAATGAAAATATTTTGTTCTCTTCATAGCTGCTGGTGATGCTGGTGTGATGATAGCTATCATGCTTGAGACCTTAAGAGTGATTTCGGCCTCAGAGACTCCACTTAATAATCCAGTTGTGTTTTTGTTCAATGGAGCCGAGGAGAATAAGCTTCTAGGATCACATGGATTCATTACACAACACAAATGGGCGGACAATGTTAAGTAAGAGGAGAGCTCCGCAAATCCTGAGCTTGATTTCATAAAAGTTTTTCTTTTTTTTAGAGCTGTTATAAATCTTGACTCCGCAGGTTCTGGTGGAAGAGAGATTCTTTTCCAATCTGGTCCTGGACATCCATGGTTATCAAGAGTAAGACACATTTTTTTTTGTATTATTCTTGTGTTTGCAATTTTCCTAAATTCTGATTTCTAGTATTATGGAAAATACATTCCCCATCCGTTTGCATCGACAATGGCCGAAGAATTGTTCCAAAACAACTTTATCCCATCAGACACTGATTTCAGAATCTTCCGCGACCATAAAGGCGTTCCTGGATTTGATATGGCTCACAGTAACAACGGATACGTCTATCATACGAAATTCGATCGTTTTAGTATAATTCCTCAGGGGACATATCAAACAACTGGAGAAAATATTCTCGCCTTGACAAGAGCCTTGGCTAATGCTCCTGAGCTAGAGAATCCAACGGTAATTTTGAATCAAAATTGCGAACAATTTAAAAATCTATATCTTTTCCCTAGAAACACGCAGCTGGCCACACTGTCTTCTATGACTATCTCGGTTGGTTCACCGTTCATTACACTGAGGGCGTTGGTGTTGCCATCAATATCTGCGTATCTTTTGGAGCTTTTATCAGCATTGCTCTCTCAGTATGGATGATGATGAGAGAAAAGTCCTACGAAACCAGAGATTGCTTGGTGCGGTTTGCTCAAATTTTTGGAGTTCAAGTTTTGACTGTAATTCTGGCCACTGGATTGACAATTCTTGTGGGAACGCTCATACGGGCTTTGGGCTTAGCTATGGTATGGTATAAGGACTCTTGGATGTTGTTCGGTCTGTATTTCTGTCCAATGTTCTTTGCAATGGGAATTATTCCAGCTTTCTATTTGGGATGGACCAAGGAGAAGGTATGAAAGTAGATACATTTTCGTGGGACAGTGTCCATAAAGCTTTATCTTTCAGACAGTAATAAGCCTCCGACATACGGTATTTATGTTCCTGCACTCCCAGGCCATTATCTTAGCCTTGATAACCCTTCTGATGACTTCGTTTGCAATAAGATCGGCATTCCTACCGATGGTTGGTGTTTTCTTCTACACATGTTCTGTGATACTAAGCATAATCGCGATAGCCATTTTCAAATGGAGTAAGTTCTGTTGGAACTACTAATCAGATTGGAGTTTTTAACCGACATTTCCTTTCATAGAACCCATTTGGTTCCCCATCCACTTGATATGCAACATACCTTCGTTTTGGTTCTATTCCTATGTGACATTTGTCTTCTGTCATGTATTCGTCGCCATGCAAGGACGAGATGGCCCTGATAGTAATCCTGAATTGTTCATAAGTGAAGTGGTTTCAGTTCTGGCCATTCACATCGCTGGGTTTATAGTAAGTTAAACAGAGGGTAATTTTTTTCGTGCTGGAAAAATAAAGATGTTATATCCCCTTTTAGATCCCTCTTTTCCACTATTTCCGCAAGCCAAAGCTGTTCTTCTCGTCATTTGTTGTTATAACTCTGTTATTCTTTCTTTTGGCCATAACACCTATCGGATTTCCATTTCAAAAGGATGTGTGCGCAAAACGGTTCTATGTTATCGTAAGTCCTTTATCTTCAAATAAACCCTCAGAGGTGCTGATGCAGTTTGGTTTTTTCCTCAGCACACAAATCGTGTCTTCCACGAATATGGTGGTGAAGTTGCACGAAACGAATCTGGATATTATGTGCAGCCGGTTGATCCAAGAAATGTTGACTTAGATGGTGAGTCCTGTTTGAATATTTTGAAAATTGATATATGTTTTCTTACCTTCTTCCAACAGATTCAGTGTTTAAAAATGCAATGCCCTTAAGCTATACCCGTGAGAACTGTGAGAAGGAGATGTATTGTGGTCTTCCTCTTTCCAGTACTAGGTGGAAGGATTGGAAGTAAGCATTGTCAACTAATTAAGCCAACGTTGTTGTAATGTCTTATCCTTTTTAGTTATCATAGTCGATGGGTTCCAGCCGGGCGGCCTAAGATTTCCGAGAAAATCGATCTCCAACTCAATGCCAAGACCATGTTGACACCGACAAAAGTTCGTTATGAGTTCAGTCTTACCGGACCTGATCGAACGGTTGTGTACATTGGTCCATTGGATGGAGTACAGGTAACCGATTGGTCCTTTAATCGGACACCTTTAGAAGACCAGAAATACAAACCACCATATTTTATTTACACAACTTACTCGGAGGAGTTGATTCCCTTAAATTTCTGGATCGAATTGGAGGTGAAATGAATTTGTTTTCTTGTACTTGGAAAATTCCTTAAAAAAAAATTCTTGTTTTTTTAGCGTTCGAATGAAACATGGGAAGGGCCAACATTTAAGTTAGCCGTGGGAGGACATATGATGCATCATCAAAAGCAATATACGAAAGAATATAAGAAATACTTAGCCAGCTTCCCGGAATGGGTGTATCCAACGTCTTGGGTAGCATCGCATGAGAGTTGGCTGTTTTAGTTCTGTATTAAATATTATTTTATTTATTTTAATTATTAATAAAAACAATTTTCATATAAGAAAACAGCTTTTGATGTTTTTGTTTGAGGTGAAGATTTGCTTTTTGTGACAGTTTTTTTGAAAAAATCATAGGATATGGTTAGACCATTCCACATTCATGTTGTACGGCTAAAAAAATTAATTTGTACGTTTGATTGTTTTTCAGAAATGGGGCTCAAGGGTAAAATGAGGAGCATTCTTAGTGAGAGGGGTATTCATTATGAAGAAGAAGAATTATTCCATGATAGTTCTATATACAAATGGTTTTAAAGCTCTATTCGGGATTCTATCCATGAAATGCATTTTTATTTGGAATAAACCTACCAAAAGATAATACAACTGTTCATATGTTTTGTATAGAAATAGCCGCATCAAGCTGTACAGAAAATGTACTTCAGCGACACCTATCGGCAAATTAAGGTTGAGTTCATAATTCTCACGCACAAATTATATATTTAATGCATTTATGAAGAGAAAAAATGTTGCAGTTCTGAACTGTTAAAAACGGGTTCATAAATGAAAACATAGCTAAATCGGGGTAGGCGGTAATCGCCGAAAAAAAATTCGGAAATTATAATTATTCTTTCAGTGACGGGGTTTGGTTGGTTTGTTGAATTAAGATGGGAACGCAACTAAATCTTGTACAAGGAAATCCCGCTGATTTAACTGTTTTTCCTCCTCGCGACAAATTATATATTTAATGCATTTATGAAGAGAAAAAATGTTGCAGTTCTGAACTGTTAAAAACGGGTTCATAAATGAAAACATAGCTAAATCGGGGTAGGCGGTAATCGCCGAAAAAAAATTCGGAAATTATAATTATTCTTTCAGTGACGGGGTTTGGTTGGTTTGTTGAATTAAGATGGGAACGCAACTAAATCTTGTACAAGGAAATCCCGCTGATTTAACTGTTTTTCCTCCTCGCGACTTCTATAAAAAATTAAAGCCACGACTAGGTCGCACGTACTTGCTCCTATGTGCTAATCATTTTTAAGTGCAGGCGTTTTTTTGACAAAGATTTCATTTTTACCCTTAACCACCTACCAGCAATCTCGGAGACCGCAACGACTTTTCAAATTCAAATATTTCTATGTGTGTGTGTCGTACGAAAGAGTACATCCATAATCAGTCGATCAGCAACTGTGGAAGAGTGAAGGCTTTGTTGACGACTTTCACAGTGGAAAAGTGATATTTTCAAGTGTTTAATTGATTAAATACAGTATTTAAAATAAATTGTTAGTTTATTTGCCAAAAGGCAAATAATTAAATTTGTTTTTTTACTTTTTGTACAGCCAACATTAGTTTGGCAATCATTTGCATTAAAATAAAAAATAAAAAAAAAAAAAAGCTTTTTTAAAAGCTGTCCTTGAACTTTAGACAAGCAAGTCCAAAGTTATATAGGCAAAAATACAAGCGTTTACCATATAAGCGATTAGCTCAAGTTGTAGAGTGGCCGGATGCGGCGAAGAAGAACCCAGGTTCGAATCCAACCAACACTTTTTGGGAAAAAGTGTTGGAAAACAGAAACAGCCTAGAAGGCGGCAAATTACCCGTAGATAAGATTATGGCGCCATCGGATGATGAGCCAGAAAAATCGGCTGATGTCCCAATGACGTCAGTCAAGAGAAGAAGAAGGCAGAAGGTTCAGCCGAACCCGATAACAAAAAGGCCAACAAGGGCGAATCTGGCACAGTCAGTTGGAGATAAGGAAGAGGCGCGACCAGCCAAAACGACCGCAGCCTCTAAAATACCTCAGCAGCTGGAAAATGCTGGACTAGCGTCGGACATATCAGTGTCGTATGTGTCCGACGAAGGGGAGGGGCACTATACAAGTACCCCAGACGACACGCAAGTTGCCGAAGACAACAATAATGATGAAAAAAGGCCTTCCTCATCGGAATCCGACGATGAGGAAGAAAAAATTACTGAGTTCGAGCGCAAGATACTGGCGGTCAGAACGAAGCAGGAAAACAGAAGGAGGGCGGAAAGGCTCGCCAAAGAACAAAAGGAGGCGGCCAAACTAAAGGCCCTCCAGACGGCTGAGCAAAAGCAGCAACTACAACAACAACAGCAGCAACCACAGCTGCAGAAACAACAGCCACAGCAGCAACAAAAACAACAGCCTGCTATACAGCAACAACAACAACACCAAAAAGAACAGCCACAGCAAAAAAAGATGGATCAACCATCGACATCAAAGAACGCGCAACAGCAGCAGCGGAACGAACAGCAGCAGCAAAACCAACAGCAGCAGAGACAACAGCAGCTAAGACAACAGCAGCTGAGACAACAGCAGCAGAGTCAACAGCCTCAGACACAACAGCAGATGCAGCAGCAACAGCCATCGCAGCCAACACAAAAAAAAGGTAAGGTGCCGCCCATAAACGCTTATAAAATGAATATTAAAGATATTATTGATATATGTAGGGACGCCATAGGCGATAACTTTTTAATTAAACGGCTAAGTAATGATAGACATGCTATCCACTGCTTCTCAGTGGATCAGCACAAGCAGGTTAAAGAGATTTTAAAAAAAACGGCCACTGAACATTACAGTTTCACGCCGAAAGAGGAAAAAATACAAACGGTCCTCTTAAAGGGCCTTGACAACTCCACTGATACGGTGGCGCTTTTAAACGAACTCCGTCGGGTAGCGACGAACGATCTCGAGTTCGTGGGGGTCAAACCTTTCACGACTGTCAGAGCCAAACGGGAGCAACGGAAATTACCGTTCTTCCTGGTTCAGCTGTCGCCCAAAAGCAAACTGGATAGTCTACGGAAAATTACCAACGTAGACTACCAGGTTGTAACCTGGGACAAATTAAAGAGACGCGGCGACATGCTTCAATGCATGCGCTGCCAAAGGTTCGGGCATGCCGCGGCGAACTGCGGTATGCAGTCTCGCTGCGTGAAATGCAGTGAGAACCACAATTTAGGTGAGTGTAAACTCGGACAGGAAAGGGTCGAAGATAAGACTCTACTTAAATGTGTGCTTTGCGGAGGCGAGGGGCACCCTGCTAGTTATCGGGGCTGTCCTAAGTTTCAGCAGATAAAGCAAACAAAAGCTCCGAAGGTGGTGGAGAGGCGACCTATTTTTGCTCCTGCACCGATAGCCGTTGTGCCCCAAATCTCTTACGCCCAAATGGCGGCAGGGAGGGCAACAACAACGGTACAGCCACAACCAAAGGCTGCCAAACAGGCCCCCGTGCCTACGGCACCTGCGGGACAGGCCGATATAATGACTGTGTTGCTGGCCATGCAGGCCCAGTTAACCAGCCTACAACAACAGCTCGGAAAGCAGGAGGAAAGATTAGACCGTGTCTACGCTTACCTTCCCAGCTTAGGGCAATTTAAACCATAATGGGCGCGCTGTACGAGAACCCCTTTAAAATCCTGGCTGTGAATGTAAATTCACTAATCAGGACCGAACGTAGAGCAAATTTGTTTCAATTGTTTGCATGATCACAGTCCAGATGTCTTTTTGGCTAGCGAAACCAAGCTAAACCAGAAACACAAACTGACTCATAATAATTACAATATCTTAAGAAGGGACCGGCCCAACTCCACTCGTGGGGGCGGGGTCGCTATCTTTTTACGAAAAGGTATTGATCATAAGGTCATATATAATAGTGAAGTGCGAAGATTCGAGTTGCTAGAAGCTTGCATCATATGCATTCCTCTCCAACATGGGAAGCGAATGTATGTGATAGCAGTGTACGCACCAGAAGCACCTCAACCTGCAAACTTTATTGCAGAGCTCGAAAAACTTTTCGAGTGTCTTAGCCTGCACTCGGATGAAAATTACTTTATTATCGCTGGAGAAATCAAATCCAAAATCCAAGGGGATACCATCTTTTTCATTGGATGGGTCGACACCATATTGAGTATAAAATCGACCTTCTTGCTACAGATAGACCATCGTTCCCAAGGAGCGGTGCTTTTCTAGATCTACTACTGTTAGACTCAAGACTGACAGTAACTGACTCTGTGGGCCAACAGACAAGAAACTGTTTACAGACGGTAGAATACGACAGTGACCACTGCGGACTTTCCGCCGTCATACAGCTACCAAATGAACTTGTGGTGTTGGATGAATTTGTGCCTGAGCGCTCTTACAATTTTAGTAATTCAAGCTGGCCACGTTTCTCCAACACCTTGACAAGAGAACTCCTCTCTAGCGACATTGTGCCTCCAAACGACAGGAATCTATCGAACGTAGAGATCGATGGATACCTGCTTCAGATGGATGGTGTCATAAAGCAAACGATGGACAGAACAATCCCACGATACAAAGAACATAACGCAACTGAAACTTACAAGAACGCGACAATAGACGCACTACACAGACAAAAAAGTGGCCTTCTGACAAGATTAAAACTCTTGTACAGACGGTTTACTGAAAGAAACGATCTGGAGATTAGGACAACGTCAACTCGCTCATAAAGCAAAATTACAGATTGTCTATTAACTTGTACTGGGATAACAGAATTCGAGCCGTTAACTCTAGCGACCCGACTATGTTTCCCGAGATTAATAAAATCTTCAGAAAAAAACAATCAAAACGATCTTCCGTGTCTTAAGCTTCCGAGAACGACAGACAATGAAAACATACTCCTGACCGCAGATCTGGGGGACGCCGTCTTGGATGACGATTTCTTTGTGGTCGAAGATCCATTGGAGAAGGTTGAGACAGTTGGTTCTGCTTTTCAGCAAGTGTATAAGGTGAATGATTCCATTTGCCCGAACCACGACCTGGAGAACAGAGCTCTGCGGAATCACTTTTACCTTCGAAATAGCATCACGTAATGGCGATCTGAGAATCTTGGTTTTACCGGGTTCAATGAAGACAATCTGGCAAACGCCACTATCGCCGAGCTAAATGGACCAAGTTCCCTGCTCATCTCGAGGGTCGAACTACAAATGACCTTCGCATCATTAAAGAAAAAGAAGTCAGCAGGAGTCGATGGTATACCCAATGTTGTACTACGACATCTCCCTGAGGAAGCAATAGACATATACACAACACTGTTCAACAACGCGCTGAATAATGCATATTATCCAGTGAGCTGGAAGACAGCTGTTGTACATCCTCTCCCGAAAAAGGGAAAGGACAATTCCAATCCGGCAAATCTCCGGTCGATAAGTCTTCTTCCGAGTATCAGCAAAGTATTCGAAAAAGTTATCAATAGAGCTCTGTCCAAGTGGTCCGAGGACAAAAATATAATTCCAGACACCCAGTTCGGCTTTAAGGCGGGACATGACACAATTCATGCCGCGTCAAAGTTAGTATCTGCTGTCCAATGGAACAATGCTAAGAATCAATGCACGGGTGCCTGTCTAGTTGATCTGGAGAAGGCTTTCGACACCGTATGGTTAGAGGGTCTTTATCTGAAGCTAACCAGATGGGGCATAAGTAAACCACTGCTATATATGCTTTACGACATGCTTAATGGTAGAAAGTTTGTTGTCAAGAGTGGCAATGTAACATCTACCACAACTTTTGTTATTAAAAACGGTCTGCAACAGGGAGCGGTGAACTCTCCGATTCTCTTTAGTATTTACACCAGCGATCTCATTGGGAGTCTACCTCATGCAATTGCGTATGCCGATGATTTAATTGCGTACAGAACAGGTCCAAAAGTTGAGGTTATCAGAATTCTCTTGCAACGTGATTTCGATAAAATTCAGCAATATTGTAATGATTGGAAGCTGAAAATTAACTTCCAAAAATGTGAAACTATTTTGTTTAGAACCCCTGTGTCTAGGGCTTCTAGGGATACGAGAAAGAAATGGCGCAAGCTAGTGATCGCTGGGCCACATGGACATCCACTGGCGAGTAAAAGTGTAGTAAAGTACCTTGGCATCTGGCTGGATCAGTTTCTATATTTCAACCGACATGTAGAGGCTGCTCTAGCCAGGGCTAGGGGAGCTTTTGCTCTGACAAGACGGTTGTTTTATAGCAGCCGCCTTGAGAGCAGAGTGAAAGTGATTTGCTACATGGCCCTCATTAGGCCGATGATTGCCTATGGATGCCCTGTGTGGTTCAACGTTGCACCATCTCTAATGGAAAAGATTCGGGTGTTCGAGAGACAGTGCCTTCGCACTTGTCTCGGCCTTTATAGAACACCAGAGTCGGAGTACAAACATTATTATTCCAAGGAGGTCCTATACAACGGGGCCAATACAAACAGGATAGATAACTTTTTAATTAAGCTCATTCGCGGACACATTGCAAGGGCGATGACCTCAACTAATGGACAAATCTTCGGGGCTTACTACCCCCAAGATGAATATTTTGAAAGCACACGTTCGAGTGGTTTTATCCCGCCCGAGGCTTTCCTATACCTTGATAGTCGAGGGCTGATTCAGGATAGATCGGCGATTCCGTTGATCTACCACGTCGGCCGCAGAACAGTTGATAGGCGGCTCCTCTACGACCGAGACATAGTCGCTGGAAGCGAAGCAGAGCGCCTCCGTTTCAGTAGGGCCGTGCCCGACCGGGATCGGAAGGAAGCCCTAGATCAGGTCCACCAATTTTGGTGGCTTAGCTAAAACCCGACCATTTTCAGTCGACATAGACGAAATATCGCCTATGGTCGACTTACATATATCTTTAGTATCTTTAAGTTAGGTAGGGCAGTTGCGGCGGCACCAAAAAAAAAAAAAAAGAAAAAAAAAAAAGCTTGCTGTGGCTGTTCTAGATTTAAGTATTTTAGGTTTATTTTAAGTAATTTTAAGTTTATTTTTAGTTTATTTAAGTTAGTTTTAATTAGTCTAAGATAGGTTAAGCAAAAAAAAGCTCAGATACGCAGTTAAATTTTTCTGGGTGAAAAATAAAACCCTTCATTGATAAGATAAATTTAAGTTATTTTTAGGCCGAAAGGCAATTAAATTTAAGTTAAAGATTAATTTAGAGCGCCCGCATAGGGCCAGTAAGTTAAATAAGTTGATAGTTTTAGCTAGTTTTAAGATTTTTGTCTAGCATTTAAGTAGATATAAGTAAAAGTAAAATAAAAATCATTTAAAAGTAAAAAAAATGTACATCCATAATGGATGATCCATTATACCTTTTCTACTCACCAAACCAAACCAGTATTGCGCATGAGCTTGGAGAGTAAACACGTGCTCAAAGCTGAGGTTAGTAAAAGAATTTTGCCAGCGGTCTCTGAGATCGCCCGTAGGTAGTTATGTGATCTTTTGTACATGTTTCGTTTTAGTTTTCTTAGTGTAAAAATGGATATAAGGGATGTAAATTTGGAAAGAATGCAGCAGCAAGAAATGTCTGATGAGGGAGATATGTCGGACGAGGATTTTAGCGACGTGGAACCCGATGTAAACGAAGAATTTGCGCTGTTTGAAGAGTTTGAAGACTGTGAAGCCGATTCTGAAATTGAGGCTGATGACGAAGCAGTTAAGTTGTTTCAAACTTAGTTCCTATCGAGCAGAATCAGCAGGTAGAGTATCTATAAGGTCAAGATCTCCTTCTATAGAGAGTGACTCTTCAGATAATACTCCCCTTCCACGTTTGCTGTTTCGAGGAAGACCAAGCCACAAGAATTTTTTTTCGTGTTAATCGTTTTCGCTGGACATCTACACCGAATGTCGGTCGCTCAAGAACACCACAGCATAATATCATACAACAAATCCCAGGTGTAAAACCTGATTTTCGTTATATAATTACTAATTCTACGAAGCCGCTGGATATTTGGAGCCGTTTATTTACAGATGTGATGCTTCAAAAGTAGTACTACACACTAATGAAAAACTTAGCAAAATCAGACCAAACTATAAAAAGCAAACTGTTGTATTCACGATTTGGACCTAATAGAGGTTAAAGCTTTTATTGGATTTTTGTTTTATACAACAATATTCAAAGAAAACCCTGATACAACCTGGTATAGTACCGACGGCACCGGACGAGAAATTTATCATTGCATTACTTGTAAAAATAGGCTGGGAGTTCTGACGAATACAATACGATTTGACGATGCCGACACTAGAGAACAACGTCGTAAATTTGACCTATCTGCTCCAATTTCAGGAATTTGTCAGTGTTTTGTACAGAACTGTCAAGAAGTTTACACGATTCGAACTTGTGCCTGTGTAGATAAAATGCTGGTGGCTTTTCGCATCGCTGTAAGTTCAAAATGTAGCTATATGCCAACAAAACCGGCAAAAAATATGGTCTGAAATTTATGTGCATCACTGATGCAAGAAATATGGTTATCTTTTGAATGCCTACATTTAATTCGGCAAAGATTCTGATGGCAAAGATTTAAGAAGAAAAGAAACTATCAAAACCAACTCAGGCAGTTCTAAGCCTGGTCTACAAAATTAAAGAAACCAATAGGAACATCACCGCTGATCACAAGTCAACAAAAAAAAATATTTTTCTTTGAGTCTGTTATTTAGTGAATATTTTCTGATTGTATACATCGAAAAAAAAGCAGAAACTCCATTTATAATAAATAAAGTTGGCTATTGTACCTTTACACAATGTAAAACGAATATTATAGTGTTTTAGGAGTTTTGTTTAGGAGCCGTTGCATATAAGATGCAGGAGAGGGGTAGGGGGGCTGTGGGTGTGAAGCGGGAGTGAGAAACTGTCAACGGCAGTGTGCGCGTGCGCTTTGCAAAGGAATAACGTATTTTATGTGTCGTGAGGCCTAAAATGTCTTCCAAAAAGTGCAAAAATCCCGTGATCACATCACCGTCTGTTGAACCACATCTAATTAATTCAGAAGAGTTTGATGACTTAGTAAGAGATTTAAATCTACCTAAACTTAAAGCAGAAATATTAGCTTCACGACTAAAACAGTGGAATTTGCTCAAGAACGATGTTAAAATAAGTGACCAAAGAAAACGTCATAAAACATTTTCTGGATTTTTTACAAAAGAAGACGGACTTTGTTATTGCAATGATGTGAAAGGTTTGTTTGAAGCAATCGGAATCCCTTGCATTTCTTCTGAATGGCGTCGACAGCTCTACAAGAAGCTTAAAGGCAGTTCTTCTTCACAATGGAAATAAATTTCCATCTCTTCCCCTTGCTCATTCTGTAATGCTAAAAAAAAATTATGAGAGCGTTAAAATGGTGCTTCAAGTTTTAAAATATGAAGAGAACGTCTGGCCAGTGATAGGGGATTTCAAAATGGTTGGATTTCTGATGGGAATGCAAGGCGGGTACACTAAATATCCGTGTTACATTTGCTTATGGGACAGTAGAGCCGATGCACTTCACTACCAGCAGCACTCATGGACACAACGGAGCGAGTTTCAAATAGGACAACATAACGTCAAAAATGAACCAATTGTGAAGCCCGATCATATTTTAATGCCTCCATTGCACATTAAATTAGGTCTGATGAAGCAGTTGGTAAAGGCTCTGCGTCAAGACTCTGAGGCCTTTCAATATTTAAAATCATTTTTCCCGAAATTGTCAGAGGCTAAAATTAAAGCTGGTATTTTCATCGGTCCACAAATAAAGAAAATAATGGCCAGTGAACAATTCCTACAGCTCCTCAGTACCCACGAAAAACAAGCGTGGCTCAGCCTTAAAGCAGTGATTCATGGCTTTCTTGGCAACAGAAAGGCAGAGAATTACACGGAGCTTATTACTGATATGCTTCACAACTTCAAAGTTATGGGTTGCAGAATGTCTTTGAAAGTCCACATTCTACATGCTCATTTGGATAAATTTAAAGACAACTTAGGTGCATATTCAGAAGAGCAAGGGGAACGTTTCCACCAAGATGTAATGAACTTTAAAAAGCGTTATCAAGGACAATATAATGAAAACATGATGGGTGACTACATTTGGGGGCTCCTCATACGAGAAAGTTCCAACTTACACAGAAGAAATACCAAATCTGTTCATTTTTAAAGTCTTTTTTGTATTTGTATTTGTGGGTTTATTTATGCCGTCTTGTATAATTAAAGTCAATAAAAATATGTGAATTCAACAAATTAGTAACTACAAAAGCAAACTTTATTAGATAAAAATATTTTTTCTTTAATTAGTTAGGCATAAGTAATTAAAATCAGAGGTACAGAACTCAGACTCAAAATTCGTGTTGACCCGTGAATTGGTATTGGTATCGATAGTATTGGTCAAAATATTGAAAGAAAAACGCCTCACTTATGTGGGAACTTTGAAAAAGAACAAACGTGAGATACCGCCTAAATTCAAAGCATCCAGACAGAGGTCAATTGAGTCGTCGCTTTTTGGTTTTACCAAAGACATAACCATGTCATCTTACGTGCTCAAGAAAAATAGAGCCGTGGTCATGGTTTCGAGCATGCATCATACTATCCTAGTGTCGACGAAAGAGCATCGGAAAACTGGAAATCCTACTATACTACAACCTGACTAAAATAGGAGTTGATCTACTTGATCAAAGATGTTCAAACTACTCTACTTCTCGCCGAACACGAAGACGGCCTTTGAGTATAATTTACAGATTGTTGGATATATCTGCGTCCATTTCTCATGTAATCAGCTTGAGCAATCAAACCCAACGAACTGAAAACCGATTCAATTCATGGGAGAACAGCTTATAAAGCCGCACTTGAACGTCGTTTGAAAAATGATCACATTTAAAAAGACACCAAGAACTCTATTCTTCGTGTTCTACAGATAAAAGAAGATTTACAAAGCTTATCTGGCGTAGAAAGGCTTGACATAAGAAAAATATGCTCTAGTTGTGATCCAAAAAAGAGACGTAAGACATAAGAACCAGCAATAAAAAGATTGAAAAATGAAGTTCCTATTTTTACAGATCTCATTGTATATACATTGTCATTTTTTGGGAAAAAAGTTAATTTGTGAAGATTTTAAGAAAGTTTATGAAATGTTATCTTGGTTTACTTTTTTTTACTTTAAAATAAAACTTATATTATGTTTTTAATTGTGTAAATGCCAAAAATCCTCCATCTAAGGTCATATTTAGTGAGCGGTCTCTAGGACCGCACGTAGGTGGTAAAGGGACTGAAATAGATGGTAAGTGGTTATGGGTTGATGTTTTTTTGACGTGCAACTTCTTTAGAATCGTTGTGGTTTGAATCTCGATTAAATGAAGATGCGTCACTACAAAGGGACAAGCACATAAATATATAGGATTGTTAGCTTTTGCAGTTTTTTAGTGTATTACCTTTCCACTTGTTGTTTACTTTTTTCAGTTTAATTTTCATTTTGGTATGAAAAAATTTGAACAACTGGCTTAAAGATTCGTAGGAATCTGCAGTAGGGAAATAAGTCTAGATATAGGGACCTATACGTACGTACATTTAACAATAATTTACTTTTTGAAATCAAATTAAATAAAATAGCTTAATTATGTTTGATGGATCGAAAAACGTACTTTGCGGGTAGATATTCATGGAATTTAAGGATATTATGGACCAATAATAGGGTTGGAAGGAAATTAGGTACTAAAATTAAGATACCCATTCAACTACGGTGAAGTGGTGAATAAACAGTGGTATTGTTTAGGTGTAAGATGTTGTTTTTTGACGTGATAACGAAATAATATGACTCATGCTGATAAGACTCATAACTCATGCTATCCGCGATACTGAAAATGAAAAAGAACAGGCGCAAATTCCCAAAATAATTCCACTTAAATTCAAAAAGAACAAGAAGAGAAAATAAATACAAAATAGGCGGAGTTTTGTTAAAGTAGAAAATAGATGTAGATATTGGGGTGCGTGTGTGGATTTAACGAGTGGTTCTGTGAGTGTGAGTTAACGGGCTGTATGTTGGTGTTGCTGCCATCAATGTTTTCTAATGACGTTATCACGTAAAATTATCATCCGTAAACCGACTTTACAGACAACCAACTCTTTCTTTGATTGAAATTTTTGCATTCAGTAATCGAATAGTTTTTTTAATTTATTAGTTGTTTCTGCGTGTTTATGTGTTTTTCATAGGCTTCCTTATTATTTAGGGGAAAACACTAAACAAAGAATTTTTTTATGAAATAAAAAAAAAAACACTATTCATAAAAATATTGCAAGCCATCTTATTTCTTTTGATTTTTTCTATTTTATGAATTTTTCATGTCAAAACCAAAACGATTGTTTTTTTTTCGAAAAACATATTTAAATTTTTTTTTTTCAGTATATCAATTTGAAGAAATCTATAGTTTATACTAGGAAAAAAATTTAAAAAAAAATCTATTGATTCATTTTCAAAATATCCAAAAAACAAAAAAGTTTTTTAAAAAATTATTAACAATGCAATAAAAAATGTTTTTGGAAATTTTAATATGGAATATTATTTGAAACATTATTTTTTTATAATTAACGCGCGCATAAGGGACTATTTGTTTCCCTTTTAATGTAGAACAGACTGCGCGGACATTAGGAAGATAGGCAGGGGAGAGATAGGACGTGTCGATTGACATTGCTTTTGGGTAAACTATTCCAAATTCGTGTTGTTCGGCTAAAAAAAGAATCCCCATATTTCACGGTACGTCCAAAATAGGGCTCAAGGGCGAACTGATGGGCATTCCTTGCGAGACGAGTATTACGGGAGAAACTTTTAAGGGGAGGAATGCAG
The DNA here is from genome assembly GCA_963971375.1 of Platycheirus rosarum. Classification (NCBI taxonomy): domain Eukaryota; kingdom Metazoa; phylum Arthropoda; class Insecta; order Diptera; family Syrphidae; genus Platycheirus; species Platycheirus rosarum. The sequence goes on along the minus strand of OZ020510.1, from coordinate 29,549,847 downwards.
CTGGCTACTTCGAGTGAATATTTTTTATAAAAGGAAAGATAAAATAAGGAAAGACATTAAACATTGCGTCGTTGTTCGAGAGGGGCAATTGTTTCAGCGGCAGTTCTATTTCCTATCAATCTTAATGCTCGATTTTGTATTCTATCAAGCAGGTGAAGCGATGTTTGCGAAGCACCTGCCCAGAGGTGGGAGTTATACTCGAGTTTAGTGCGTATAAACGCTTTATAAATTGTAGCCAGATCAGATGGGGAAAAATACTTCTTACACCGATACAGAAAACCTAGACACTTAGCAGCATTCTTAACTATCTCAAGTATATGGTCGTTCCAAGGGAGGTCGTCGTTGACACTCATACCGAGTACTGAGAGCTTTTCGGTGTCTTCGATGTAAGTGACATTCATAGACAATGTCATTGTCTTAACGACAAAAGACAGCATTGGGTTTTTTAAACTCCACACGATTTCTATTACCCCATTTGACAATGCTGTATAAATCGGAGTTTAATGAGCTTAACATACGGTTCCGTTGCAATTGTACGTCCGAACGCGAAAATCTTGAATTATCGAACGAATATGAAAAGCTGAGGGTAGAGTCGTCAGCAAAACAGTTAAGTGGATTAGAAAACAGACAGAAGATCATTTATAAAAATGAGGAAAAGAGTCAGAGACAGAACAGAGCCCTGGGGCACACCAGCATTTATTTTGTGGGAATCAGACTTGAATCCGCCCAATACAACTTGTATTGAACGGTCCAAAAGATAGCTTCTAATCCAACGAACAAGAGTATTATAGATCCCAAAAGCACGCATTTTCGATAAGAGAGCTTCATGCCAAAGTCTATCAAATGCCTTGGAGATATCAAGAGCAATAATCTTACCTTCACCAAAGCGATGTAAAGATTTGTTCCACTGTTCGGTGAGATATGCCATCAGATCACCAGTGGAACGGTTGCTGCGGAAGCCATACTGACGGTCATGAAGAAGTTTTCGATCTTCGAGATATTCCTTAAGCTGACGGTTAATCAGCGTTTCCATGACCTTAGAAAGAAGGGATGTTAGTGCTATGGGTCTTTAGGAGGAGGGGAGGATGGGTCACCTATCTTAGGGACAGGCTGGACAAATGCTTTTTTCCATCTTCTAGGAAAGATTCCAGAAGAGTAGGAGCGATGGAAAAGCTTACGCAGTGCCTTTGCTAGTATGGAAGAACACCTCTTCAGGAGAATCGGGGGTATATCTCTCGGGCCAGCAGATTTGCGTTTATCGAGATCTTTGAGAACTCTTGCTACTGTACGAGTGCGGAAAAAAATCTGTCCTATTGAAAAATTTAGATTTTCAAGTACAGGAAGGGCAACGTTGCTGTAAGTCAACATGGAGCTGGCAGCGAAATGAGCGGTGAGAAAATGTGCCTTCTCTGAAGAGTAAACAATTGGTTTGTTATTGTCGATGAGCGTTGGAACCGAAGATGTTGAGGAGTTTTTAATATTTTTCACAAATGACCAAAAATGTTTACTGCCTTTGAGACACTGCAGAATTTTTTGACGTAATTTTTGGTCATGCAAAAATTTGGTTCTTTCAATAACGGAGTTGCATGAGTTCCTTGCTGGTTTGTGCTTTTTTGGTTTTCCTCTGTAGGGTTGTCTTTGTAGGATCGGAAACTTACTTCTTTAAGCCTGATAGCTTCTTTACACTCAGAATTAAACCAGGACTTTTGTTTAGGCTTGACGCTTTTTACTCTGTTAGGAATAAAATCACGCATCCCTTGAAGAATCACATTTGTGATCATTTCAACACTGGCATCTATGTCACTATCGAGGAAGCATAGTGACCAGTTAAAGTTTCGGAAAAAATATTCAGGCCGTCCCAGTTGGCTTTCTTGTATTGCCAAACGGTCCTGGTGGGAAGTTTTTCTTTAACTGGATGGGTGGAGGACCAGAAATTAGCTGAAATGAAATGAAATAGTCCGAAGTGCCAAATGGAGAAGTTATACTAATTGAATATAAATATCAGGGTGAGAAGAAAGAAAGAAGTCAAGAGTCAAGAGCAACATCCGGTATACGCGTTGGCCAATCGATCAGTTGAGTAAGATGATGTAACCCGGCAAAGAGCTCGACATACCTTCTTTCTGTCTGACCAGAATAGCGGAGCCAATTGGTATTGTGGTATTGAAATCGCCCGCAGTAACAATTTCAGTGCGAGGATAAAGGAAAACAATTTCCGAGGTGGAATCAGACAGCGCATCAAACTCGTTAAAAGTTGAGTTAATGTCAAGATTTGGACTCCTAAAAATGAAACAATAATGAATGACATACTTGCGGACAGTGAATTTGAGACACATAAAGTTAAATTCCGTGTTGGAACATTGCCCATATTCAGGAAGGCTCATAAATCAGTTTGTACTCTAACCTGAGTCTCATTTAGTGCCAAAATAGCTGGCCTGTACTGTGCAGTGTAGACGTACACGTGGAAGAAATTCTTTCTTAGGCCGCGAACATTGGAACAGACGACACAAAAATCACTTACCATTTAAAAAGACCTACATCCAAAATACAGATCTGATTTGAAGCGGAGAGACGCTGCTTATTTAAATTTTGTTCAAACTTTGTATCACAAAATAATTTTCTGTGGAGATTTTTTTTCAACTTGGCTTACCCGAGCTAAACTCCCGAGCATTTTTTTAAAATTCAATACATTTTTTTTAAAACACGGGTTTAAACTCATTTATATACGAAAACGATTTAAGGTTATTTTATTGGTGTAAATCTTATGAAAAATAACAAAACTAATTTAAAAATTAAACAATTAATTTTACATCTAATAAAAGACAAAAAAAACTAAAACTAAAAAATATATTAAACTATATCAATGCAAGTATAAACAATTTACATTATACATAAGTTTGATCGAACAATGGAAAATAATAAATAGATATATTTTTTTTTAGTTTTATATTTACAACCTCCAACTTTGATATGAGCTTGTCCATGACGTTGGGTATGTCCAATCTGGGAAACCTTTCACAAACTCCCTAAATGTATCTGTATGATGTATTTCGTGATGGACTAAGTGTCCAATAACAGCCATGTCAAATGTCGGTCCAGACCAATCTGGGCTATATCTCTGCAAATATTAAAAAAAAGAAAATTAAGATGGCTTTTTGACCATACTAATCTAAGAAACTCACTTCGAACTCTAAAGTAAATCTAAGAGGTGTAGGATCCACTCCATATGAGAAATACACATAGTACGGTGGAGTGAATTCTTTATCAATTGGCTCTTTATTGAACGACCAATCAACCAGCTTGGCATCTTCTAACGGCTGGAAGAACATTCCCATGTGATCCGGACCAGATATTTCGATTTTAAATTGTATATTCGTGGCTGAAACGGCACTTTTTGAGACAATACGCATTGATGGGATTCCTATAGGTTGCGGACTTACACCAGGAATCCAGAAGCTTTCATTTCTGAAATTATCACATGGAAATCATTTGACGTTGAGGATAAATCTTCAAGTTTAACTTACTTCCATCCTAGCCATCTGGCGTTATAAATTGGAAAACCACACACCAATTCTGTGGCACAGTCCTCTTCAGTGGTTTTTGTGAGATTCGCGTTAAAGACAAATTCTGAAATATTTGAAATATTTGGTTATTACAGGAAAACAAATTTCTTTGAGCTTTCTGTAAGCTTTGACATATCATTTTTTCCGAGCTTTTACTTACGATCGAGAGAATGGGGTCTTCGATCGACAGGTACAACGTAGAAACCAGAGTCTTCTTTTCTTATAGTCATGTCAGCATTAAAGAACCTCCTTACAGTATTCTACAAAAAAAAAAAGAAAACATCTGATTGAGCTTTCAAAAGCTTTTGAAATTTACTCAAGTATTGCTTACCACTGCATAATATCTTTGTGGTGCAGTTTTAGGCTCATAAGGAAAACCTATTGGAGTTGCAGCCAGAATCACAAATATTCCACACACCACAGCAAACATTGCAAGGATAGTCTTGGTCTTACGGAAAAGCAATAAAATCGGGATTAAAAATCCTGCAGCCAATAAGGACATAAGAGCAACAAAGCCGCTAGTCAATATCTCCGGATCTGTTTCAGCTCCTTCACGGCCTTGCATCGGTATAAAAGTTTTGAAAAATGAATAACAATTATAGGTGTAGAGGAGGAATGGAAGTATCTGGCACACCAGGTGAGGAATCAGCCACAAGAATGCTAAAATAAAATGTTAATAAACAATTTCTCTAGAAAATTAAGAATCCTTTTACTTTTTCTATGGAGACATGAGGCTAGATTGATGATGACCGATACTGTATAGAAAAGGATGCATACCACGATGAGGAAAGCTGACCGTATTCCAAGGCATATCAAGGGAATAGTGACAATTACCAGAATCAAACAGTGTGCATGCATGAACAGCTGCACTGCTATTCCAAGAGGAATTCCATACTGAAATAGTAGAATGACATTAAAGATACACTTTCTTGCCTTCAAAAACTCCCAAACTCACCTCTTTGGTCTTTTGCAAATAGACAGCTGGCAGAATGCCCAATAAGAAGAACATCGGACAGAAGTACAATCCAAAGATAAGCCATGTGTTCGAATACCACGTTAGTGGCAAACCAATGGCATCGAGAAGTATTCCTAGTGAAACTGTGAAACACGATGACAGAATCACCGAACCCAATTGGATTCCGAAAATGATGGCAAAATGACGGAAGGTACGTGATCTTCTAAGTCCCATGTGCTTCGGGAGCAGCCAGATATAGAGGAAGATGCTAATTAAGGCCGAGGCACATGCCACGATATTGAGAATGAGTCCTGTACTTTCGGTGTAGTATATTAAGAACCATCCCATGAAATCAAAGAAAACAGTGTTACCAACTGCGTGTTTCTGTAAGCATATTTTAATTTATTTTTAATCACAACTTTAAAATTTTGAATTTTTGTTACCGATGGATTTCCAAGTTCCGGTGCATTTGCCAGGGCTTTGGTAAGCGCCAGAACATTGTCACCAGTAAGCTGATAGGTGTATCTGGGGATTAAGTTGAACTTGTCATATTTCGTGTGGTAAACATAGCCGTTAACAACATGAGCCATATCGAGACCTAAGGATTTATTCAATAATCAAAACGACTGATTTATACAAAAAAAAATCTTCAGTAACAACCGTACTTACCAGGAATTTTCCCAAAGTCGCGGAATATTCTAAAATCTGTATCGGACGGGATGAAATTGTGCTGAAAGAGTTCTTCGGCGATTGTCGATGCGAATGGATGAACAATGTGTTTTCCATAATACTAAAGTAAATATTATTTAAAATTTCCATAAATATTGATTACATTGACAAACTTACATTCATAATCCAAGGATGATCGGGACCGGATTGAAAAAGCAGTTCCCGGCCACCACTGCCAGCTGAATCCAAGTTAATAACAGCTCTGAGAAAGGAACAAAATCAAGCCACTGTCCTCACTAAATATACTAAACTTACTTTGCATCCTTTGCCCACTTATGATTTGTGATAAAATTATGTGATCCTTGGAGAGGATTCTCCTCGGCACCGTTAAATAGAAATAGCAAACAGTGATCCAAAGGTATGTCATTCTTGGTTATCACTCGCAGCACTTCCAACATGATGACAACCATGGCACCTGCGTCACCAGCCCCTAATAAATAGATTTCCATTAGTTTCCCCCTCATTCATAATACCAACGATTTTCAATCTCATTACCAGAACTCTCTGGAACCGAATCATAGTGACTATTCACCAGCAAACACGACGAGCTATTCGAATCGAATCGGGAAACCTTAACAACAACATTCTGTATGCTCTGATACATGTTGACCATCTTCCATAGAACATAATTCCCCGATCCCACCTGAACATCAGATTCGATGTCATAGATATCGTTTCGAGCCGAACTTCTTATCTTATCCACTTCGCCAAGCAAGAAATGTACAGCACCCTGTTCGTTGGCAGCACTGCCCACCACCCTTGGTCCTATTTTGGTTAAATTCAACAAGTTATTCTCCGCCCGTTCGCCAATAAATCTGTCTGGATTAGTTGCTTCATCTTTTATGTGCAACGGATTGGGCGAATATTCAAAACTTGGTATAACCGTCACGTAGAACAAAACAAACCAAAAGCTCAAAAAAACTGGCGCCCAATACCAGCCAAATTTATTGCGGTTATACACAATTTTCAGATTCTCGTACTTGGATTTCATCTGCAAAAGAATAGACCAACAAAAAAGACATAAAACAAATGTATCTATAAATATAAATATTATGTATTTTGGTCGGTCCTTGGGGAGATAAGAGTAAGTATACGCGCAGAGCCGGGGAGGCATTAAATCGATACCGAAAGTTTATTGCCCTCCATCGGGAGAGTATTCGTTTATCTCATATCTTTTATCTTACAAATTGAAAGTCACACTGTCCACATTTTCCCATTCTGGTCCTGGGATATAAATGGGAAATTTTATTAGTCCTTAGAGTGAGTAAATTGATGGGAATCTTTTTATGGATTACTTGTGACGCGACATATTTAGCTTTAGTCAGCGGGTAATAAACTTTTAAAATTTAAATTGACCATTAAATGCTTTCGGACAGAAGGAAGGAAAAGGATATGGAAATGGAAAATGGAAATAGTTTGTGTTTTAATAATGTCGGTGGGGGGAAGTTATAGAGCTTAATGTCATTAAAACTGGTCAAGTGGAATGGTCAGTTTTTAATAGCGTTGACGGTATTATATGTGTCATATAAAAGATGAGGATTTTGGGAAATTATTTATATTAAGTCCTCAAGTCCCCAGAATTGACAAGAATTCATGCCAAAAGTGGTTCTTTCGAATTGGAGTACTCCAAAGGGATTAGAAGCTACAGTGGTGATAATTCTTGAAAGTAATGGGACATACATATATTTAAAAAAAAATCCTTCGGGATATACCTGGGAAAGAGTAACATATTGTCGCATGTGGCCAGAAAATAATTGTATTGACTAATAGTTATAGACTCAAATATTTTGATGAATGTGTGGAAGAGAGCCGAAGACATTTTCTTAAACAAAAAACTTAAGACTTTCAATGGTCCAACGCCATGTATTTCAGAAAACAATTTATTGAAGAATTTTCTCTAAAGGATATGACCCATTTTAATACCATTTTACATTTAACAAATACCCGCAAACGTACATAGGTACATAACAAACGCGCATCGACATCGTACGATTTAACGGACGCCAACGAGTACATAGAAAAAACGAATGAGAATGATCGTCCCTCCACTCAAAGTAAGACAGAAAATGTAAGAAGATTAAAGTACAGTCGATTGTCGAATGTAATCATTAGAGTTGGCCGGTCGATCGCTTTTCGCTTAGTTCAGTTGTTGTAAAACGTTGTTGTAAAACGAAATATTATTTATTATTTTAAGTATAAACTTGAATTGAAAAAATTCACGGTGAAATTCCAATGTTTCTTTTAATGAACCCACATGTATATAATATATATACAAATACATATATACTACATAGCTTCTACCCGTGACTTTGTCTGCATAGACTTCAGATTAAATTATTTGTATTATTTAAATCAAAACTCGCAAAGAAAATTACTCAGAATTCTTCCGCAGAAACGGTGCATTTTTTTACAAAATCCAGCAATGAAGTTTTTCATATTCAAGGTACTCTCACAGGAACCCTGCTTTTTACCTGGATAAGGTTTTACAAAGCTTCACATATCTCTATCTCTACTTCTCTGTATCTGTGTTTATATCTGTATCTCTATATCTCTATATCTCTGTATCTCCATAATTTACCGCTGCTTTAGCACTTTTTGTAGGAAGTCCAGAGGCCAGAAGTCCATAAATACATTGTGAACTTCTGACCCAACCTAGTGAGCCAAAAGTACACAAGGAAGTGGGACACAAGTTCATAATATTTAAAGGGAAGTGGGTCAGAAGTCCATAATAAAAGTAAACATTTTATAGAAAAGTAGTACTTTACCACAATTCCCAAAGACTTTTACCGAAGTCAAAGAAATATTTTTGATGGAAAATGTTCGCCACCGTTATTGAATGTCTCGTTACAATAATACTAACACATTTTACAAAGCAACGGTTCTGGAAACAGACTTTTGCTACACCATTTTCATGGCAACAAAAATGTGTGAGGAAATTCAACTACTGCCCGAATCTGAGAGGAACTATTATATTGATGGTACCTTTGGCGTTCTTCCATTAGGCGAATGGAAGCAATTGGTAATTATTTGTGTAGCACATTCAGAACACGTAAATACTTTGTAGTTGTTGTTTTTATTATTAGTATTATATTATTATTATTTATTAATATAATTAATTAATTATTGTTGTAATTATTACATTACATTACATATTGATCTGCTCCGTAGATAAATCTACGAAGTAGAGACACTTATGAGCACTGGCTACTGAGGCAATCGGCTCAGACAATTACAAGACAACACACAAGACGACATTAATACCGGACAGAACAGAAGATAGGAAGAGGACGGAAAACAGAAAACACATAACACATGTCAACAGCACGCAGTTGGTTTTCGGACGGTCTCCCATCTTTCCACTAACAACGCGCAACGATGCTTGATTTCGCTGATCTCACGGGAAGCGATGCTTTATCGGAGCCAAGGCCGTTGACGTCTGTTGTAATTATTAATATAATCAATTTATAAAAATCGCGCGATGTGGTCTTGTGACACTTTTTAGAAGCGTCAAATAGCCATAAGAGTCTTTCCTTATTTTATCGCTTCTTTTACAAAAAATGTTCACTCGAAGTAGCCAGTTGCATTCCTCCCCTTAAAAGTTTCTCCCGTAATACTCGTCTCGCAACGAATGCTCATCAGTTCACCCTGGAGCCCAATTTCAGACGTACCGTGAAATATAGGGATTATTTTTTTAGCCGAACAACACGAATTTGGAATAGTTTACCCGTCGGGATTTTCCCTTGCCATTTTGATCTGCTAACATTCAAAACCACAGGCACCTCTTATCTCTCCCCTCCCTATCTTCGTAATACCCGCGCAGTGTGTTCTACATTAAAAGGGAAACACATAATCCCTTGTGCGCGCGTTAATTATAAAAAAAAAAAAAATGGCGTACGTATGGGGGGCATGCTGGCATCCTGCAACCCCTGCTTGGGCTCCCTATAGGATATGGAGTAGGTGCGCGATTGGGTTTATGCATAAGTTCTTTAAATCAAAAAGAAACGTTACACATACCCAACCTTGCACCTTATCCAAATCCTATAGTGATCCCAAGCCGGGGGGTTGCAGGGGGGCAGCATGCCCCCCATACCTTCTTCATACTAAGATTAACAAGGCGGGATATAAGTCCCAAATCGTAAGACTGGGTAAGAAAATGGATTTGAAAGCGACATTAGGCCATAATGGCCATATGACACTTTGGAAAAGCGACAGATGGCTATATGTTTGAATATGGCCATATGGCACTTTCAAATTGCGTCATAATACCATATGGCCATATGACACATGGACATATGACACTGCACCTTACAACAATAATCAATTAAAAAATCGCGATTTTTTATATCTATTATATTAATAATTACAACAATAATTAATTAATTATATTAATAAATAATAATAATATAATAACAATAATAAAAACAACAACTACTAAGTACTTACGTGTTCTGAATGTGCTACACAAATAATTACTATACTTCCATTCGCCTAATGGAAGAACGCCGAAGGTACCATCAATAAAATAGTTCCTTTCAGATTCGGGCAGTAGTTGAATTTCCTCACACATTTTTGTTGCCATGAAAATAGTGTAGCAAAAGTCTGTTTCCAGAACCGTCCCTTTGTAAAATGTGTTAGTATTATTGTAACGAGACATTCCATAACGGCGGCGAACATTTTCCATCAAAAATATTTTTTGACTTCGGCAAAAGTCTTTGGGGATTGGGGTAAAGTACTACTTTTAAACCCATTGAGGCTTCTTTTAAGAGTCTTATATTGTACCAAATGGGCGTAATCTTGTATTGTCATCCTTTTTTCGTCAAAAATTACCCTTTTTTGTATAGAGAGCAATAAAGAATTGTGACTCATTTTAGTAAAAAAAAAAAAATTGTGAGCTGTTCATCATTATAGACTACTGGCTCACTTGAGAGGGTCAAAAGTCCATAATCGGGGCCAGAAGTCCACAGGAATTCCTTGTGTACTTTTGGCTCATTAGGGTGGGTCAGAAGTCCACAATGCATTTATGGACTTCTGACCCACCCAAGTTAGCCAAAAGTCCATTATGGACTTCTGGCCTCTGGACTTCTGGCCCTGCGCCCTTTTTGTACTTGTCACTAAATTTAAATTGGTCTTACTTTCCTTCGCGAATTTTACGTCAAGAAAATGTATTCCTTGTAAAGTTTTTTGGTAAAATGGCTGAAAAAAGAAACCGATATTCCTACAAGTAAATTAATTTCAAACTTGCATTTAAAAGGCAAATGTTTACGCGAAATTGGTAATATCGTTCGTTGTACGGACACATTCGACAGTGCAAAAAATTATTGACAAATATCGTTATGAAGGAACGATCCTTGACAAAGCTGGAAGGGGTCGAAAACAAATATTTTCTTAACAGGATGAAAGAGTTATCATGCGAAAGTTAAAGGAAAACTCTAAAACAAGTGTACTAAAGCTGGCGTCGGAGATGGCCACACTGATTCAGAGACCATTTTCAACTGATTCGTCCTTCGGAAGAATAACATTAATGGCAGAGTAGCTCGGAAAAAACCTCTCATTTCGAAGGCAAATAGGCGAAAGCGTCTTGAGTTCGCTAGGGAGCACATCAGCAAACCTCAAAGCTTCTGGGACAATGTTTTGTTCACAGACGAAACAAAAATTAACTTATTTGGCTCTGACGGAAAACAAATCGTCTGGAGGAACCCAAATGTGTCCCATGGGGACATGGGGGTCTATAGGTGCTAAGGAAGAAATCAAGGCCCAAAAATTACAATCCAAGCAACAAGAGAATTAAAAGCGAAGGTCAGAGAAATTTGAGAAATTATTACCCCTTTCTTCACAAAAAAAAACTTGTGGAATCAATGCCACGTCGCTTAGAGGCTGTAATAGAGCCAAAATATTAAACCTAAAATTTTGGATTTTTTTTAACTTTTTTAATTTATCTTAATTTTGTGACAAGTTCATGACCAATTTTTGAGTTTTTTTAATTTTTATTCTGTTTTGTTTATTTTGTTTTATAGTTTTTTTTTGTTTATGTAATTAAATACAAATAAATAAAAGAAATTTGTAAAGAATATACTAAAAACATTGCCTTTATTGATTAAAAAATGCAAAAGACTGTTTTTTATTGGTGTACGCTCAATTTTGAGAGTAATTGTAGATAATAGTCATGTCTGAAGGGTAGAAAAATGTCGTTGATATCCCTATCATCCAATGATGACCTGGCCAACATCGTTCTCAAAGAAATATTGACCGATGACGCCGCCAGCCCGAAATCCACACCAAGCGTTGACTTTATCGGGATGTATTGGACGCTCTTGAATCTCATGTGGGTTGGTATCGTCCTAAATTCGACAAACTAGAAATGGTTAGGATGATTATGGCGACCGTACAATGGGCAAAGTGCGCGGAACGTTGCCCGAACAGAACACCCATTTTCATAAAACAATTTTATCATTTGCACATGTTGTTGAACGCTATATCCATCCATCGTAATTTGGCAAATCATACTGAATAAGTGACAGCCAATTTGACAGATGTAGCTTCAACAAGATGGCCGCTATCAACTTTCAAAGTTCAGAAGTCCTTATTGGAAGACCCTTTACAATACTGTCTAAATCAAAATTTAATGAGTTTATAATATTTCTTATTGCAGTTGCACATCCGAACCCCGAAGAGCAAGGATATGAATTTAACGGTTCGCGTATACGTATACTGGATCCTAATTTCCGGCAGATTTCGTCTCGGAGTTATTCAATTTCAATTTCAATTTATTTCCAAAAGACCGACGTACGATAAATTCAAACAAGTTCGGATTTGTCGGTTGATCGGTTGAAGTCGGATGGCATCGGAAGACATCGTTTGAAGTGGTGTACGTGCTCTCTTTGCTTTACACATGTTTGGCTTGATCGTAAGAGTTCGGCAGACGACGTTTGATCGTACTTCGGCCGATACCGGATTAGGTGTACGCGAGCCGTAAGAAATTAATGTGAAAAATATATGAAGTATATAGGTATAAAGTAACAAAATGAGAAAAAAGAATCGGAAACGAAACAGAGCCCTGCGGTACACCATCATTTATATGTGGGTTTCACATTTGAAGCCGTCTAATAAAACTTTTTTGGGACGGTTCGAAAGAAAATTTCTAGCCCAATGAAGAAGGGATTCGTCGATACCAAATGCAGACATTTTCGGTAAAAGAGCTAGATGCCAAACTTTATCAAATGCCTTTGAAATAGCAAGTTCAATACGAATCAAAACAATGTAAGAACTTGTTTACTATATTCGGTGAAATATAAGCCATCAGATCACCAATGGACCAAAACAGATGAACAAAATTACGGAATCCGTATCAATACCCGTACGAACACAGCTTGATGTCAGTAGCACTTTTGTCAGTATTGAGACGGAAGCGGCGAAGATGGGCTTAGCAGTCAATGAGGGCAAAACCAAGTATATGCTGTCAAGAAGAGACACCCAACATCGACGTCTTGGACAAAATATCACGATAGACAACTATAACTTAGAGGCAGTTAAGGACTTTGCCTACATGTGTTCCGCTATTAACTCAGACAAAAATACCAGAGCTGAACTAAAACGATGAATAACTCTTGTCAATCGCTGCTTCTTCGGGCTTAAAAGGCAATTGAGTAGCAAAGCCCCGTATTCATAAACGGAGAGTGGAGAAGAAGGGGAGCGTATCGGAATCCCGCTTTTTAAAAATCCCGAAAAAAAAAATTTTAAAATCCCGTCTGCTAAAATACTGTTTTTTTAAAATCCCGCTTGTTCAAAATCCCGATTTATTATAATCTCGCTTTTTAAAATCCCAACAGTCCCGTGTTTCTACAAAACATTCTTATTAAACTAAATAACAATAGATGTATGTAGGTTATATGCGCTTTTTACTTTTTTATAAATTTAAAAATATGGGTAACGTTTCTTTTTGATTTAAAGAACTTTTGCATAAACCTAATCTCGCACCTACTCCAAATCCTGTAGTGAGCCCCAGCGGAGGGGTGTAGTGGGCAGCATGCCCACCCATACCTACGTCATACTGATTGGAAGATAAAACCTGAAAAAAATTCTTTGCACACTGATTCGGTAATAACGTCGAAATTCTGATCCACATTATTACCAATACACACTATGATTTCTTTTAATTTGTCACTTAAGCTCAATATGGGCATATTAATGTCCATAAATAAAATAAGACTTGAAGTCCAAAATTTAAATTCAGACATTTTGTCCACTTTTAAAAAGGCATAATATCCATGGCCCTTATGACTATTTCCTAAGTGGTCACGATGCCCATGGACATTGTGCCTATTTGAAGCAGACATAATGCCCATAAGGTGCACATTATCTCATCCTGTCGTATTTACTTTATACTTTTTTTTTGGAACAAATTCCAAATCATTTATAACTTAACTTTATTTTTATTAAAATCGCGCGATTTTTTAAAATAAAACAACTAGTTTTGATTGCAAAAGCGGTATAATAAGAAACGGGATTATAAAAAACGGGATTATAAGAGACGGGATTTTAAAAAGCGGGATTTTTAAAAAGCGGGATTATAAAAAACGGTATTATAACAAGCGGGATTTTAAAAGCGGGATTCTAAGAAACGGGATTATAAAAAGCGGGATATCGAACCCAACCCGAGAAGAAGATACAATGAAGAACTTTACCGGCTGTACAGCGACACAGACCTAGCCAAAAGAGTAAAAATTCAACGTCTCAGATGGCTGGGTCATATAGAGCGGACGGACATCAATGCTCCGGCCCGGAAAATCTTCGTTTTCACCCCAGAGCGATGGCGCAGTAAAGGAAGGCCGAGACTCAGGGGGCGCACACGAGTGGAAGAGAACCAAACCGACTTCACGTGCAAAACTGGAGGCAGCTAGTTAGGGACCGAGCTGGTTGGAGAAGTTCGTTGGTTGAGGCCCAGGTCGACCCCGGACTGTAGCGCTATGTAAAGAAGAAGGAAGCAAGTATCAATACCCAAGCTTTTTGCTTTTGAAGCCTCTGACTTCAGATGCAACCATGGCATGTCTCTTCTAAATCTGGATATATAGCAGGAATCAGCCAGTTCACAGACAGACTGGAAGACAGATAACTTTTTTCAAAAGAAGTTCTCAAACTAAACCTTAAAATAGTTTGTAGTAAAAACAAGTACGCCAGCAGATGTCCTGGTAGTAAACATAGTTTTAAGACATTTATTCAATCGTCCTGTTCTACGCATCCTTCTAACGCATACTATGTCTGCTTTGTTGTCTTTTAGAATAAAAAGAACTGAAAAAGACTTTCCGAGCTGGCTCCATTTCGCTCATGCAAGCTAGGCGCCCAACCCACCACCTCAAATATCTGATCCAATTAACCTTTTAAATTTTTTTGTCGTACTCATTTTTTTTAGATTTATCTTTTTAATAAAAATAAATAAATTTTAAGAATGGAAAACATGTTGATGACTTTGTTTTTATAATATTTTGTAAACATTTCAATGGTTATATTAGTTTATTTTCGTAATTTTTGTGTTTATTGATAATATATTTACCGACCAAGAAAATTGTGTCAAAAACAAAATTATCCAGCAAATAAAAAAAAAACAACGAATTTGTATCTATTATCAACACACGTAAGTAAACATTGTAAAACATTTTAAATTGACATTTTTGCTTAGTCAAAATCGATTGAAAACTTTCGGGGGGTCCGATTTTAATTTCGTTGTATTATGAGATCACGAAAATAAGTGTTTTTTTTTTAGTTTATTGCTGTTTTTTTAAAAAGCTCATAAAAAATTAAAAAAAAACATCTGAATGACAATATTGATTTCAACTTTTTGAATGACACAATTTATGGAACATAAAAGATATTTTATCCAAAATTGTAAAACTCTTCAGCGTACATTTATTTTTACTTGCGATTAAAGCGACTATAAGGCAAGGTTAGGATTCGTGAATATAAAAAAAAATAAGATAACAATCAAACATGACATTAAGATCATAGAGAAGTCTAAAAAAGTGATTAACAAAAAATGTCTGCCTGTCTGTCTGTCAGCATGTATAGCGAGCTACAGCCTAAACGGCTTAAGCGATTATATTCAAATTTGGTGTGTGTTATTATTTTGGTATTTCCCAGAGGGGAAATTAAAATTTTATTTTTAGGCCTACAAATAACGGTACCTGCCATACAACTGTTTAGGAATATCTTATCTCGAAAACGGCTCCAACGATTTTGATGAAATTTTTTGGGGGAAAAGTATATTAACGGTACCTTTCAAATAAGGTTTTTTTTAAATTTTGGGCTTTCTCGGTAACGGCTCTTTGGATTTCTGTCAAATTTTATATTTAAAATTGTTTTAATATTATTTAATTCTGCATGTCAAAATTTTTAATAACTTTTTTTTTCTAATTACAATTATTTTTTGAATTTTTTTAAATCTAATAAAAAAATGTATTTTAAATTTTATAAGCACTTGTATATTAATAAACTCTAAAAAACTGCACACCAAAATTTAAAAAAAAATATTCAAAAAACTAAAAATAATAAACAGGATTTTATCGAAACCGGTCCTAAAATTTTCGAAATACATTTTCAAAAATTCTCTGTTATTTAAGACGTGTGGTAGCGTACTTCATTTTTACTAAAAACCGTTAGGTATTGTGGTTTTGATACTTTTTATACGTTCAAACTGTGTTATTTTAACGTAAATGTTACTTGTTTAGGCGCATAAGAGCAAATACGTGCGACCTAGTTGTGCCCATTGCTTGTAAAGGCAATTAAATGAGATATCAAAAACAACTTGAAAATATTTGTTAATTTAAAAATAATTACGCTGTTGTATGAGATTATTGGTCAATTATAGATTTACGATTAACCAGTTCAATCGAAGCCGAAAAATGGAAATTTATATAAAAACCGATAACGATTTAGAAAGGTTAATAAGTAATATCAGTCAAAGGTGAACAAATATTTTTTTCGATGATTCTGGGTATTTTTTTTCAAAAGGTCATATATAAATTGAATATTGACAAAGCAAGGAAAATATAGAGCATTTATAAGGAGCTGATAGAATTATCCCTGAAAAAGAATCTTCATTAAGAAATTAATGCAATAACAAAATATTTCTAGCCTGTTTCAACTAGGATCTGAAAATTAAATTTTCATTAGCGTTGGTAAGATAAAGTCATTTAAGACTTTGTATGATATAGGAATTCCAATATATTAATTTTGCGCTTTAACATTTATTTATTTCTCATCAAATAAATTTAATTTAAACCGTACCACATGAATGTGAAATACTTTTCTAAACCACATTTGTAGCAACAGGTGTTAAGAATGCAGGCAATTATTTGATAATCGACTCACAAAGAACCGAATCTGGGATGAGGAGAACACTTACATTGCCGTGACTTTAAATGTCCTCCTCATCCCAGTCCCGCCGTATGGTGCTGAGGCGGCATTGTCAAAAGTGGTTAATTTTCGGTCCCGTGTGTATAAACTTCCAGTGCGAAGTAGAAGATACAACGAGGAACAATAAGGGCTGTGTACAGCGACAAAGGTCTATTCAAAAAAAAATTTAAGCCAAATGTTACAGATGGTTGGGTCACATATTTGTTTTCCATTTTTGCTCTATGTCGAAAAATAACGGTACCTGTCATAAAATATTTAACAAAAATTTTGATTTTCTCGAAAACGGCTCTAACGATTTTGATAAAATTATCGGGGTGCTATTTTTTTACAACAATACATTTTTCAATTAGAATGATTTTTTCTAAATTTGTTCTATAATTGTACTTCTCATAGAACCGCTTTTTTCAATAGCGGTTTTTTCGTAAACGATTATCATGATTTCAATAAAATTTTATAATTCAATTAATATTGCATTTCAAAATTTTCAAAAACTTTTTTTTCGATTTTTGTATAGTTTTCTAAAAAAATTGGTTTTCGAAATATTTCGAAAAGCAATTTATTTAATTGAATTTTCTTAAATAATTTTCCCAGATGAAAACTACAGATTTCCTTATAATGACATACTAGAAACAAAAATTTAATATTTTTTGGACTTTTTAAAAAAACTGGTCGAACGATTTTCAATATTTTTTTTCCACGATAGATAGTTTTTCCTGAAAAAAACTCTTAAGCATTAGGTAAAAAAAATTAAAGAATTTTCAAAAAAAAAAATATTTTTTTTTATTTTAAAAAAATGGTCTGTTTTTTTGACTTATGTTCAGTTTGGTTTGCCATTTTATAATGAATAGATTTACTTCTGAACAGCGTTTGCAAATTGTGCAATTTTATTACCAAAATAATTGTTCGGTTCGGTGGAGCAGAGTATCGAAGTGCATCCGCCATCGCGCGCAACAATTGGAGCTGTACCCATCCACTTAATGAAAGATTTTGCGGAAGGATCTTGGTTCGTGCAAGAATTGAAGCCGAACGACTATCAAGCGCGTCGCAAGTTCGGTGAATGGGCCCAAAACGAGATGGCCACATATCCACCTATTTCACAAAGTTCTCGGCTGGAATATATCAGAGCCAGCCACGGCGGCCACTTGCCCTAAATCATTTAAAGACATAATGGCAAACCTTTATCTTTACAATCAAAAGCTAAATTCTTGGCCATAATATTAAACTTTATGCGTTTTATTTCTTCTTGAAAACCACACGTCTAAAAAAACCCTTTATATACATTCATAATGCAGCCAATAAGGAATTATCTAGCATAAGAACAAGTTCGTGCGATCCAGTCTTGCAATTTATTTAAATTTCAAAGTGACGTAACATGAAAATGAAACTCATTTTTCCGTCCAAACAATTTTCTAGGGCTGAAATTGTCAGGAGAGAGAAATATTTTACTCTCTCTTGAGCACTCTCTTTTGTCAAAAACTTCGAATTTTGTGTTTTGTGGAACAGTATTTGACTGATTTTTGTAAAAATTGTCGTAATTTTGGGGAGCACGTGCAACAAAGCTAGCATAACCCGAGGTCCATACACCGTAAAACAATTATTGTACCAAGCTAGGGCCAAATATGTGCTTTAGCAACATTTCACACTTTGTCTATTCTACCCCCGATTTTAAAGGGAAGGATGTTTCTTTATATACATTTATCATGTTCGGGCTGATCATGAATATTTCTCACAAGTTTGGACTCCCGTTTATGGAATTCATGGTACAAGGCGTGTCAAGGCTTTTTAGCATAAATTTATTCGTTCTGCTTTAAAAAGGCTACCCTAGGCTGATTCGTAAAATCTTCTATTAGATCGTTGTTATGTTCTCAACGATCGAATTCTATTCAATCCTAATAAGGATTGTTAAAACACCCTTTTTTTGCGTGATCGGGCTGTCAAATTCCGTTTTGGCATCATAAAATATTTAATATAGTAGCTTTCCTCATTAATATTAACATAATTGATATATGAATACGAAGTTGTATATTTATTGTTTCCAAGCGATTAAAGCACATAATCACACCATGAAATCAAGATGTCAACTCTATAGTTTTATTGTGTCGTAAATCATAACTGCCTGTCGATATAAATGCCCTTTGGATCTATCGCCAAATATTCTCTAAGTAAATTAATGGACTCTCTTAATTTCATTTGCCTTTATTCACAATTCCAGAGATTATTCACCCACACGAAAAAAAACGATTTCAAGCTTCAGTAATCCATACAAAGATAAAAAGACAAATAAAAAAGCAATTAAAATTAAAATTTCACAATCATAATTGCCATCGATCAACTGGCCGGCAGAATTGTTATCGATTATTCTATTATATTGTTTTATCGATCACAGGAAACAATATGGCAATCACTCACGCATTCTTCCAACGACCGCGATAGCCATCTCTCTTAGGTCTGCCTTACTTATCACTCTGTTCTTCCTTTAAGAAGTTCTCAAATCTGCAAAAAAATATCTCATCAACTGCAAATGATTATTCACTGACGCATGGATGAATAAACTTTTGAAGTACAAAGCGATATGCGAATCCATAAATAAAAACAAAATGAACGATAAAACTATAATTATTATTCATTGAGATGAGTAATTTGGTTAAGCCAAATCAGTTTATAGTTAAAAACTGAATAAAAAGTCACACAGTCGAAATGTTCAAGGTTTTTTATTTGTTTTTCTTTTCAAATGCAATTGCAGCGGGAAAATTAGGAAAATCATAATAAATCAATAAATTTTCTTTTCGATAGCTTTTCTATTTCAAGATCGATAAACAGAAATTCATCCAATCGACACACTGGGACTGTATTTTTTTATGGTTTTCTTTTTTTAATTTTGTTAAATTTGTATTTATATTTTCATTGCGGGTGAATTTTTTTTATTGACCAAGCAGATGCTTATTTGGAGAACCATTAAAAGTTGTTGAATCGAAAACGTATGTCGTATGCCGGACACATAACATCCGGTTGTTAAGCATCATGGCGCTGGCGTCATAACCGGTGAATGGTGGGAACTTCTTAATCGAAAAATCGAAAATCGTATTGAACTTGTAGGGTGTTCTTCTTTTAAACTGAAAGACTGGCAAATATGTTTGATGGATCGATTGAAAGATGGTTACGTTCTGATCTGTCAATGTCACCTTATTTGTATAATAAAAAATGACAGTTGGTATATTATATATTTATATTTTAGTTGGTATATTAGAGCACAATGAAGGTCCCTTAAGTTAAAACTGTTATCGACATGAATTAATTCCTTATTTTGTATTCCTTAAACGAAAACACCCTCTACGTATTTTAGAGACTCAACGACACAAGCCTATGTTTCCGAAGGCGCGGCACTTGTGAGCATTTTTTTTTTTTTTTTTTTTTGAAAGACGCCCACTAGGTATTTTCGTCAGTTTATATTATAGGCTTAAGTAATAACTCAAGTCATAAGTATTATGATCTAATGAACCGAGTGTTTGGTGAAGAAGAGAAAATAGTGTGAAGATGTTGATGTGGGTTGGATGTAGTTCGGTCTGAACGGCCTATTAAGTTGGATAATAAAGTGTAATGAAAAACTCATGTTGTGAAAGATTTTTGTGAACCTATAAGCTGCATGGATGATTTTACTTCATTGGTCATTAAATGTTGCCACAATATGTCTTTGAGATACGTTTTGGTGGGGCGAGGAAATGGGATTTGTTTTTACCTTACAAGGTCGGTCTTTAATCTGTAAGCCAAAAAAAAAAATTATAAGGTTTATTAGGGAGGCTACTCATATTCCTCCCTAGAAATTGTTGTCTTTTTCTGAATGATTTCTTTAAAGCTTAGAAAAGTTTGTGAAATCTTGGCAAATTATTTTGAAATACATTGCAGAAAATGTTCCTAGAAAAAAGAGAAAAAATTCGTGTAGCGTTTACCACAAAAGTATTTTTCGGAATTATTTAAATGTTTTGATCCATAAATGTTTTAGAAATATTTTCAAATGCTAATGAAATTTTTATTTTGTCATTCATTGACAATTTGACTGTACATGTGAACATCCATTATACAGCATAAGCAACAAGCTTCATACAAACCAAGGTTCTGTCTTCGAAGGAATATGATAAATGATTTCAACGATTTAAAAATAGTTTATGGCTTAAAGACAATCACTCTTCGTCACGTTACATTTCACATGCTTTTTGTGCGCTTTAATGGCTAAAATAAAATATGGCTAAGATACAATCACGCTTTAACTTCGGTTTTGGCTGACGTTTACAAGTTCAACCACAGGAAATCAATATCTACATCTTATCGCAATGTGGCTTTGGCTTTGACGTTACGTTTGGTTCTTGTACAAGATAAGGTAACGCAAAGCTGAAAGTAGAGACGGTAGAAATGTTGGCATTTTTTGGCATGGCGACATTTGGAAAATGTCACTTAAAGCGAAAGGTGTGTAAAATGTAATTTGACGAAGCCAAAGCTGAAGCGTGATTGTATTTTAGCCATCATGCTTCGGATTTGACTCGGCCATGTTAAATTTCAAACGCTTTTTGTTCGCTTTGAATGACATTTTCCAAATTTCGTTTTTTTTTGCTTTTTTGTCAAAGCGACCAAAATTTCAACCAGTTTCTACTTTTAAATTCTCGAGTTTGAGTCACGTTACCTTATGTTGTACACAAACCAAACGTAACGTCAATGCCAAAGCCACATTGTGATAAGATGTATTGACTTCTTATGGTTGAACTTGTAAACGTCAGGCAAAACCGAAGCTGAAGCGTAATTGTTATTTAGCCATTAGTATATTTGCTGTTTAAAGTAAGTTTACTTTTGAAAAGAGCTTATAAAAATCATAACCTCTTTGGAAAATTAGAAAATAAATTAATTAAGAAATGTAGGTAACGAAATGGAATACTGAGTGATGTGATAGAGATGACGAAACATGGCTTTCTGTCAAAACAGCATGTGTTAATGAACCCCACACAACAATAAAGCATTGGCAATTATTGGACATAATATTCTCCGTTGGATAAGTTTTATTAAGCAGGTGTTCTATCTAAATCACTATGACACATGCGAATTTGTTAGTTACTTTTGACAGATCGTGAAGAGGCTTTATGTGGACACCTGCCTATTTAGGCTTAATTCCACGGTGGGCCTACCCACTTATGGAGTTCCCTTGGGGCGGTCAAGACCCCTAAAGTGGTTTACAGACCACACTATCAACTAGATTGGCTCTGCTAAACCACTCTGGTAGTAAATTATGATTTTCTCATGGTAAATCCATCCTCCTTGCTAAGAAGCAGGTCCTATCAAGCACCCCTAGTATCAAGGT
The DNA here is from genome assembly GCA_963971375.1 of Platycheirus rosarum. Taxonomy (NCBI): domain Eukaryota; kingdom Metazoa; phylum Arthropoda; class Insecta; order Diptera; family Syrphidae; genus Platycheirus; species Platycheirus rosarum. Next base: position 29,527,853 of record OZ020510.1, on the reverse strand, counting down.
TAAATAAGACAATGAACACACGTTTCTTACGAAACCGTGCCATCCTCCCAGACACCAAAGATACCTTTTCGGTTCCGCATTTGGAGTAACCAACAGCCTCCATGAAGCTCCCACAAGGGGGCCTACCTCAATTTTAACTGGCAACTGCTACCGAGACAAGCTCGTGTAATCAGCCGGGGCTCCTGTTAACCCATGGTACCTACTTTTAGACCCAAGGTGATACCTTGCCCGTCACTCATGAGACGCACTTGTGGTTCGACTCCATGAAGTCGCTAGCCCACCATCCAGTAATGCAACAGTTCAGTAATCCTGTCAACCAAGGTGAAGACTCGGACACTCCATGAATGCCCGCCTAGAAGCAAAGTTACTACCACGTTTCCTTACGGATAAAGTGGAGGTTGCTTAACTAGACTTGGTATTGGAAGGTTTGTACTTCCGGCAACCCGGCCATAGGCCAATTCTGCCCCCTAACCTATAGGGGAGGATGTTTTAGCAGACTCTTACTGCAGGCACATCCATGCCGTGGGCCTATTCTTTCATCCCCGAACCCACAGGAGTAAGTTACTTTTGACAGTAGGCTATGCTTGGTCATGCTTATTATTACAATTGGTTCTTTAGAGCATTCGTTTTGGCGCGGGAAGTTGAACAATTTTCATAGCCACTACAAGCAATACAATGTGGATCGTATGCAAGACCTTAGATGTTGAATATTGGTAGCTCTTTTGGCTTTCTCATTGTGTTAGAAAGTTCCGACATTTAGTTATTTCTAAGTTGGACAGTTTTAGCTATTCATTAAATATCATTGACGTCATCCAATTACTTCTTTTCGTCAACGGGTTTTCAAATGTTCCTTCCAGTGTATTTTTTTTCAAGTACAGTTTTTTTAATGATTCCGTGACAAGGAATTAAGGTCGACCAAGTGGGTGGATTACCCCCGGGCCCGTAGTTTTTAGAGGGCCCGAAGTTCTTCGAAGTGTCTCGTCAATTACTATCAATACTTTCATTTTTCTGGGAAAACTGAGTTTGACCACTGAAACTCGCAGGGATCTAAATGGATACATCAAATACATGTGCAAATTTAAATAGGTTTTGATGGTGTCTAGGTATACGGTTAAAAAATTTCAAAGCCATCAATGGTAGAAGTCTTCTACTGCAACCATAGAAATTGAAGTACAACATCTCGCCAGAGTTCTCGAGGATTTGAAGCTTTGCGAAATCAAACCTCGAAGACACTACCAGATCTTCAGAAAAAAAAACACTTGCGTGTTGTACCCGAAATTGAAGACAAAGACAATTCTGGAGAAGAAATCGGATTCAAGAGAGATATTTTTGTGATAATTGATTCAGTCATGTCAGGAATCAATCAATCATAGATTTTCCGAGGTTAAAAATGTTGTAGATTTTTTTTCTTTTTGTATGGAGGTTTCCAAAGATGGAAGAAGGTGATATATCATGAATGCCACAACCAGTTTTGATGAGAAATATGCTGTTGACGTAACTCAAGAATTATTGACTTATTTTATTCACGTAAAACATTTATAGGTTAGAAGTTAGGTTGGATGGGGTGAAGATTCGGTAGCCGATTCAACTCACTCGGATCTCAAGAATCCATTGCGGTACCCACGAGTGGTTTGAGAGGTGGGGAATTCGGGAGAGTGTTAGTTGTTGGGTGCTTTCTTAAAGCATCCTGAAATGTTGATGAAAATCAGAATGTTTTTAAATGGCTTACTTGAAACGTCACCCAGTTCGTCGGAACAAGGATTCTCCGAGAGCTGTTTTTCTGATCTGGGCCAGGCTGGAGCATTTACAAATAAAATTATATGAGCCTTCTTCCGCCTCAAAGTTTTGACACCCTTTGCATCTGCATAAGCGCCTTGATGTGCTACTGCTCATTCTGCTCATATGGGCCCCCAATGAGTTGTTAGTTTGTGACCCGTAAGAATGCCAACCAAAAGGGATAGTAGAGGTCTACCTAGCTTTTGAATGTGTTCTGTATTTTTCTTTGAGGTGTTTGGCCAAAGACTTCTTGTGACCCGACAGTTGTCTAAATTCGACCATCTATCGTTTGCGACTCTGAGGAAATTATCGTGAATTCTATTTTTCTTATTTTCCACTACTTGCTTAAGTACCCAAGGTACAGTTTTCTAGGTTCCATGCATAATTGTTTTTGGCCAGTTCATCAGTCTTTTTTATTATCGGAGAATAAGAAGGTGTGTTTCACTGATTTGTCGCAGATCGTTGCAACAGCGGTCAATCAGTTTGGAGACGATTGCCACGTGGCTGTCTAAATATCAATATTTTTAGTAGCCAGATTAAAAGATAAAAGGTGCTTTGCAGCTTCGCCTACCTTGTGCTCTTTAGCCTGAAACCCACTTCAAAAGTTTGGCAGCTTTATAGATCTATTCATTGGTGGATTTATCGAGATGATACCAGATCCTAATACACCTGCTTCCGTTTTTGAACTGTCTGTATAGACCGATATAGTATTTTCGTTTATGACCCGGTTTTCCTTCCAGCATTCTCTTGAAGGAAAGTCTGTTAGTGCCACCGTGTTAATCTAAGGGCGGAGTGTGGTACAGTACAGTCGGTTTGGGTTTCTATGCCTATGTAGTTTTCTATGACAATAATATCCCTTATTCCAGTTGCTGGCATACAAAAACAATTCATATAGCTAAACACCTCTTAAAATGAATCATCAATTTTTGTTTTTTACCTCATAACTTCCCCCTGGCCAATTCCCTCGAACGGGCATGGGCACTAGTAGAGAGCTATAGTTTGGAATGTCGATATTCTTAAATCCAAATGATAAATGAAATAAATTTTACTGCATACCTAACACATTTTTTGGTAGTTTTTTTTTTATTTCACTAGTTCAAAAGATTTTTAAATAAACATTTTAAACTTCCGAGCAAGTTGTAAACATAAACTTATCCCTTTAAAACACCAGCCCACTAACAAGGTCAATGATGCACGAAAATAGAATCCCTATAGAGCGAACGAGAGCACGCTAGGAGAACCTTTCCCAACATAGTTTACAGCACACATATTGCTTTAATTTTTTTATTTTTTTTTATACAAAATAAAAAACAAAAAGTATTAAGTATTTTTAGAATGTTTTAATTTTTTGCCTACAAATTGTTTTTAATTTAAAAATAGATTTTATTTTTTGTTATTCACTTTCAAAGTGTGTCATCATACTCTTGGTACTTAACAAAATTTTATTGCATTTAATTTTTTTAAATTTAGTTACTAATAAATTGTTTAAGGGTAGGTGAACTACAGTTACTAAGAACATTATTATAATTTGGTTTCATTTTATAATTTAAATTAAAAAAACAAACAACAAAATAATACTAAATGTTGATAGCATAGATACATACCTGTCAGTTCGTCACTTTAAAGTGATTGGCACTAAGTGAACACGAAAGAAATATTTGTGAAATTCAAATTCTAGAAGATGTTTTTTAGAGCATTTTTTAACTAGCGCAATATGGCTAGCGTTGTTTGCGAATTTCATATCATATGGATATTATATTTTTCATTGAAACTAAATGATAAGTATTGATCTGAAAATTCATGTCAACGTCGGTATGTGAATAACTTTGACATTTTTACCAACCATTTGATTTGAATATCGTGTTTTTCAAAAGTCAATTCAGTTTTCAGTACAATACAAATCATTACTTCACACCAAAAAGACGTGCTGAAATTGTAGTGCTGGCTGTAGATTAAAAATAGGCCTCGTTCTCCGGAGGTCTCTTCCAGGGTATACATGTTTTAATTTAAATAGCAATTTCTTCTTATTTCTTGGTTTGGTTCAACTCTAAATTCCATACGGGTTTAAGCACTTGCTTGTTGATAAGCAGCTTGTTATAGGCGTCTCAATTGGAGTATGTTGCATATAAAATAAATAAAAATCAAAAAATATCGCCAACAAGACCGTCCTTGTCGATTGGAAATGTCTTAAAACAGTCGATGGGCTTGGCCGATATAGGAGGATGTTGGCTCATTATGTCTGCCCAAAAATGTGTGAAAAGATCTTGTTTCTATTTTCAAAAAAAGAAGCTTATTCTTCGGACATATGTAGACTGTCAAAAAATGGTGGCATTGACTGACCAACTAGATCTCCAGATTCCTCTTCGGTGGGGTTATTCAAAAAGCAAAGTTGACGTCAAAAAACAATTGACCAACTAAAGCAAAACATTAATTTCAAAATCTTGCCCGAGATGTTCGAAAAAGTGACCAAAAACGCTTTGGTACATAGAGTAAGATCTTCAGGCTATCATGGTTTTGTGGACAAGCGACGACGATTTTTTATATGAAGGATTTGTTACATTTCCGGAACTGTGAATCTTTTAAGTGTTGGTACGTCTTGATTTATTGGTCATCCACATGTTTAGTACAGTCTTAGTGGTAGAAAGCAAAAACCCTACCTGGGCTCAAATGGGAACCACAAGAGAGCTCAGCTATTTACTATACGAGATACCTCGATAACACAGGGTGCACCATTTAAACTTCCCTGTTTCAATTAAGGCTTATGACAGCCCACATTGAATGCGTCAGTCCAAGTGAAATTTTGCCATGGAACAGCAGACGCAACCTAGTTTTTTTTTGCAGATTTCTTGGTATTGCCAATCATCAAGTCGGAATTCATCTGAGGCGTCAGATGAGAACATTAACCCTGTATAACCAAGCAGTTGACCGGTCACCTTTAATACTCAGTCATCAGCCACGCTGCTCAGATGCGATTATCATGGGGAATATGGCTAAAACCGACCATGATTTTCGACAAAAAAATTATATTGAAAATCATCGATTTTACACACCAAAGATTGACCTTTTGGGCGTGAATTTGTTCAAAAAGGTTCAATGGAACGTTCTTCTTCGAAGATGATGATGTAGCAGTCTTAATTTTCAATGGAAAACGGTACTGTACCAAAATAACCGAATTTGTTATGCCAATCCGATTGCTAACGGTATGGACAGCTTTTAGTTCGTTCAAAAGGGCGTTCCCACATACAGCAACCTCGATCGGAAAATCATGAAAAACGCGGAAAAACGAGTATATTATTCTACTAAGCCATTAAGCCTGGCGGTAAACATATAGTTATTTTAACAAAAAACATCCCAAATAGCCAAAGAGAACTACCCTGTAGGTACCTCTGTCTGTTAATTGCGGCATGCCCATAGTGTCAGCTTATCATAGTTATGGTTATCTAAAATCGTCGGAAAAATGTATTTTGAGGTTCTTGGGATGATGATTTAACTTCGCTCAAGAAGTTTTACTAGGATGTCTCTACAATCTTCACCGGAATGGAATCGGAGATACCAGGGACCCAAAGTATGGCTGCTATTCTAGGCAAGTGCGCCCACGTAAGGCTTATATGACCATTTGGCTTACTAATCCAGAAAAAAATTATGAATTTTCTGATCTTATTATCGTTCTGATTAAAATGTAAAATAACTGAATTCGGACTACTTTTTAATAACAGCTTCTACATTTTTTTGTTAATCTTTATTGCAAATATGTATATTTTTATATTTATAATTAAAAAACTATGCGCCATTCTTTCTAAGCATGCTCATAAATCTTGGTTTTATAATTCAAAGGTTTTAAATTTTATGAAAAGTTAATAAAGATAACAAGAAATTAAGAAAATATTCCATTACCAAACATTCCGAAATAATTTTTTTTTTGACGACCATCCATATCCAAACCTTGACAAATTTATTAGTTTCCAACTGTGTAAAGGTTTTAATGGAAGCTCAAAGCACCAAATACTATAAAATTTGATCTTTTACATATTTTGCTTTGAAGATTTCGGTTTCCCTGGTTATCAAATCTATCTCCACGTTTAGTAAAACAGCCGGGAAATTGCAAATGCAAAAAAAAAGTTAATTCCTTCTCTTAAATCGGGGGAATTCGAGTCAAACCCTCCTAGAGCAACATCTGCTCTAGAGGAACTGGAGTACAGTTCTTTTCACTGATGAGTTCAGGTTTTGTGTGAGATCATCAGATGAATGCAGCCGAGTCTGGAAACGATAATGGTGTAACGTTCGGCAAATTCTTATAGTTATCTTGTCCTCTTAGATTGGCAGGCAAGGAGTTCCAAAGGCCCACAGCATGTACAAAGAATTGTTGTTTGGAGTTTCTATATTTAAGTGATGGAACAATGAGAATATTATTTCTTTGAGATTGATTGATTGAAAACGGTATTTTCTGAGCAGAAACATGGTCGAATAGACGCAATCCGTTAATGAAGAGGGCAACGTTGTTTAAAGCTACTTGTTGTTTGCGTTTACTAGCGCTATCTAAACTGCAAAAAATAGGACTACCGTAGAATAGGATTGGTAGAATAACTGTTTCGGCAATTGTCATTTAAGATGAGACAGGGAGGAAACTTCCAGAAAGTTAGAGAAAACGCAATGAAGTGTATACTCGACCAATAGTACTCATCAGCTGATTGTCTTGGTTAAAAATTACTCCTAGATTTTTTTACTGTTTTGACATAATTTAACGGTGTTCCATTGAGCTCGACGGTTGGTAGGATAGCGGTATCAAGAACACAATTGCCTGGCATTTGTTCGAATTGAGTTTTAAAGGAATTATCTCTAGCCTACTGCCCTACAGGTTTTAGATCCTCATTTATTTTGACCGTTGCATCTTCTACTCAAGTAAACTTGCACATCATCTGCGTATATATGAATTTTGCTTTGCTTGAGTATCGAGGGTAAATCATTGTTAAACAGTGTGAATAAAAGTGAGCTCAAAATTGATCCTTGAGGTATACCAGTGTAATTAAGAAGAAATGTCGATAATTTTGAGTTTGCAAAAACTGCCTGAGATCTGTGCTTTAGGTATTATTTAACCATAGATAATGCTGAAGTGTCAAAAAAAGAAAAACATTTTGAGTTTTTCGAAAGTATTTCGTGTGAAACTGTATCGAACGTTTTTTTAAAAATCAAGCAAAACCAGAGTTGTAACATGATTTTTATCAACTTCTTGACGGATGTCATCAGTTAGTTTAAGAAGTGCTGTTTTCAAACTATGTTTTCGAAGCAGTTATAAGTTGATGTGAATCTACATAAATGTAATGCGATTTTCTGACTGACAAGTTTCTCAAATGCTTTTGAAATAAATGGAAGAATAGAATGTCTGTACTCTTTTTGTTAAGAAGCTGTTTTTTTAGGAATTGGAATTATTTTTGAGGTCTTTCAGAGCTTTGGATAACAGGATTTATTTTTTATTGTGTTAAAAATGTGTGTTAAGAAGGATGATATAAACGGAAGGAATTATTTTTACAAAAATAGGGTTCATATTTTCTAGTCCTATTGCTTCCGATTTAGTAGTACAGACTGCCTTCTTTACTTCCACTTTCAAAAATCTGTTAAAATTGAAACCTTCTGAAGAACGAGTATTATTTCTTTGAGTATCATTTCTTTGGAGGTAGAACTTATAAACTGTTTATTGAGTATATCTACATCGCAATCATCATCAATATTCATCTCTTTCCTTGAGATAGCAAGATAAGCCTCTCTTCACAATAAGTTGTTGAATTTCTGATATTAACCAATGTTACTTTTAATTCGAATTGTTTTTGTTGGTACAAATCTTTCAAAAAGCGAATTTATTTGCGAGGTAAAGTATTCAACTTGCTCATCAATATCTGGGAGATCGTAGATATTTTCTAGAATAGATTCAAAAATACCTGCTATAAGCGATTGCATGTCAATAGATTGGATTTCTCGAAACGAAATATTTACTAAAGTTGCATTTAAATTTAAATAATAAAAGACGACAATCAAGTCGTATTTGGAGAAACCAAAAACTACTAGTTGACCGTAGAAGTTAACACTGTCTGTTTGGTTGACCAGAAAATCGTAAGGTAGAGCTGGAAGACGTGAAATGTGTTGGATAGTCACTGTTTATTAGGAATATATTAATAGACTTTATAAATATAAATATATTATATATATTAATATAAAAAGTCTTAACTTGGCCATTTTCTTTACCTAAAAGATCATTGTTTAAATCCCCTGCAATTTAAATGTGATTATAGTTAGGTGATAATTGTTCCAGAATGTCTGAAATAGAAATTGAGTCGATAATGTTTGGTGGTTTGTAAATTACGCCAAATGCCCTTGCAACTTCGATGAATAGATATTGAAAACTTTCATTTCTTTCAGAAAACTTAACGATTTTACTTGTGAAACCTGTCATTATAAATATGGCTACCCCTCCACCCCTTGATAACCCACGGTCAGGACGATATATCTTATATTTATCCATACTTAGGAACCCACTGTCTATCTTTTCGGTCAACCATGTTTCTGATACGCAAATAATGTCCATTGCTGAATTATTAAAAGTGTTTTTTTAATTCATCAAAATGTTTTGTTAAGTTTTGAGCATTTTTGTGTTAAGTACGATATAAGATATTAATGTTGAAAAAGCTAGAAAAAAGACATAAGTTATATAAGTTATGAAGCGAGATATGGCTTTTAGGCAATAAATATGATTTTAGTGAAAGATTTAATATATTAATATATGTAAGTAAAATAAATTAGTTACGGTAGTAGAAAAAAAAGTATTAAAGTAGCTCCGGTGACGGCTCTGGTAAATTATTGTCGAAACTTGGTTTCATTGTGGAAGGATCGGTTGACTCCGAGAAATATGTGATTCTATTCGCACCATTTATTGCAGAGAACTTCTTGCTGATGCAAGGCAATGGTAAACCACACCATGCTAAATGCGTTACCGACTACCCTTGTTGCAAGAACAGTCTCAAAATTGTTTTTTTTATTTTTAAATAACCATCCCCCCACACAAACGACTTAAAACTTTCAAACATCTACTTCAAAACCATGCTGACAACGCACTTCTTCACAATCTGTATTTTAAATTTCTCAAGAATTCGTCTGCTCACAAAGTGATTTGATTACCATACAAATTAATGACTCTAAGCCCCTTCTTATCTGTGCAACCTATTGCAAGGCAAGAAATTAAGTTCATCTTAAAGATAAGACCAAAACCTAATAAGAGCAACGTAAAGAAGAGGAAAAAATTAAAAATAAAACCCCACAATGTTCTAAGGCAAATGTCTGTAATGTTGCCTACAAATTCAGACCACCCACCCCTTCCCTTGCACGCCGCTCCATCATTCGACCTAAATTTTAAAAATATGTAAAATATGTTCCCCCTGCTTGCAAACGCTCACAACAGACATTGATAAATGCATCCAAACTCTGTGCAACAGGGTGATGCTTCATCATTTCAGGACAGAAAAAAAAAGTATATATTTATCTACAATTCATCTTAATTTCTATTTTTAAGCGCACAAGTGCAGCAGTCTGTTTAATTTGCAAAATCGAAAAATTCACAAAAAAAAAAAAAAAAAACAAAGTCGAAATTAAAAGGCAGAAAGAAAATGTGTGTTTACATTTAGCGGATTGTGTCTGGCATGAGCCAATTAACGCGCACTTTTCTTTTGTCGAAATTGAAAATCCAAACAGACTATCTGGATAGCGCTGGGTATCTTGGTCATCAATTTTGAATTCTGGGAAACAGCAGACAGACAGTTTAACTTATATGAAAAAAGATGAACTGACAATGCGAGGTGGAAAAGTTCCATTTGTTTTTCCTGTCCGTGGCCATTGTAAAAGACAGGTTCTCAGACTTACGAATCATTTCTTCTGCACTTAAGAAGTCAACAACCTTTCAAAACTATGTAACACACGGTGGCGACGATGCGATGCACTCACCGTGTGTCTAACTGCATCTAATGGATACAAAGATAATTCCTGAAGTTCTTTTGTCATCAGGGAACAGTGTTGTCATTGCACTGTTGTCGAATTCTAACTTCAAATTGGAACTTACTTTGTGTTTTTCGTTGGCTGCGCTCTTGGAATATCTAAAGGAACGTCTTCTGGTTGAATTGTATCTAGAACAACCTTCTGCACCAAATTGATTTTCCAACACACAAAAATGCACTTAATTCACTTTTTATTTTCACAACTAATGCCCACGCACTCGCTATTTGAATCGCACTCGCGCAGCGAACCAAAAAAGTATCTTTTTTCCCGATACGACGTATCTGAGTCTATTTGAGGAGCAATCTCCAAAGGTCTCTAGATGTCAGACATGACTAAATGCTCCACCAACAATCTTGAGGCGATCAGGGCGACACATAAGAGTTCTAATGATGTTGATCGTTACGATGTTGATGGCGCTAGAGCAGTTCGATGTTGAGTCCCAAGTTCGATGTCGTGTGTATCTTGCGCACTGATCACTGAATCTGAATCTTTAAAACTGAATCTAACTGCAAGATCGTTTAGACGAGAAACGTATCTTTCACTATTTGTTTAAGGCAAAGAATGCTGGGGATACTTTTCTCCTGCGGGCACAAAAAAACCAGAGGCGGTATGAAGGCGTTGTTGGATGGGCGGCTAAGTACTAGAATTAGGTGCGGTTCACTAGCGAGGCGATTATGTTTAAACAGCCGATCCTCACGAACTTGTAGTTTATATACCAACCGGAGGAGCTATAATAAATTTCGGTAGTAATTAAGCGACCGGTGGCTTAATCTAATTTTTTTTTATTATTTTAATTTTCTTCTCTTTATCTGGACTTAAAAAAAAAATTCTTTGGATAAAGTTTACTTCGACCGACAGCTAACTAATTGTCGCGTTTTCAAGTGGTTGCCACTATAAATAATATCGCGGGCGGCATATAGGTTCATTGTATCAACCAATTTTATAGTCGTTTTTTTTTCTAGGAATGCTCATAAAATGTTCAGATAAAGAGTAACTATTTCGAGGCTTGAAGCTCTTTTGAGAGCTGATGTTGTTCTTGCTCTTTGATTGAAAACGTTGTGCTCTTATATGTAAGACTCTCCCATAAGTATCATTTTTGCTGATATGTTTGATAAGTATTTAATGGATGTATGTTTTAATTTGTTTTATTACACAATGCCTCTTCAAAATTACAGAAGTTGTTGTCAAGAAACAAAGAATTTTTGCGATAAAAATTACCATCAAATATAGTTTTGACGTTTTCATATTAATAATGGACAGACAGATAATTTGAAATTAAAGAAGAAAGAGTTTATTTTTTGGAACAGATGTTTTAAATTAGTGTGTTGACAGACAGACAGGGTTCAACGAATTGTTATTATTTCTTTTACGTTTGGCCCAAGGGAATATCATTGATTAAGAAAAACTGAAGAGATATAATGTAACTACATAAGTTGTTGACGTATCGCTTAGGTGTACTTTTGAAGACAAAGAAAAATTGATTGCTGTTGTTCAATCAAATTTTGTTTAAGATACTGTCTGGAAAAACACTTCGAAAAATAGCAGAAAATTAAGATTAGCACGAAAAAATGCTCACCTCTCCGGTATACTCAAAAATACAATCCGAGATTCAAAAAATCGTGGGATTTCTATTTATCTCTAAGGTCTATCCGCAGAAAAAAGTACGAATTACTCTATGAGGAAGGCTATTAAAGTTGTGTTAATACGATCTAGTTCTCAAATACTCGAGCCAACCAATTGAAAGATGAAATTAGAACAAATGGACTCTTTGTCTTAAACCCTTATGGTATTTTGCTCCTAATTAAATCCTAATTGTCTTTGGATGGTATTTCTGATCATGACCTTATTGACAGCACTTATACAACAATGATTTTTAACTTGTACCTATACCATCGACTTTTCAATTCAGAAATTTTAAATCACTTGACAATTTTGCACTCCAAGCTTAAGCCCCATTGACATTTCTTGACATTTATTTATGTCAAAATTTACCTAATTCTTCTGACAACGTTGGACATTTTCAATCATTGGTTCTTAATCTATTTGATAAGCAAATCAAATTAATCCTCTCGTAAGCTGCGGAAGAATCTGTGGTCGATTGGAAATCATTAAAAAGTATGTAGTTGAAAAATTCATTAATGTAGTTGATCCAAATCAATTGATTAAGGCTTTCATAGCGAGAGACTTTCAAAGCCAGGATTTTGTGCAATGAATTTGAATTTGATTTTATCTCAGAATCTGAAGTTTCGGATAGCATTTTTGTTTAATAAAATAAGATGCTCTTGGAGAAGATGGTGTGCAAAAGCCAATATGCTTCATTGAAATGATAATGCAGTATGTTTTGAGTTCCTTGACAAATCTTTTGAATTTGTGCATCTTATTCTCAACATTTCCAGATATTGCTGGAAAATAGCCAAAATCATCCTTAGGTCCGAAATTCCTAAAGCTAAATCTTGCTTGGATTTCTGTCCCATCCATAAGCATTCTTTCCATGCCTATCAAAGGTCTTTGAGACTTTGAGAGAGTTCTGGCCTCATAGATCTAAATTACTATCACCATTTCAAGCTGGGTTTCCTGCAAAACATACCTACATATGTAGCTGCCAAAAATATGTTCTTTGTTTGATGAATTTTTTGAAGGCTTTTTACAGAATTAATCACAAAAATCTCTACAATAAACTGAAGTACTATTTTGGCTTTAATTAAAGAGCTATGCGTCTAATTAAGAGGAATCTATACTATCGTTGCCAAAAAGTTTAGTTTGGCCAAGTAGAATACTATACTTAATGTTTACACATACAAATGTAGGTGTTTCACAAGGATCTATTTTAGGACCTCTATAATATATTGAGATTAATGAGTCTTTAATGACATATATTTGATATCATAGATGGTGAGAATGCAAATTATAATGGACAAAGGTGACTACTATGCGGGACTCCAGATGTAGCATACAAATAATCGGATACAGATGATTTAAAAATGGTTTCGTAAGAATGATATTTCAAGTAAAATAAATTGCGGTTGGATTGAGAAGAAAGAAGTTTAAGGCAGCAATTTAAATAAGAGAAATAGGCAGGATCAGGCTGAAAGATGCTCGAAGAGAATGATTAACTAAAGAAATTTGCTAATAAATTTGCAATTATTTTTGGGTTATTGCAGCTAAAGTTTTGGTATTACAAATTTAAAGAAAATTATCACCCCGACCAGATCCAAAACAGGGGAATGATCTTAATGAAAAGAAGTCTTGCAGGCAATATAGTCAATACCAATAGTTTGTAAGATCTTCCAGAAATTATTATACCATCAAATTTGCATGTATAAAATGTCCAAGACGAGACTATAATAATAAATCACACTGTCAAAAAGGTATCTGATCTCAAGTAGAGCCAAGCTTCTTATCTAAGTTTAACAGTTCTTTTTTTGTTGTTTATTTACTAAAACTAGCTCACATACCAAATTTCAGCTTTCTAGGACAACAGTAAGTATTCCAAGAATTTTGATGATCATCAGTGCGACAGTGAGTAAATCGGGTTTTTTAGATATTAATAAAATGTAAAGTAAAAAAGCTTTGCAATTAAATCTTTATATGTTCAATAAATCGGCTATTGACAATATATCCTGTAAATGTTGTTTAACTGGTATAATCTTTGCTTGGCTTGGCTCGACTTGGCCTGGCACTACCCTGTCCCCAGATTAATTAAGCATCTACTTCCATTTGTAGAAGAAATACGACTTATTCGTGAATACCAATCTCGTTCAAGAAGTAACCACTCAACAATAGACAAAGTATATAGAATAACATACGAAATTGAAAAAATATGTTCAGGTGCGATTCTTGGTGTTTTCTGAAATTTCGATAAGAACTGGCAAGATTTAAATTAAGGCAGGCTTTTTCTGAAACAAATATTTTACATTTTGGGAAATAGGCTTTTTTGAATGAACAGAATTTAAGAAAAAATAAATTCTGGTGTCCTTCACCAGCCGCGCAGTCATTTGCCCAAAATCATTTTCAAAACATATATAATGGCAAACCCTTATTTTCATAATAAAGCTTAATTATTGGCCATAACATTAAACTATATGCATTTTATTTCTTCTTGAAAACCACACGTCTAAAAAAACACCCTTTACAATTTAATAAAGTGAACATCAAAGCATTTATTCGATGTTTGTGACTTTTGATTGTTCGAATAAAGTACGTTAAATTGTATTGGGTGAAATAATTTAAACGCCTTTATATTTCTTTAAGAAATTTAAAAAAGTGTGATTTTTTTCAAAATCGTAGGAGCCGTTTTTAAATTAAACGGTTTTTTAACAACTTTTTTTAAAAAATTAAAAAAAATAATTCGACAATACAAACTTAAGCATAAAAATAAATTACATTTAAAAACAAAATTTAAAAAAATAATTCACTTACACATTGATTTAAAAAAAAATGAAATTATTAAAAATACAAAAAAAATTAATGCAAAATTACTTAGGCTACCTACATCTTCTTGAATATCAATTTTGATTATAATCGGATTACCAGTTTTCGAGAAAGTCAAAGAAAAAAAACCGGTCCTATGGGAGGTACCGTTTTTAGCCCACCATATTAATTTTTTTTTCACCATAATATAATGCATACCTACAGTGGTACACTGATTTTTTTTATAAAAATTTTTGGAGCCGTTTTTGAGAAAAATAAGCATTTACATAACTGTTATATGACAGGTATCGTTAATTTTTGAGCTAAAAATAAATTGAAAAAACTCCTCTGTAGAATGTCAAAATAACCTTAATTTCCAAATTTGAAGACGATTGGCGCAACCGTTTAGGCTGCAGTCCATAATACATCCGTACAAACAGACAGACAGACAGACAGATAGACGGACAGAATTTTGCCAGTAATTCAAATATGTTTCTCTATCATCTTCATATTATGTTTGATTGTTATCTCAAAATTTTTAATCTGCACGAATGCATAACTTCCATTATAGTACCTATAACCGCAAGTAAAAATATCCACTGAGGTAATAAAATGTCCTTACTTTCATATTTTTGTTTTCTTTTCTTACATTCGTACTTTTATTTCTATGTTCATCCTTTTCTTTTGTACTTGCGTTTATAGGTACTATAAGGCAAGTTATGGATTCGTGCAAAAAAAAATCTAACAATTAAACATAACATTACGATAATAGAGAAGTCGAAAAAATTGGGTCCGGAATTTCCGTCCGTCTGTTTGTCTATCTGTCTGTCTGTTCGCAGCTCTACAGCCTAAACCGATAAGGCGATTTGCTTCAAACTTCGTATTAAGTATTTATTTGGCAGTATCTCGGGGGATGTTTTTCATTGTTTGCTTTAGGTCAAAAAATAACCGTATCTGCCATACGATCTTTAACAAAAAGTTTGATTTTGATAAAACTTTTAGGGTGTTATTTTTTTACAACAATACATCTTTTAGTTGGAGTCAATTTTTCGAAATTTGTTCTATAACGGTACCTCCCATAAAACCTTTTTTTTCCAATGTGGTTTATCGTAAACCATTATCCCGATTTCAATAAAACTTTGCACACAGGAAGTCATTTATAATTTAATTAATATTGCGTTTCAACATTTTCAGAAAAAAAATTTCGATTTTTTTTAAATTTTCTAAAAAAAATTGGTTTTCGAAATATTTTGAAAAAGGGTTGATTGATTTTTTTTAATAATTTTCCAAAATTAACAGATTTTCTTACAATGACATACCTAATAAAAAAAATTAAAATATTTTTTCAAAAAGACTTTTTAAGAAATCTGGTCGCACGATATTCAATATGATTTTTTCTCGATAGATATATAGTTTTCAAATTTTATTGCATACTTAGTTTTTCATAGAAAACTTAAAATAATTAAAAATATTGAAGAATTTTTGAAAAAAATATTTTTTTTTATTTTAATATATATGTTACCGGCAAAACTGTTTTTAAACTTATTTCTCTAAAAAAGGAAAAAAAGTGGAAACTTCGGTTTTATTTCAAGTCAACCCGATTTTCGACAAAAATGGTAATAACGTCGATCAGAATTTTGGCGTTATTACCGAATCAGTGTGCAAAGAAATTGCTTGAGATTTAATCACCCAATCAGTATGAAGTAGGTAACCCCCCTGCTTGGGCTCACTATAAGATTTGTAGCAGGTGCGAGATTGGGTTTATGCAAATGTTCTTTAAATCCAAAAGAATCTTTGCACATACCCAACCTACTCCGAATCCTATAATGAGCCCAAGCAGGGGGGCAGCATGCCCCCACATTCCTAACCTATACTAACATTTTTCGAAGTAGGTAATATCTGCCAATTTTGTTTTTTGTTTGTTTGGGACTTATGCTGGCCTAAGTGGCTTTTATTGCCAATTTTTACTTGCGATTATAGGGACTATAAGGCAAGTTATGCATTCGTAAAAAAAAAAAAAAAATTCTAACAATCAAACATGATATTACGATGATAGAGAAGTCAAAAAAAGTGGGTCCGGAAATTCCGTCCGTCTGTCTGTCTGTCTGTCTGTCTGTCTGTCTGTCTGTCCGTATCGATATCTACAGCCTAAACGGTTGGGCCGATTTGATTCAAACTTGGTATATAGTATTTTTAGAGTGCTCTACCCGACAGTTTTTGGAATTGGCATTCTAGCTCCAAAACTAACGGTACCTGCCATATAACTTTTATTAAAAAACTTATTTTTCTCGAAAACGGCTCCTACGATTTTGATTAAACTTTCAGAATGATGTTTTCTGTGCAAAATCTATCTTTTAATTTTTATGGATTTTTCAGAAAAAGTTTTATAACGGTACCTCCCATATGACCGGTTTTTTTAAATCAGACTTTCTCGTTAACTAATTGACGGATTTTGATGAAATTTTCAAAATATGTAGTGTTTTATGATTTAAATAATATTGTTTATCAAAATTTTCAAAAACATTTTTTTTTAAATTTTAATAATTTTTTTAAAAAAATATTTAGTTTTTTGAATATTTTGAAAACGGATCTATAGATTTTTTTTTAAATTTTTCTCCAAGTATAAACTATAGATTTCTTAAAATTGACATACTAAAAAAAATTTTAAAATATGTTTTCGAAAAGTTTTTTAAAAAAAACATTTTTTTGAAAAAACTGGTCGAACGATTTTGAAATGAAAAATTCATAAAATAGAAAACAGCAAAAGAAATAAGATGGCTTACAACATTTTTTCCAAAAAACGTTATGAGTAGTGTTTTTTTGAATTCATAAATTTTGTTCCCCAACATTTTATTTCATATTGCTCGGCTAAGCCCTAGCCAAGGCATTAGTCAAATAAAAGAAAGTGACAACCTACATTACATACATACTTACGTATTTTAAAGTATTTTTCATCATCATAAAAGCACAGAATAAATAAGGAAGCCTTTGATAAACACACAAAAACAACTAACAAATAAAAAAAACTATTCGATTACTACTGAATGCAAAAATTTCAATCGAGAAAACAAAAGTTTACACCTTCCTATAAATAAACAAAACCACTGTGTTAACTTTTAATATTGTCTCTATACCTACTGGCTTAACAGTAGTTGGAACACGTATCTTAATCTTAGTACCTACCTTCCTTCCAACCTTATTTACCTAAATCCTTTATAAATTCCATTGGTCCCATATTGGGACGTATAAAGGTCCCTTTACCTAGCATTATTGCCATACTGCTGATTCCGACGAATCTTTATGCCAGTTGTTCAAATTTTTCCATACCAAAATGAAAATTTAACTGAAAAAAGTCCTTTGTATCTTTCTATTAGCAAATTATATTATAAACAGTAAGCAGCAAGTGGAAAGATAATACTACACTAAAAAACTGCAAAAGCTAACAATACTATATATTTATGTGTTTATCCCTTTGTCGTGACGCATGTTCGTTCGAGCTCCACCCCAAAACGATTCTAAGGAAGTTGCACGTCATACAAAAAATATTAAAATAAAATCTTTGTCAAAAAGACGCCTGCACTTAAAAAGGATTAGCACATAAGAGCAAGTACGTGCGACCCAGTCGTGCCTTTTATTTTAAATTGCAGTGCAGAAAAAATAATACTCCACTGCAGTTAATAAAATGTTTTTTTTTTTATTCCTATTCCTACGCCTCACACCGTCTGTGGCTCCATTGCCACTATTTTTATGAAATGACTAGCTTACCCACCCGGCGATGCTCGGCTATACCATACATTTTCGAAAAAACGATCCCGGCGTGGTCGTGGTGCCACCTAATAAAAACAAAACAGCCTTACTTACTTCTTACAAAATTAGCTATCCGCCTGTGAAACGACTCCAGCGGCACCAAGAGGTGATTGAAATAGCCTTAGTTACTCCTTACAACATCCCGTCAAAATCTAGGCATAAATAAAGACTTAAAAGACGACTTTAGCGCCACATAGCGGGTAATTTAAATAGCCTAAGTTTCTCCCAAGAACATAAGCAATCTGCCAGTAAAATTCACTTCAAAATCGGTGCAGCCGTTCCCGAGAATAGTCGGAACAAACAGACAGAAAGACTGAGAGACAGGCAGACAGACACAAATTTTAAAAATTCTGTTTTTATTATTGTTACTGTATATTATTGTATATGTATCTTGTAAAAACCTGTTATTTCGATATTAAAAACAGACACTTCAATTTTATTTATGTTTATAGATGAAATGATGAAAGCTAAGTATGACACAAGAAAAGAAAGAAAAGTGATTCGAATGATCGAATGAATCGATCCAGTCTACAGTTTAGATGAAAAATATTCAATGCGGATGAATCACTTGATTCAGTTCCAATTAAACCTCAATTTGTTTTGTATTTTGCTTGTCAATTGTTGAAGTTAATTGGAATAAAATTCGGTGAAAGATACAAAAGATATGACAACAAAAAACAAGAGTTTTTATACGCTGCTGTGCCATGTTTCTATTTCATGTCAAAATAGATAAATCACAAATTCACTGCAAAACTTAAAAACAAAAAACAATTTACCCCTTCAGGCTTCTACTAAGCTTTTAAACAATCATACATCTACCACACACCTTTTACAACCTTTTTGTTTAAAATAGATTTGTGATCTCAAAATCCATGGCAATAAAAGTAAAAGCAAACAAATCGAAAGTGATGAGCACCTGAACAAGTAAAAATTGTTAGTAACTTTTGAAGTCTATACGAGTCGAGTATATCTGTTGTAGCCTTTAGTCTAGTCAAGTTTGTTTGTATAAAGTTCAGAGCCTCTCGATATTGATTCAAGCATTTTGATTTTTGTCAATATCAATACTGAAGTGTTAAGAATTTCAGAAAAATCGTCGTAGTGGGATGTGACACACTTTAGTAGCGATATCTAGAGAGGTAGTTAGCTGGAAGCCTCTATCGCGTCTAGGTCATAGATACATATGTATCTTAACTGCGCCTATCCTACCCATCAGTCTGTGTTTCATGTGCACAATCAGTCATGCGTTACGTGTAATTAGCCAATTGAATGATATTTTGCTCTTATGTCTGATCTAATGCCAAATTACTTTTGTCGTTCAGGTATTATAGTCGTAGGTAGTCTTCCGGTGATCAGATAGTCAGCAGTAGGAGAGTGCGTTCTTGTTTTGCAAAAAAGAATAACTTTTTCCAATAGTTCACTGTGATTCCAGAAGTGAAGTGATATTGTCCTTTTGAGTGGAATATAACATATGTTAAGAAGCTGTCATTATTGGTGCTGTCATGGGAATTTTATTTGATCTTGTGAGTGTTGATCTAGTTTATGGTTTTTTTTTATTTTTGAAAAGATTAAGAATCTTAAAGTTGTTAAGAAATGTTTTTAATATTTTTTCCCCAAAATATGTGGAAATAATAACCACAAAACACTCAGTTTTATAAAAGTTCTTAAAACTAAATTAATTGTGTGGATTTTAAAGTCGTGTGCTCAAAATTTATTTAAAATAGTGAAAATTCATAAAAATGTTGCTTTCGAAAATCCTTTGATTCTTTCAATAAGTTAATTTCTAATATCGCAACACAGCAATAGTATTTTTAACGTTTCACAAAAAACATCATAAAAAACTCAATAATATAAATTCTTTAATAAATAATGATGACAAGAATATTTTTTTATTATTTTCAAAGCGGTTCTTACTTTTTATGCACTTAATGCATTTTTACAAAAAAAAAAGTTATTTCTTTACAGCCCAATCAATCCACTTCACTGAATTGCTAGATTTTTTTTTAAATGAAATACTTCACAAAAACTCAATTTGCACCTTTGCCACGTTCGGCGCCTTAATGCCCGATTAATTACAAAACAGCCAACAGTTTCCACTTATGTGAGTTTGAATTTAGCCAACATTCTGATAAATTCATTATCACCTTGTTATCCGATTAAAAGTAAGATAAAGGCCAACATCAAGTACTTTAGTATATTCTTCAGGACATACAAAAAAAAATTGGTTTTAACTGACGATAATATCTATCTTTTTACTATTTCATTGTTATGATAGTCATAAAGATACAAAACAAATTCATTAACTCCCTATTGTGGGATTGGATGCATGTAGACTTGGTGTAAACAAACTTAATGCATGAGCCAACTCTAAAGAGGATAAAAATAACTCAGGAAGACCAAAATGCAGAGTGTGGTGCAATAATTTAAAATGTTTTACTGTAAGTGGCCTGTTGTAAATCGCTTAAATTTAGATAAATTTTTGTAATCAATATCGGTGTCGCCTGTATGGACACCAGAGTCATTCAATATAAGGTGCAATTCAATCTGGAAAGACACAGAATGTGAATGGTTATTTTGTCAGTTGTTTGGAAATTAAAGAATTTTTTTAATCCTTAAAATTAATTTTTAATCCTTATTCGGTCATTAATTTTAAGAAAATGATTTTCGAAAAATGAGTGCAGTTTTAAATTGTCTGTTGGAACCAAAGTTCTAAAATATATTTTAACTTCGAATTTTAATCCTTTTTTCTCGGTCCTAAATAAAAAATTAAATTATTAACATAATTTGTTATCTATAATATAATTGTGTAAATTAATAAATTTTGGAGATACATATTTTTAATTTAAAAATCATCAGTTCCCTGCATTCAAAAATAAGATCCTTGAAGTTAAAAAAAATATATGTGAAACCCGGCCGAGGCCTGAAATAAAAAGCTTAAACTTCGATTGAAGTGTTAAAAAAAAATCAAGTGAACAAAAAACAATTAAAAATGGTATGTGGCAGTCTTTTTTGTTTCAAAAATATTCAAACAGAAAAAAATGTTTTTATAATTAATATTAAGTGCTTATGCGATTAAAATAAATTAAAAAAATCTTGTTGTTACCACATACATAAGTGGCGGTTAATTGTTATATGCCTATTACCATCGGTTTAAATTTCTGACGTTCATTGCCAAATTACTTTACAAAACTAAAGTATATTTGTATAGAACCGCCTTCGCGCTGCAGCGTCATCTATTGGAGAGTTATAACAAAATGTACCAAAGACCTTTTTGATCAAAAAAATTGATGTGATATGTATGTGTCATATGTGCCAACCTTTCAAAAACATTAAACTTAAAAAATGTTTTCAATGCAATTATGATATCAACGACGAAAAGCATTAACAAATACACTAAAATAAATTCTATTTAGGAATAGAATCATTATACGATATTACATGGAATTGACAAAAAAGGCAAAATTATGGAAACAATTTTTTGAATTATTGACATTAAAATAATTGAAAAGCATTTAAGATACAATTGCTTTGTTTAAATTAAGAACATAACATTGACAAATAAAAAAAAACTCCACGGTTTAAATTAAAGAAACAAAACGTCTTAAGAGATGTGATAAGATCACGCAATTAACCATTTTAAATAGTAAAGAATTTAATAAAAAAAAATGAGCAAGACTGGGTCGCACGTACTTGCTCTTATGTGCCTAATTACATTGGAAAGCAAGATCTTTGACAAAAACAAGAAATATTAACGTTGAAAATAACACAGTTTGAACTTATAAACAAAGAATTTATGAAAAATGTATTTCGAAAATTGTAGGACCGGTTTTGATAAAATCCTGTTTTTTATTTTTTATTTTTTTTAATTTTTTTTTTTTTTTTTTAATTTTGGTATGCAGTTTTTTAGAGTTCATTAATATACATACATTAATATACAAAATTATAAAATTAACTTTTATTTGAAAAAAAAGTTATTAAAAATTTTGATATGCCGAATTAATTTGCCTATCTAGGATCTCCTCAAATATAAAATTTAACAGAATTCTAAAGAACCGTTACCGAGAAAGCCAAAATTTTTAAAAAACCGTTATATGAAATGTCCGTTAAAAGACTTTTCCAACAAAAAAATCCTCAAAAATGTTCATCAAAATCTATGCAGCCATTTTTGAGAAAAATAAGCTTTTCCTTAACGGTCATTTGTAGGCCTAAAAATAAAATGTCAATTTCCCCAACACACCAAATTTGAAGATAATCGCCTAAGCCGGTAAGGCTGCAACTCATTATACATACTGACAGACAGACAGACAGATAGACAGACAGACAGACATTTTTTGTCGATTACTTCTTTAGACTTCTCTACTATCGTAATGTCATGTTTCATTGTTATCTCATTTTTTTATATTCACGAATTATAGTCCCTATAATCGAAAGTAAAAATTAGTGACAAGTCTTAAAAACATTGAAAATTAAAAAATGTATTATAAATAGAAAAAATATTAAAAATGTTGGCAGCAGAATTTAATTGTCCAGGTACTTATACTAATCAATTATAAAATCTTATAGAAATTCAATTAGCTGTAACCGAGAACGTCGAATATTAAAACAACCTTTATATGTAAGGTACCGTTCATATGTACCCAAAATACTCTACAAAATGTTCATTAAAATCGTTAGATCTGTTTTCGAGAAAAATAGCTTTTTCTTAGCGGTTATGTGGCAGGTGCCATTATTTTAAGCCCTTGCAATCAAATTACAAAAAAATTCTCTGAGGAATGAGAAATGCCAAAAGAACAACACATAACAAATTTGAAATTTGAACTACGCTAGTTTCGCTATCATCGTAATGTCATGTTTGAATGTTATCTCGATTTTTGTGTATGCATGAAAATTATCCAAACAAAAATGACCTGCGGCTTGCTTTACCTATACGTGGTGGTCCTCGGGCAATGATTTGTGTATATTTTTGTACACAAATTAGCAAAAATTGCAAGCACTTCCTAAGGGTTGGCGAGGGGCTAGTAACCTCTCCCGTAAAAAAAATATTACTTAGAACCCGACAACAAGCCTCGGAAATATACTGATTTCTCAACGACGAACCAAGCAACGACAACGGCTAAACGATTTAAGAATTTTCTTATGGAACGTCAGAACGCTCTATAGAGCTCGAGCTGCACAACAGCTAGCTGATGTCCTGGCCATGTATAAAGCTGACATAACAGCACTTCAGGAAGTGAGATGGCCAGGAAATGGTGATTTCCAGAAAAAAGAATACGACATGTATTTTAGCGGTCACTCAAAACACCATGTGCTCGGGGTAGGCTTCCTAGTCAGCCAAAAAATGAAGCCTACCGTCATCGGCTTTAACGCAATAAATGAAAGGTTATGCATCCTTCGCGTGCGAGGCAAATTCAATAACATCAGCCTCATAAACGTTCACGCACCTGCTGAGGAGTCCGAAGAAGAAGAAAAAGATTCCTACTACGAACTTGTAGAGAGGACCCTCAATGTCTGCCCAAGGTATGACGTTAAAATCATCTTTGGTGACTTCAACGCAAAATTAGGTAGGGAGCCAGTTTTCAGGCAGTACATAGGATCCCATAGTTTGCATGAGAACACTAATGACAACGGACTACGAGTCATAGAAATGGCAGCATCAACAAAATTGGTCGATGCGAGTACAAGCCACCCGCGTAAGGATATCCACAAAGTCACTTGGGTATCGGCTGATGGAGTCACTCGTAACCAAATTGACCACGTGTTGATAGATCGCCGCCACTACTCGAGCCTGAGGACGATATGAACGTATCGAGGTGCCAACATCGACTCGGACCACTATCTCGTTGGTATGGTGTTCCGAGGGCGGATTGCTATGCGAAGAAGTATT
Organism: Platycheirus rosarum; assembly: GCA_963971375.1. NCBI lineage: Eukaryota > Metazoa > Arthropoda > Insecta > Diptera > Syrphidae > Platycheirus > Platycheirus rosarum. The sequence continues at coordinate 29,503,942 of OZ020510.1, read as the reverse complement.
GCATCCGCTGGTCAGGCTCGAATCAACACGGCTGCCCTACGCGATGAATGCAAAAGCAACCAATACAGTCGCGAACTAAGGCTCGCCCTCGGAGAACTCGATGAGGGAAGAGTAAGTCCTGGGGACAGAATGCCGGGCGTAGAGGAGAAATGGTCACGCCTTAAGAACAAAGTCATTAGTACTGCTGATACCATCTTAGGTAGTAGTCGCAGAGATCGGAGCGACTGCTTTGATGATGAATGCAAACTAGTGTCTGAACGTAAGAATGCTGCATACCGAGCAATGCAACAGTCTCATAGAACGCGAGCACGCGAGGATGAATATAAAGAGCTCAGAAGAATAGAAAAAAGACTTCACAGACGAAAAAAAGGCAGCCTGGGAAAAAACATTGTCTGTGAAATGGAAAGAAATAGAGAGCGAGGTCCGCACCAGGCGCGGAAGTTCTACCAATCCGTCAGAAACATGTCGCAATACACACCACGCTGTACATATTGTAAAGACGGAGAGAGTAATCTGATCACCGATCCTGAAGGCATTCTGAGCGATGGGAAGTGTACTTTAATGAACTGCTGAACGGTCAGTTCGCGGAAGAAATGGAGACTCCAACATTTCAAGAAGAAGATCTCATCCTGCAGCCACCAAGCATTGAGGAGATAAAACAGGCGATTAATCGGCTCAAAAATAATAAGGCCTCAGGAGCCGATGGTATACCTGCCGAGCTGATCAAACATGGAGGGCCAACACTACATCAAGCAATTCATGAAATCATAGTACACGTATGGGAACACGAAGAGATGCCAGAAGACTGGCGAAAAGGCATTATATGTCCCATACCTAAGAAGGGAGATATCACAAAATGCAGCAACTATACGGGTATAACATTGTTGAGTACATCCTATAAGATATTCTCCTCTATCCTGCAAGAACGGATAGCCCCATACGCTAATACCATAATATGCAAATATCAATCTGGTTTTATACCAGGCAAATCAACAATTGATCAGATTTTTACCCTTAGGCAGGTGATGGAAAAAAGTCTGGAATTTAATATTTATATATATATAGACTTTAAAGCCACCTACGATAGCATAGCCAGGGTAGAACTTTATAAGGCCGTGAGAGAATTCGGCATCCCAAATAAATTGACACGACTATGTAGGCTGACCATGACCAACATCACAAGCCAAGTAAAAGTAGCCGGTTTGCTATCCAGACTAATCAACATCTTCAATGGACTCCGACAAGGGGATGGTCTGGCTTGCATCCTCTTCAACCTAGCGTTGGAGAAAGCAATCCGTGACTCTGGCACGTCAACAAGAGGGAGTATCGTCACCAGCCAGATACTAGCTTACGCAGACGACATCGACATCATCGGCAGAAGCCAACAAGCTGTACAAGACTCCTTTACCAAGGTCGAGCAAGCGGCAAAATACCTGGGGCTGCACATAAATGAAGGGAATACTAAGTACATGGCGGCAACGTCTGCGAGAAATGTTGGTACAACCATCAGGGTAGTGGAGCATGAATATTTCCTGTAACTACCTTGGCTCAAAAGTAGCAGCCGATAACAATATGAAAGAAGAAATACGCGGGCGGCTGCTGAAATCCAACAAAACCTACTATAGTCTGTCAAGGCTCTTTAAATCCAGAAACCTTACCATAAAAACCAAACTGCTGCTGTACAAGACTCTAGTCTTACCAGTACTCACATACGGATCCGATGCTTGGATGTTTACAAAAAGGCACTCTGATCTCTTATCCGCGTTCGAGAGAAAAGTCTTACGGAGAATTGTTGGCCCCGTGTGTGAGGAAGGACGATTCCGGAGAAGATACAATCATGAATTGTATGAAATCTATCTCGAAGCAGATGTTGTTGAAAAAATAAAGCTCGGTAGACTCCGGTGGGCTGGACACCTAGCTCGCATGAGCGAAGAGGAACCAACTCGGAAAGTCTTTTGCGGTACTTTTTATGGTAGAAGACAACGTGGCAGACCTTTCTTACGTTGGAAGGATGGCGTAGACCAGGACGCCCGAAGCCTTGGGGTGCGCAATTGGATGGCGTCGGCCAGCAATCGGGATGTATGGAAGAATTTGTTGAAGGAGGCCCGGACCGGATCCCGGTTGTTGCGCCGATGATGATGATGATGATGTTTCATTCTGATCACTGAATAAACGAAGAATTCTTTAAACAAAACGCGTTTTTAATCCTGCTTTGGGATTATTTTGACGCGAAGTTCTAAACGCCTCGTTGTAGAACGCCAGACAGAGATGTGTCAGCAGTGCGTTAATTTAGTAATTTTATTGGCAGTGCTATATACATATGTACGTAATTTCGAAATTTGGGAACACGAGCCACGACATCATCAACAAATTTAATGAGGTCGGAGAATACATCAGTTTAAGTTGAAATAGCTGAAAACTGGAAGTTTTGTACGTACGGGTGGTTATAGCAATCAGTAAAGTTATGTCACAAATCAAATGACGACTCACATTTATCTTTGGTATCTTTAGGTTAAGTTAGTTTAAGTTTATTTTAAGTTTATTTTAAGTTTGTTTTAAGTTAGTTTTAAGTAGTTTTAAATAGGTTAATATAAAACAGATACCGATTAACCCAGTTTTCATATTTTTTTGGGTAGAAAATAGAACCCACTAGTTAAGATTAATACCTAATTAAGATTAATTTAAGATATGTTTTAGGCCGAAAGGCAGTTAATATTAAGTTAGAGATTAATTTAGAGTGCGTCCGCATAGAGCCAGTAAGTTAATTAAATTGATATAAGATAAACATAATTAAAATTCATAAAAGAAAATCAAATGCCAACCACACCAGCCATAACCTGAAATTTGTTTTAATGATACAAAATGCTTCAGTAAACTTTTTACTGATAATCGGAACAGTAAAAAAATGTTCCATTATTTTGTCAAATGACAATCAGCTGTTCAGTAAAACAAATTTTCATCAGTAAAATAAAATAAATGCTTTCTTTAACAAATAATACTGTTTTCGGGGTTTATTTTTTGTCAGAAAAAATTATTTCAAGTGATTTGCCATCGATTCGTATAAGTTTCAAGATGGCCGCTATCAACTGTCAAAGTTCAGGAGTCCCCATTGGAAGCCCCTTTAGTTTCTTAAAAACAAAATCTGGAATCCAGTTTCTTAGAATTGTGTTAAATATTTTGTGTAAGAAATTTAACCGAAACCTGTGAGCCTTAAACAAAGTGCACCAATGGTTGCTTGAGCTGACGGCAAAGTCAAAGCTTTAACATTAAAAAAAAACAATGTAAATATATGTATATGTATATTTAACATTGTAAATACATATGTAATTGAATTACTTACTTGTAAAACTTGTTGGTTTTGTCTTTGTAAAATATAAAACTTTTGCAGGTAATTATACACTTTCGCGGTCACCTGGGTTTTTGGCTGTAAAATATACAAAACTGGACCGATTTTCATGATTTTTTTAAATGTTCTTGTGTACGGATTCGATAAGGAATGTATAAATTATCCCCATATGGTAGATTTCACATATTTTGTTTTAGCTTTGAATGCTAAAAAGAAATCATTTTTTTATAAACAATCCTTCATAACGTTTTTTTAACTCACCCAATTGAAATCACGAATTTTTGATCGTAATCTACGCAAAAAAAGATCAAATTAGCTGTTTAAAATAAAATTAGCACTAACATGAAAAATAAGTATTAATGACATTTTTTTAAATTAAATTTTTCATATTTTTTTAATAAATCCGCCGTCAAAAATGAAAATTTAAAAAAAAAATCATTAAAATCGGTCGAGTTTTGAATTTTTTACAGTCAAAAACCTGGTGACATCGAAAGATTTTATTATAATGAAAGAAAGTTAATGTTCAGTTAGTCAAATAAGTAAAGGTAATAATGCCTTTATATGGTAGGCACTGTTTGCTGTAAAATTGGCGTTAATGTTTGAATGCTACTTAACCACTAACGTAAAATAACTTTAATTAGCCATTTAACGAAAGGCCACTATTAAGTTATGGCTATTATGAAATTTCAAGCACAAATGCCTTACGTTTATTTTGATTTTCGGGGGCAGTTTCTTTGAAGGTACTCTATACTTTTTATTCACCATTACAATATTTTGACGAAATTTGGTGAGCCATTTTAGAAAAAAAAAATAAACTTTCACACACTTCAGTGTAAAAAAAATTGCTTAAACTCGATGACCCATTATTGAGAAGGTAAAAAAAAACTTGTTTTGTTGCTGATACCTTAAATGACATTTTTCGGCAAAAATAAATTGTTTATTTTAAAATATATACTTTTTTCAATTTTAATTTCTTTTATTGACTTATGTATAATAACTAAGTTAGATAAAAAATCTTAAAAATTAGCTTAGATATTAACTTAATTAACTAACTCGCCCTATGTAGACGTTCTAAATTTTTTCCCCTCTTAATTTAATTGCCTTTCGGCGTCAAACTAACTTACATGTAGAAATTAAAATATGTTGTTTTTAATCCAGAAAATTAAAAAAAAAGAAACAAGTTTTCAGATCATTTATTTTTATTTTTATTTCTTAAGACTTTACCTTAATCTACTTAAAATAAACTATGAATAAACTTCAAATAACTAAAAATACTTAAATCTAGAACACCCATAGCAGCTGCCTACCCCTACCTAGCTTAAGTCTGCCTTAAAACGATGTAAGCTGACCATAAGAAATATTAAGGTCGATTGCATTATCGATTTTCGTACAACAACCAAAAATGGTGCACCTGATCAAAATACTCCCTTCGGTCCCTATCGGCCACATCCCTACTAAATCGGAAGAGCTCTACTTCGCCCCCTCCGATAATGTCTCGATCGTAAAGGAGCCGCCTATCCAGTATCCAGAGTTTTTTGGCCGACGTGGCAGATCAACGGGATCGCCGATCTATGTTGTATCAACCCTCCACTGTCCAAATAAGGGAAAGCCTAGGGCGGGATGAAACCGCTTAAAAGTGTGCTCTTAAAGTATTCATCTTGGGGGTAATTAGGCCCGAATATTTGTCCATTAGTTGATGTCATCGCCTTTGCAATGAGATCTCGAATGAGGTCAATTAAAAAGTAATCTATCTAAAATATATAGAAAGTCTATACATATTATGGAACATCGAAAAAATAATCGAATTGTCTTCGAGCAAAATAAGCTTTTCTTTAAAAGAGCTGGTACAGTTATTCCATGATTTGAAAAAAAAAACACCCTTTCCCCATCTTCAATGTGTGAATTAAATTTAAATAGTAAATTAATTCCGACCACACCAAACGATACGAAAATACTCGTTTAAATCTGAGTCGCTTTGACGTCATTAAATGTTTGGGCAAAAGGAAGGTCAGTTCTATTAAAGAAAGGTTTAGAGACAAGGTTAACTATTGGACGATTCCTGTCATACGATCTTTAAAAAGTTTGATTTTCTCGAAAACGGCTCTAACGATTTTGATAAAACTTTCAGGATGCTATTTTTTTTTTAAACAATACATCTTTCAGTTAGAATAATTTTTTCGAAATTTGTTCTATAACGGTACCTCTCATAGAATCGTTTTTTTTCAATTCGGTTTTATCATAAGCCATTATTCCGATTTCAATAAAATTTTGCACACAGGAGATCATTTATAATTCAATTAATATTGCATTTAAAAAATTTCAAAAACTTTATTTTATTTTTTTTTTAATTTTCTAAAAAAATTGGTTTTTGAACTATAGATTTACTTATAATGACATACTAAACAAAATTTAAAATATTTTTTCGAAAAGTTTTTTAAAAAAAAAACAACTTTTTAAAAAAAACTTTTTTTTCCTCGACAGACATTTAGTTTTCAAATTTTATTGCATACTTAGTTTTTCCGAGAAAACTCTTAAACCAATTAAAAAAGAAAGAATTTTTTTGAGTTTTTTTTTCAATTTTTGTTTTTTTTTTCAAAAACGGTTTGTTAAAGATTTTTGTTTTCTGATAATAACTATCAGCTGCTAGATGTTGGCATACTCAAAAAAAAATTATGGAATATGTTGCGAAAAGTTTTTTTCAAAAAAAAAAAAACGTTTTTTGAAAAAAACTGGTCAAACGATTTTGAAAAAAAAGTTTCCTTAAAATTCAAAACTGTAAAAGAAATTAAATGGCTTACTTCATTTTTTCCAAAAAAAAACCTTTTGATTTTTAAGTGATTAACAAAATTTCAAATGATTTGTTACCTCTTTTTTCAAAAATCTCAAAAACTTACTTTTCGCAAATATACGGTTGGCTAAATTCTAAAAGTTTTTTCTTTGTAAATTATTTGAAAATTTTAAAAAAAGATAAAAGGTAGTTGTCCAAACGTCGCCAATATTGATTGATTTGATTGGTTTCCAGTGAAAAATTCAAGAACTTTTATTTTTAATGTTTTTTTGCTGTTGACAACGGATGAAATAAAAGTCGACCCGCATTATGAATCATTATAATCAAGATTAAAGAATAATCGTCTCATTTCATTAGATATGTCACCCTAATTAATAATTAGGTATACTTCAGACAGTTACCATTTAAGATTGTCAGGTGAAGTTAAATATTAGAAAATTCGAGTCTAGAAATTTAAACAGTTATGATGGGCAATTGAGTTATCACAATGCAAGGTCTCGTAATAGACATTGATTCGGTTATTGGAAGGAAAAATTGTTATTTTGAAATATTATGATTTTTTCCAATCCACACTTCCTTAACATTTCAGACTCACATTTTAGACAGCAAATCAAAATACCACCTAAATGTACTCTACACTGTACCCACAAAGATCAACTGGTGGTTTGCCCCAATTTATGCCGCCATCTGGATCACCCTGTATTTGACAATAGTTCTAAATTTGTCCATTTCACTTCCAACACCTTTACTGCTCAAAGATGAACCGAATTTCCCCGATCGTTTTATTGCCGAACGAGCTTACTCTGTACTCGAAGGTTTGGTAAGACTTGGTCCACGAGTTGTTGGTAGCGAAGCAAATGAAGTCAACACCGTAGAGTACTTGCTTGAAGAAATCGAAAAAGTTCGTGAGCAATCTAGCGAATACTTCGATATTGAATCAGATGTACAAATTGTTTCTGGAAGTTATATGCATTGGACTATGATTAATATGTACCAAGGTGTGCAGAATGTTGTTGTCAAGCTGAGTGCGAAGAACTCGAATAGTTCATCATACTTGTTGATTAACAGTCATTTTGATTCGGTTCCGGGAAGTACTGGAGGCGGTGATGATGGCAGTATGGTGGCGGTAATGTTGGAGATCATGAGGGTGATAGCGAATTCAAGTGGACCGTTGGAGCACCCAATTGTGTTTCTGTTCAATGGTGCAGAGGAAAATCCTCTGCAAGCATCACATGGATTTATAACTCAACACAAGTGGGCCAATAATTGCAAGTAAGCTCTATCATTATAGTCTTGTTCTTATGTCCAATAGGGAGAAAATGATTTAAACTGATGCTATTACAGAGCTCTGATAAACTTAGATGCTGCTGGAAATGGCGGAAAGGAAGTTCTGTTTCAATCTGGACCGAAGCATCCTTGGCTTATGAGGGTAAGGAAATAAATGCTCGTACTTAACAGTGTTTTACTACTATTCTACTATTGCAGTATTATCGACAGAATGTGGTACATCCATATGCATCCACGATGGCCGAGGAGATCTTTCAAGCGAATCTGATCCCATCCGATACAGATTTTCGGATTTTCCGTGATTTCGGAGGAGTTCCAGGTTATTTCACTCCATAAATACCAAATCATTAATAATAATATCCCTGTTACGACTTTCAGGTCTAGACTTCGCTTACACTTACAATGGTTACGTTTATCATACTGAACACGATCGTGCTAATATTGTACCAATGGGAAGTTTGCAAAACACAGGCGACAATATTCTTGCTGTTGCGAAGGCTATTGCCAATGCACCGGAAATGGTCAATACTTCGGTAGAAAACTTTTTCATTAATATCAATGTTTTCAAATAAATTTATTTTACAATCCTTCAGAACTACGAGGACGGTCATGTAGTATTCTATGATTTCCTCGGATGGTTCATTGTCTTCTACACTCAAACCGTTAGCACCATCATCAATATGGTAGTTTGCTTCGCTGCACTTATTGCCATCGGGACCTCGATATTTTTTATGATTGCTCGTTCTGGCCTGGAGATAGGAGAGATATCAATTCGCTTTGCTGCCACTATTGGTCTTCAAATTCTTTCGTTGATTTTGGGAATTTGCCTGTCACTCTTGGTGGCTGTGTTCATGGACTCAATCAATCGCTCGTTAACGTGGTTCTCACAAACTTGGCTACTTATCGGCTTGTACTTCTGTCCCATGTTCTTCGCAATGGGAATAGTAGCTGCTATCTACTCCCAATATAGAAAAAGAGATAAACTCAGTTTGGGCTTCAGAATTCAAATGTTCATGCATGCCCATTGTATTCTGTTGGTAGTCTTGACCTTGGTTCTTACATGTGTTGGAATTCGATCGGCTTTTATGCCAATGCTGGCAGTGCTCTTTGATATAGTTGCTTTGATAGTTAATTTGATAACCAAGTGGCATCGAAGAGGTAAGAACCGATTTAATTTTAAATTCCTTGAAAATACTGATTTCCGATTTTGGCAGCTTATCTTTTTGCTGTAACTGTCATCATCTGCCAAATTATACCATTCATATACTTCACAAATATTTCCTATTCTTTTGTCTACACTCTGGCGCCAATGATGGGACGCAATGGTAGTGAAATGAATCCTGACTTATTGATGGCAGGTCTGGCAATATTTATGTCAATATTGTTTGCTGGTTTCCTGGTAAGTTTTTCCAGTCCCCGTTTTGGATTCTTTTAATAGCTTATGTTTCAGATGCCACTGTTCTTATTCTTTCGCAAAACAAGGATACTGATTTCAGGATTCCTGATAGTAACTATTCTCTTCATTATCATAGCTGTGACTCCAGCTGGATTTCCTTTCCAAGAAAAGACTGCCGTACAACGTTTCAACTTGATTGTAAAGCTCAAATTTTTCTGGCTTGCTGGTTGAAATGATCCACAATATTTCTCTATTTTAGCATGCAAGAAGAGTTCTTCACAATGCTGATTCATCAATTAGAGCAGAAGGTTCTGGAATTTATGTTTATCCACAGGATAGAAGAACTTCTAGTATTGATGGTAAAATAATGATTTTTGTAGAGATTTTTGGTAGTCTCCAATTATTTGATTGATCATCAGATTTAGTTCCCTCAATGACGAGAGGCGAAAAAGTCAGTGGCTTCTGCGAATCAGAGATGTTCTGTGGAGTTCCATCGTACAATCACAGATGGAATAAAGCAAGGTAAGGGCAATAAGAGAGACCTAGAATTTCTAAAGAAACTTCAGAGATAAATCATAAAGAAGTGGGTTTGTAAAATAAAAAGCTGAAATTGTTTCAATATTAATATTTATTTCCAGTTATTTCTATAGTGATCCAAGTTTTTTCTTCCAATTTACAACTTCTGATTCAGTATTGAAGATTTTTTTTCATTTTAGGGAACATAGCTTCTGGATAGATTTCAGTGAGCCAAATCTTCCTTCGATTCCTACTTTGAAGTTACTCATAAAAGACGTCAACACTCGATCAGCCCGGTTGGTCTTCAATCTCACCGGACCCGATCATATGACAATTTTTATTCAAACAAAAAACGACGCTAAAATAAAAACCTGGAGCTTTAACGACACTGTGATTCGGGAGAACTGGGAGCAGCCTTACTTTATTTATTTTTCGTATGGCAAGGATACTACTCCTTTAGGGTTTTTCATCGAAATTGAGGTAAAATTAAAGAAAACTAAAAAGATTTTCCAAAAAATATGTTTTTTTTTTTATAGAAAACTAATGGAAATTTCTCGGAACCAAATCTCGAAATTGGAATCGGAGCTCATTGGGTTCATAACAATACTGAACCAACGAAAGAATTTCAAGAGTTTTTGGATTCTTTTCCGGTGTGGTCTTATGTCAGCAGTTGGGTGGCTTCGTACGAGAGCTGGATATTTTAGGAAATCGGATTTGTATAGATAATTCCGTTGGATTGTAACAATCTCATTATTTATATTGTTTTAAGTGTAAAAAATGTATTTATCATTTTAGCCAAATGTAAAGTCCAATATGTATTATGATAAATGATATTAAATAGTCAATTATATTAAATAAAAATAAACTTTTAGCCTTTTATCTTAGAAATCGGATTAAGAAAACATTTTTAATCCCAAAAGTATGCAAAAGAGAAACAACTATTTCAAAATAGAGCCCAAGAACTTCCTGGGACACATTACTGTTAACTGCAAGAAATTTCACAAATCACTGGTGATAATTGATAAACAAAATGTTTAATGTTATAGTTCTTAATACATTTAAATTCATTTTAAAATTCAAAATGAGTTCTATGAAATAATTTTTTTTTGTTGGAAGTATTAAAAAAGAATTAGCAGCTACCTTAATAGAATGTTGGCAATACTAAGGGTTGAATCAATACTATTTTGCCTTCAAGTGAACAATGACTTTTTGAATCGATTTCTTTTGACATTCAATAAGAATAAAGTTTCGCTTTTATCGCTGTTCATTTGTGGAAAAAAAAGTTGTATTTCAAAATGTATCTAGATAATTTGAAGTATTTGCTGCTATTTCGTGAAGAAATGACGTGCGAATGTGTAAGAAATTTTTGTAATATTAAGAAGAACGATACAATTCTCAGAATTGAGAGTTATTTGCAATTTTGTGATTACGTGACTGAAATAATTTTAAGCTATTCAAATACGTTTTTTTTTTTTTTTTTTTTTTAAGTTAATTTTTTAGCCTTGGGCTATGCAATATTTTTTGTTTTGTTTTATGTGCTTATGAGATAAGGGTTTTCATGATCACTCCACCAGGTGCCGAATTCACTTTGGGTACAATGTTGAAGATTTCTGCTCAATATATAGCTTTCTTTCACTGAGTAATTTAGTGCACTTGGTATTTTTGTGCCAAATGCTGTCCATAGTTTATGGCGCAGAAGAATTTGCGAAGTCGTAAACAGTGATTTTGTAAGTATTCTATTCAAACACTACGTCTGGTGTTCTATTTGCTCAAATGGTTTAGTCCGTTATTATTGACATATCACATGTGGAACACTTGGTTTTCCAAAACTTCTGGGGAATCTTGACACTGCCGTCAGAGTTTGTTCACTATTTCTTCAAGTATTGTTTTCCTATATAGTTTTTAGTGCAAACAACTCTGTTCTGGATTGAAACAAAAAATCTTTCAATTTTTGTAATCTCAACTAAAGGTTTGATGGATGTTGATCCAATAGCTTGCAATGTATTTAATGGAGGCTATTGTTAGTCCAACTCTCTTTTAGAGCTACATCAGTTCGTACATTTGGTGGAGTTCTGTTTATGATAGGCAGACTATATATATGAGACACAAAGTTGCATATTGCGAATGATGTATCCATGTACCGCCAATGAGCCTTTGCCTCATTCACATATTACATCGTAGCAAGACCATTTTTTCGAATGCACTGTTAGAGTCAATATCTATATCGTGCTTCGTCAAATGGCTTCACAATGTTGTTTAAGTCTTCCAAATAAGTTAGCCAATATTGCGATTGGAAAGGTGAAAATGACATTAAATATGTGTCCAATATTTGGTTTAAGTTTAAAAACCATTTAAAGTTTTTGTGGTTAAAATCTATATTATTTTCAAAAACCTTAATTGTTATTTGCTGAAAATAATAATAATAGCTGGCAAGTTTTTCTTTTCATATATTTGAACAAAATGCACAAATCACAAATATTCTTCACCAGAAAACTGAGCCTACCCACTTTTACCCTACATATTTAAGTTTTTTGTCAACTGAGAAAGGAATAATTAAAGTTGAGCTTGAGCCTGAGTTAAGCTTTTTTTAATTCATGAAATATTTTTTGTATCCAATAAATGAATTACCTACTTACTTAAGCTAAGATAAGACGATTTGTGTACATAAATACACAAATCTAATTTTTTGTCAATGGCATACATACAAATTGTACACAAATGCGACTTATGTAGGCCATTTACATATGTATATGTGTGGTTCACACGATTTGTGTATTTTAACAGAATAACATAAATTTTGTTGTGTGTAACTGCACACACAAATTTGGCATACACAAATAAATTTGTGTACACAGATTTGTGGATCAGACGATTTGTGTTTTTCTACACAAATGGAATTTGTGTATAAGGTTGTGTTTTTGCTTTTTGTAAATCGGTTTTTGACGTTTATTGAATATTAAAATGAAATACTTCATAGAAACGGTTTTTCAATTTTGTTCAGTGAGTTTCTAGTATATTTTGTAAAAGATACTGCTAAAGCTTTCAAGTTTTATGGGAACGAACAGTTTTTCAAGAAAGGACACTGTGGTGTATGTGTGATATTTAAGGTTGAACATGGCAATATTGATGTCAGTTTGATTTCTTCCTGTAATATCTTACATATGTACATATATTACAAATGTGGATTCTTGTATGTTTGGATGCAATTTCGCAGATAGATGGATATAAAAATAAGCAACTTTTTATCACAGAATAATAAATTAATGGTTCCTGTGGCAGAGGCTTAAATCTAAAAAGATGTTTGTTTGTTATACAACCGTGCCTCAAGGATTGAAGTTTGGTTTATGGATGAGTAACCGCATTCACTACACTATTACATAGGCTTTTCCAAAAAAAAATACACAGCTGTTGGGTTCATTCAAAATCCCATTAAACAAAATTTTGCGTTTGCCTGGAATTTCTCGATAAACTTTTCCAATTTATCATTACTTTAAATTTCTATACGAACATAAACAAATTTCCAAATCGTCCCTTGAAATTAGTGTATTTCAACAAAATGTATGTATGCATCAATTTTCAGAATACATAAATAATGTGGCATACACAAATAGTCATAAATTAATTTGTGTACCCTATCAGACATTTTGTGGAAATACACAAATTAGATTTGTGTGTGCTTTACACAAACGATACACAAATCGTTTGTGTATGCCATTGGCGTTCATCAAATTTGTGGTTCGGATGGTTTTTATTTTTTTTTTTTTTACAGGAATACACAAATTTATACAAACATATTTGTGTATTTATATTTCTAAGCTTTACTTATAAGCAGCCTTGGATTTACCCTTAGGCCAACAAGGCCCAGGCCTAGGGCATCACAACAGAGGGGGCACCACAAAAATAAACTACACACAATGAAGGAACAGAATCTCAATTAACATCAAAGTTTAAAAATTTGGAAAATGTGAAAATTTTGGCTGACACAATTTTATGCGCATGTCTAGTATTAACTCTTAATTCGCATTTTTAAATAATAATAGTTAACTTTGGTAGTGGAATAGTGATTTGGCTCGATATTATTTTAAGTTTGTTGTGTCGTATATTTTCATAAATTTAACGATCGAATTTAAGTAGTAGAAATATTTGATGCGTATAAATGTACGAGTATCTACCAAATCTTATTTCTTCGTAATTCATTTGACTACGCACAATGAAACGAACTCAGTTAAGTGGAGCTCAAAAACGAGAGCTAGCTAAAGAACAAGAACAAAAGGAGCAAAAATCTTTGACAAAAAACCAAAAGATTTCAAACGAAAGATCAACATAATTGTCAGGGTTCTGATTCTGTAGGAGAAATACCAAGTCAGTCATTAATTTCCGGTGATGCATCGAATAACGATAATCAAGCTACTCATGAAAATGATGTTGATGTTTCTTCTGGATCGAACAGCGGAACAGTGGAAGATGATGATGTAAATAAAAATCCTGATCCTGTGCTATGGACTAAGTTTTCCGCAGATGATATTGAATATTGGATCGCCTCTGGACCTAGTAAATGCAATAATCAATGATGGTCTATTTTTTAAATCTCGATGAACGATGAGAAGAAAAAACTAGATACTAGAGTTTGTCAGTCCTCTTATTTTATTGGTAAAAAGCAATAGTGAGACCTATCAACGTAAATGGGTTTTGTATTCCCTCTCAACAGCAAGCTATTTTGGGATCATGATCACAATAGGCCAGGTTTAACTTTTATAAATCGTGAAGGTTTTCCTGATTGGAAAAGTTCTTGTTCAATACATAATCATGAAAAATTTGGTTAGTCAAATAAATGCAACTTTATGGGCCTTATCGAATTAATAGCAAAGTTTGATAATTTCTTGGTCACTCATATTTCAAAATTCGGACATCCTGGTTCAGGGGCAATTTCGTATCTGTCTAAAACTATAAATGAAGAAATGATAGAGATAATGGCCAAAAAATTTCGCGAAGAACTCCTTCAACAAATAAATATTTCTGGATATTTTAGCTTGCCTGTGGATCAATTGAGTATTGTTATACGCCTTGTTAAATATGGTCAACCTATTGAATGTTTTTTTTAACGTTCTTGGGGATGAATTCTCAAACTGAGGATGGTATAGCCAATCAAGCACTAAAGTGTCTGAGTGAAAATAACATATCAATTAATGCACACGATAATGGTTCAAATATGTCCGGTCAGTATAAAGGGATGCAACAAAAAAATTTTCTAACAAACCCATATGCAGTCTATGTACCTGCCCTTCAAAATGATAAATTGTTAAAATCTCTTTTAGATAGACGTTGGGAAGTTCATGCTGCAGCTACTTCTGCAATAATTAAATCATATAATAAACTATTAGATATTTTAATTTAAAGGATATGTCTGAAGATAAAACACTTATAGAAGATGCTCTAAGGGAAGCTGGTGATCTGCAGGACAACATGAATAAACTAGAATTCGCTTTATTGCTTGTAATTTGGGACGATATTTTACAAAGTTTTCAAAAAGTCAAAAAAGTTTCGCAAAGTGCAAACGTAACATTACTGACGTGCGCGAATTTGTATAAACCATTAACTGGTCGACTGGAAAACATGCGTGATAATTTCAACAATATTGAATTGCGCTCTTAAGACCTGATGGCAGCTACACGGTTACACGAGAACGCATTCGAAAAAAAATGGATAACGATGGTAATATTCCCGAAGTTCATTTGGGCCCAAAGACTGTTTTTAAACCTTGCGACTAGAGCACTGCGACTTTCGTTGATTCTCTTTTGTTGCCTGTCCTTGTGGCAGAGATACGTTTAAACGTAGCGATTGTGTTTGCAACTCTTCACTATGTCATTTCTTGGATTCCTTTTCATTTCAAGTTTCCAGAGTGAACATTTTCAGCTGCTGTACTGTTCCTACGTGCTACCTGCTACAAAAAACATCACATTACTCGTTCATGGCGAATAAGCAATGAGAGAAATTGACAAAAATTAATGATTTCCGGAATAAGCGCAAAGAAGAAAGACCGATAATCGTGCGACTCGAGCTACTCGTGCGATTATGTCTACCCCGGCCACCACATACGTCTCTCTCCTAAAAGCTGAAGCAAAGTTAACGAATCGCAAGCAAAAGTCGCAAGGTTTAAAAATAGTCAAAGGAATATTTTCGAATAAACACTTTTTATATTATTATCGATAAATTGCAAATGCCAATGGATTCCACGGGCAAGATCTACAGCGAAATTTTTGGACGATTTGATTTTCTCTGCACAAGCAATCATAAAATCGATGTTAAGGCCTGTGCCCAGCGTTTGGTGTCAAAATATTCTGAAAATTTAAATTCCGGACTTGTTGAAGAATTTGTACAGTTCCATCGTTTTATAACGCATACAAATGGAAATAATTTTAAATTTTTTAATCAAGCTAATTTATGTAAAGTAATGTAGGAAGACAAAATAACATCAGCTTTTCCAAACGTAGACACGGCATTACATTTATTTTCATTTGCTCCGCGGAAAGATCATTCTCTCAATTAAAGCATTTAAAAAGTCCTTGTTGAACAATGATGACGCAGGAAAGGCTTCATGCCCCTATCTTTGCTTTACATTGAGAGTAATTTACTTCACTTTTGATTTTTATGAAATTATAAAAGACTAAAAAATCCAGAAAACAATATTTCACAATAAGCCTGAACAAAATATGCGAAACATATTTTCGTAATTATCATTATAAATAAAATTGTTTTTGTTTTAATGAATTCACTACAGTGTGTTTTTTTATCTTTTTTTATATGTAAATAAATATGACAATATAAAAGAAAATATAAATAGGGGGCACCATTTACTTTTCGGCCTAGGGCCCAAAAAAGCTATATCCGGCGCTGCTTATAAGTTTAGTCAACTTTTTTTAAATAACTCATAATTTATTGCAACTATCTTTGGTGTTTATTTCGCATTTTTTTACGCTTTTCGAGTCATTAAATCCGTCACGGTCTATCTTTTTAAACAGTGACCCATCCTACTAAAAATTGATGTGACATTTGAATTAAATCAAAACTTACCAACACCTATCTGGATTTATGATGTATGCTTCTATAGTGGGAAAATACGTGGACATCGTCACCTTAATCATTAATTAAAAGTAGAAAAACAATCAAAAATCGGTATTTTTTCTACTTTAATTTATGTAGGTTAAGTAAGGCCAAGTGATTTTATCAATAGAAGAATCAAACTCGAAAATCAAACTAATAAATGGCGGTTTATTCTTATTATGATACAACTTACTTCTTTGTCTGTATATAAATTTATAAATAATATAAACAATAAATAAATAATTTTTTACTTGCGATTTATAGAGACTATAATACAAGTTATGCATTCGTGCAGATTAAAAATTTTGAGATAACAATCAAACATGACATTACGATGATAGAGAAACATATTTGAGTTACTGGAAAAATTCTGTCCGTCTGTCTGTCTGTCTTTCTGTCTGTCTGTACGGATGTATATTGGACTGCAGCCTAAACGGTTGAGCCAATCGTCTTCAAATTTTGAACTTAAGGTTATTTTGACATTCTACAGAGGAGTTTTTTAAATTTTTTTTTAATTTAATTTTTAACGGTACCTGTCATATAACCGTTATGTAAAAGCTTATTTTTCTCGAAAACGGCTCCAAGAATTTTTATAAAAAAAAATCAGTGTACTACTGTAGGTATGCATTATATTTAAGTGAAAAAAAATTTAATGCGGTGGACTAAAAACGGTACCTCACATAGGACCGGTTTTTTTTTTCTTTGACTTTCTCGAAAACTGGCCATCCGATTACAATCAAAATTGATATTCAAGAAGATGTAGCTAGTCTGAGTAATTCTGCATTAATTTTTTTCGAAAACTTTTTTTTTTGTATTTTTAATAATTTTTTTAATTTTATAATTTAATTAATTTAAAATTAAAATTAAGTTTGTATTCTTCAATTATTTTTTTAATTTTTTAAAAAAAGTTGTTAAAAAAACCGTTTTATTTAAAAACGGCTCGTACAATTTTGAAAAAAAAAATCACACTTTTTTACATTTCCTAAATAAATAAAAAGGCGTTTAAATTATTTCACCCAATACATTTTAACGTACTTTATTCGAAAAATGGAAAGTCACAAAAATCGAATAAATGCTTTGATGTTGACTTTAATTTTTTAAATTTTATTCTGCAATGTGACCGCACATATGAGCAAGTACGTGCGATCCAGTCGTGCAATTTTTTTTGCGTGTAATTGTTTTTTTTTAACATTATGTCACTTACAACTTAACAAATTCGCAGCCTGCAAACTTGTCAATATGTGCAGGATAACGAGATAAGTCGACCTCACCTACTCCTATGATGATGACTTTTTCAACATCATACCTCAAGATTTATTCCTCCCAAGCTACTTTACAGATTTTAATTTAATTTGTTTTAATTTGTTTTTGTCCTTTTTAATGTGATTTTCGTGTATGATTAACCGGCTAAGAGAGTATCTTCTAGATTTGTATACAACAAAATGGACACGACTAAATCGCACATACTTGCTCTTATGTTCAATTAAAGAATGCAAACTTAAACACACCGGAAGACAAATTCTTTGAAAGAAACAATAATATTTACGCAGAAAACAAACACAATCTGGACTAAAAAGTGTCAAAATAAAAACATTTATAGTTTTTTTTTAGTAAAAATGGTGTACGCCATCACACGTCTTGAATAATGTAATGAATGTATGAAAAAAAATATTTCTAAAATTGTGATAAAATGCAGTTTTCTTAGATATTGTTGTGAAGTTTTTTAAACTTATTAAAAAAAACATCTAATCATAAAATTTTAAAATAAAAGAACTACTGATTAGTTTTAAAAATATTGAAAATTAAAAAAAAAAGTTAAAAATTAATTACAAACTGAAAAAAGTTTAAAATATTGGTATGCAGAATTGATTTGGCTACGTAGATCTTTTCAAATATGTCCTTATGCTGCGGATTGTAATACATACAGGCGAACAGACAAGCAGAGAGAATTTTTCCACTAACTACATTATGTTTCTCTACCATCGTAATGTCATGTTTGATTGTTATCTCAATATGTTTTATATGCACGAATCCTATACTTGCCATACAGTACCGCAAGTAACTAGCAGGAAAAATTGCAAAAATTCCAAAAGGTTTGGCCTTAAAACTTCAGTGGATAAAAGAAAAATTTGGTCCAAACTACACTTCAAAATATGCTTATTTCAATGTTAAATAGAAAAAATAGAATTATGCAAATTTTGCATATTTGCGATAGGTACTCCTCAACTTTCAAAAAATACTCCCCAAAATACACAAAAAAACTACTCTTGAAATGTTTGAAATGCACGTCACTCTGCTTCTTCCCTTTTCAAGATATAATATCTTTCAATAGTGCTATGGTTTTGGTTTTAGATCCAATTCATGCAGCTCAAAAATTAAATAGAACCTTTCTTTGGACATCCGAAAGTACTGGTGAAACCATCCGATATTTTTCGAGTTGATTTACCAGGGTACAAAATTCTACTTTCTTTTGACGATTCAAACATAAACAGCATACATAAACAGCATTCAATTTAGCAATAGAACCGACTGTAGTTAAAGAAGTTTTTTAGATACGAGTTCTTGTTTAACTTTTTCTCAATTTTAAACAATTTAATCAACCCTGATAACTAGTGTGCTGTGTGGTTATGCTACGTAATGTAAACAATTTTTTTCCAGGGGGTCAATTTCTTATCTGTGAAAATGTGAAATGATAAAAAAACTTATCATATTGCACTAGAAGTGTTATTAAATAACATTTATTAATTAAACATTCAAAACTATCGTCAAAGAATAAAAAAAATAGTATAATTAAGTAAATAAATTTTAAAAAAATCGGAAACTATCGTAGAATGAATCGGTCCACCATCTGCATCATTTGCCTTTGCTATAATACATGGTTGCTTAATCTTAAAATTGCGGTGATCTTCACGAGGTGATTGATTTGGTTGTGAAAAGCAATGTGACATTTTGAAAAGATTTTACGTTTGTTTTTATTTTTTCATACATCTAGACGTAAAGACGTCAAAAAATGTACCATTTCACAGTCTTACAGATCGGGAATCGACCCTAATACTGCTAAATATTGACAGATTAAGACTTTCTTAATTTTTTGGTACGAAGTTACAAATCTCAGCTGGATAAAGTATACTTTAAAAAGATAAGGAAGTGCTTTGCTCGTTTTAAGGTAAGACAGGTTGTTTAAGGTTAAAGTATACTTTTTGTCGATTAAAATTAACATTGAGCCGGCTCTCGTTTTATTTTGTATTTTTAAAGTCGACTTCTATTTTTAGAAAAGCGCAAAATCATAGGCATTTTAATACCAAACTAAAACAAATAAAATTTGGCACTAACATTAAAAGTGTTTATATATATTATAGACGACTCAAAAACTGATTTTCTTTTAGTGTGAAACTAAATTTTAATAACAGGAATCCCCTGCATTATGTTTTTAGTGTGAAACTAAAAATTCTCAGAGAGAATGACGGCTCGCTCTCACAAAACGCCATTTTGAAATTAAAAATACACACAAACCCTGGTTAATAACAACCAAATTCCCTAAGGTTCTCAAACTTTCAAATTTGATCTTAACTAGTGCAGGGTTTTTTTTTTTTGTTTATAATTCAGAAAAACTGAGAGCAGAACTAAACATTTTAAGTAGTGTGAAGTTAATATATTAAAAAAAAGATTGTCTATAATTGTCTCTTCTTAACCCTACACCACATACCGGATGCGTAGGAATAGGAACCCACTTTAAATTTAAAGTCGTTGCATTTTTTTTTTAGAAAAGCCGTTATTTTAACAAATTGCCATGGCTTTTAATTCTTTTCGTTGTTTCTTTACGGAACAGTACAATTCACTCCAAAGCTAAGATATATTGGTCTGTGGTAAACATGGAAAAAACCACCCGGTTAAAACCGAAACCGATATTTCGGTTTACCGTTTTTTTTTCATCTCGGTTAAACCGGCACACCGGGTGAAAAAAACAGTTTTTTTTTACTTTGGCAGTTTCACATTAATCAGTTCAGTACAGAAAACTAAGAAAACGCCTTCGCATAGTGTGCTTTTACACCTTTTACACTTAGGCGTTCTGTAGTCCACTTGTTTCCTTTATCTTATTTTGAACACTTGTCCAGTCCATCGCGCGTGCTTACACCTGGATGTCTTTTTTAGATTTATTAAAAACAAAATAACCTTATTTCTATATCTATATATTTATATAATTTTTGTATTTGACTTAATTCAAAACGCTTTTGAATTTTCAAAAAACACGTATGCCGAATTTGGCATAAACATCTTTCCAAAAAAATATTTTTCCCTCGTTGAGAGTTCTGTGGCTTCAGTGAGGTTAGTGTCGACTCTAAATGACATTGTTTCGGCGGAGAGAAATCGCCTCACAGATCAACAAATCGCCGAAAGTTTTTTTTAAATAGATTACAAGGGAAATATTGGACGACCTAAAATATGGTTAAAAATTTACAAAACTTAATTAATCACCCGTTATAAATATTTTAACCCTACACACCTTGTTTTTTATTACATTAACCTATTTTATTTCGAAAATTGTAGGACCGGTTTTGATAAAATCCTGTTTTT
Organism: Platycheirus rosarum; assembly: GCA_963971375.1. Classification (NCBI taxonomy): domain Eukaryota; kingdom Metazoa; phylum Arthropoda; class Insecta; order Diptera; family Syrphidae; genus Platycheirus; species Platycheirus rosarum. Next base: position 29,482,933 of record OZ020510.1, on the reverse strand, counting down.
ATTTTTAGTCTTCTGAAAAACTTTTAAAAAATGTCAACAAAATCGTTGGAACGGTTTTCAAGAAAAATAAGTTTTTCCTTAATCGTTATAAAATAATTCAGTTTCCCCTCGGAGGAATGCCAAGAGATAGAGAAATCGCAATTTTCTTGAAACGTTTTTTGGTAATAAAATTCAATGATTTGCAAGCGTTGCTCGTTAGTAAGTCTATTCATGATGAAATGTCAAAGCATATTGAGCATCTTTCTCTTTGACACCATGTCTGAAATTCCGCGTGATCTGTCAAATACTAATGCATGAAAATCCTAACCTCAAAAAAATCACCCGTTAGCACATAAAGTGCACAAAAGCCACGAAGCGATTTGCCATACCAAAATAAATTATTGTATGTGATCAGAAATATAGATAAGGCATCCATTGCATTAGAGAAGGATAAATTAAAATGATTTATCTTTCTTTACGAATCTAATTTACCTCTTTTAAAATTGTTGGGTATGACTAAGTTCAAGACCTTAAAAAACGGGTAAAGGTCATTTAAAGCAACGGCTTATGTCGTTGTCGTTCTAGTTTTTTGTTTGTTTTGCTGCAAGAAGTCTTTCAAGAAAAAACTCTTGAATATAATTTTACGAAAAAGAGAACATATTAGTAAAATTAAATATAAGTGGCTTTGGTGAACTTGTTAAAAAGATATACACAAATGTATACCAATTCTGTAATATTTATTTAAATTAAAATTATTGTTTAAATAAATAAAGTGCACGACTGAGTCGCATGAACTTGCTCTAATGTGCGACAGTGGTCTTGGGGCTTGAGATTTTTGAAAAAAGGAGGTACAAAATCATTTGACATTTTGTTAATCACTTAAAAATCACTAGTTAAAAAGTTTTTTTGGAAAAAAATGAAGTAAGCCATTTAATTTTTTTTACAGTTTTGAATTTTTATTGAAGTATGTAATAAAATTTGAAAACTAAATGTCAATCGAAATGAAAATAGTTCGACCAGTTTTTTTTTAAAGTCGTTTTTTTGAAAAAAAAAACTTTTCGAAAAAATATTAAATTTTTTTTTTTTAGCTTGTCATTATAAATAAATCTATAGTTTTCATCTGAGAAAATGATTTAAAAAAAATTCAACCAACCCGTTTTCAAAATATTTCAAAAACCATTTTTTTTTTAGAATTTTTTTTTTAAATTAAAAAAAAAGTTTTAAAAAAAAATTAAATACAATATTATTTGAATTATAAATGATTTTCTGTTAGCAATTTTTTGTTGAAATCGGTACAATGGTTTACGATAAAACCAACTTTGAAAAAACCGGTTCTATTAGAGGTGCCGTTATAGAACAAATTTCGAAAAAATTATTCTAACTGAAAGACGTATTTTTGTAAAAAAAAAATAGAACACTGAAAGTTTTATCAAAATCGTTAGAGCCGTTTTCAAGAAAATCAAACATTTGTTAGATTGTATGGCAGGTAACGTTATTTTTTGACCTAGAGCAAAAATGAAAAACACCCCCGAGATACTACCTAATAAATACTAATAGACAGACAGGCGGACGGAATTTCCGGACCCACTTTTTTCAACTTCCCTATTATCGTAATGTCATGTTTGATTGTCTTTTGCACGAATCCATAACTTGCATTATAGTAATTATAATCGCAAGTAAAAAATGGTACGAAATTTTTGATTTTTTAATTGTATTTAAGAAACAGTTTTGCTTTGTATTATTTTACTTTCAATGATATGATAACATAAACCACATTAAAAGTATCTATTTGCATCTATTTGTAGCTTCATTTTCAAAATGTATCTCACGTCGAAATTTGTGGGTGATTCACCCACCCTAAGCTCATCTCATGCCACCCCCTCTTCTTTGACATAAGTTTTTATTTTAACACATTTTTTTAAACAATTAATAGCACCATTACATACAAAAATATATACAAAAATATATACAAAATTTCTGTTTACATTCTCGTCGCTGAGAGATTTTTTCAAATACTCTTCTTCGCAAAAAGCGAAATGAGAACAATCGGCATCGGCAACTTAAAGTTCGCGACCTACAAAATAATAGATTGTTTTTGTTTTTGTTTTTTATTTTTTTGTTGCTGTTCCACAAAACTTTTTGTTGTTAGTTTTGTGCCCTGCCAAATTTAGATTCAGATTTCAGATACATTTCTATCTCTGCAAACCGCCGAACATGTTTTGGCGCTGGCGCTGTTAACTTCTATCTAGATTCACTTCTAGACTGTGGCAGCTAGCTAGCAGCGGTGGCGCGCTCTTCAACTCTCTGCTTCATAAAAGCAAACGAATGTATCTGCTTCTTGGAGGATTTTTCATCCATCAGTTTAAGTAACAAAGTAAGATCGCAATGATCATGCTAGATTTCTAACTCAGTGCTTCTGTCGTATTTTTTTTATTTTTATTAATCAAATAAATAAAAAAAAAAATATCATTTCACCGCATTCGCAAAGTTATTTTTGGATTATTTTTTGCCGAACATTTAAAAAAAATTATTTAAGGCTGACAGCACAATTTTAATTAACGCACCTAGAAATTTATAAGGTAAAACATAGACAGAGAAAAATAAATAATAATAACAAAAAAACTCGTTTCGAACTTGGAGATACTTTATAATGTATCTACAGGAAAAAAAAAACAATCTGTCTTCCGAAATCTGAAGTCATGCTTAAATTCTATCCGACCAAGCATTGTTATATCTCGGTGACACTTACAGTAGCTACTGGTTGATTGGAAGTAATTCATCTATCTTTGAGGTTGAAATCGAATATATCTTCTTCGATAGATTAGTGTATCTTTTGGTTTGAAGTGTTTTCGTTATTAAGTTCGAAATCTGTTCCATAAGGTGTTTCGATAGAAATAGTTCATCATCTATGGACTAGTGTGTTGGTGTTGTTTTACTGTAAACAATGACGGCCGGTCAGTTATGGAAATAGACATCAAAAAGCTTTGAGTGGAATATTAAAAATGCGAGATCGTGGATATTTTTTGGAACGTGTTTCAAATTGAAAAAAAAAATTTTGAACCAAAGTGGGATTTTTGCCAAATTATTTAATATATCATCACTTCTGAGTAGCAGCTTCTACCGTGAAATCATAATTACCTAGTATCTTAAATCGGCAATGTTGAGTATCTCAAGTACCTAAAGTACAATTTTTTGATAGAACTCTATAAGACTTCGTCATTTTTATAAGTTCTCTTACACAATTAAGTAAATTTGATTATTTTTTGGAATAAGGAAGTGAATTTTTATTTTCATCATGCGAATCGGAATTCATGAATAACAAAACTTATTTATTTATGACTGAGTTGTGCATATTAATCATTCTTGTTTGTTGTGTAGTGTTGAGTTTAGTTGGGCTACATAAACTTTTCTATCGCCGGTTACTTTGACTAACAAAAAGTCAATAAATTAAAATCATGTGGCTGCACCCTGAGTATCTAGAATCGTCTTTTCTTTACCATTCCTAATCATTCATTGGGTCACTTCTGATGCTATTCAATGTTTAAATAGTGATTGTCTCATCACTCGTCATGGTGGCGCAACATACAGAAATATTTTGTTATTAGTTTGAGTGTTCGAAGAACAAATATCTAGTGTCCATCAATTACTTTGATTATAATCAAATTTTTGAAGATAAAAGTTCATTTCGAGGTCAACACACAGTGTCATTGCTATTCTCGACGACAAACATTTGATTAGTTTTTTTATATAAGAAAATATTTTACTGCGTAACTACGTCATTCAGTGAAAAGATGTTGAGTGATTTTGGTGGGAATAACTTAAGACAAATGTATTGAAGTGATATAACAATTTGTGTTGTTGTGGTGACAAATTTATAGGCTTCTCATAATTTTTTAAATGGAGGCTTTTTGTGTCTTCTATTTTATTTAACAAGGTTACCATCATTTCATACTGTTTTCATACTGATCTGTATTTGGGTTAACATTTGGAAAATGTCAAGGAGGTATACAATTTTAGATTGTTCCATGTGTTATCATCAATGGCGCCGGCGCAACAACCGGGATCCGGCTCGGGCCTTGTCCAACAAGTTCTTCGATCTCGATTATTGGACTACGTTATCCTTCCACTCTTACCATCTTCCGCAAAAAGAACTTAAAAGATTTCCGAGCTAGTTCCTCTTGCCCAGCCCACCAGAGTCTACCGAGCATTATTTTTCCCATGATCATATCTCCTCGGGTATCGTCCTTCCTTGCACACGAGGCCAACAATTCTCCACAAGACTTTACTTTCGAACTCGTTTAAGATGTCAGAGTGTCTTTTAGTAAGCATGCAAGTATCGGATCCATATGGGAGAACTGGTAGGAACATAGTCTTGTACAGCATCAGCTTGGTTTTTATTGTAAGATTTCTAGATTTGAAGTACTTCGACAGACTTTAGTAGGTTCTGTTGGATTTTAGCTGCCGCCCACGGATTTCCTCCTTCATAGTATTATCCGCTGCTTCTTTTGACCCCAGATAGTTAAAGTATTGCACCATTGTTGGATTCTGGGCCAACACTTCTTGCAGACACATATATGTATGTACTTAGTGTTCCTTATATAAATATAAAGACCCGGGTTTTGTGCCGCTTGCTCGGTCTGGACAAATGTGTCTTGGATAGCTTTTTGACTTTTACCGATAATGTCAATATCTGGCTGGGCTTGAAGGCGCGTTAGAGCCATGGATTGCTTTCTCCAACGCCAGATTAAAGAGGATGCAGGCCAGACCATCCCCTTGTCGGAGTCCATTAAAGATTTTGATTGGTCTGGACAGCAAACCGGCTACTTTTACTTGGCTTGTAATTTGTAATATTGATCATGGTCAGCCTACATATAAGAGGGGAGGCGGCCGTAGGAACATCTACCTCATCGAGTCAATGGAAAATTTAGCCATTAATAAATAGCCAATCGTCTTCAAATTTGGAACATAAGGTTATTTTTACATTCTACAGGGGACTTAAAAAAAAATTAGCTCAAATATCAACGGTACCTGTCATATAACCGTTAAGTAAAAGTTATTTTTTTCCGAGAAAAGCGGCTCCAAGAATTTTTTGTGAAAAAAAAAATAAGTGTACTTACTATTGTAGGTGCAGGTTATGTTTTGGTGAAAAAAAAATCAAGATGGTGGGCTAAAAACGGTACCTCCCATAGAATCGTTTTTTTTTTCTTGGACTTTCTCGAAAACTGGTCATCCGATTTCAATCAAAATTGATATTCAGGAAGATGTTGGTAGCCAATATTTTCGAAAACTTTTTTCTTGTATTTTTAATAGTTTTCTTAATTTTTTTTTCAAAAATCAATACGGGTAGATGGATTTTTTTTTAATTTTGTTTTTAAATGTGGATTATTTTTTTACTTAAGTTTGCATTCTTAAATTATTTTTTTTTTTAATTTTTGAAAAAAGTTATTAAAATCAAATCGTTAACCGCTCCTACTATGTTGAACATTTTTTAAAGAAATAAAATGGCTGAAAACTAGTTAACGTACTTTTTACAAACAAAAAAAATCAGAAAAATCGAATAAAAACTTTGAGGTCCCTTAATACTTTTCAAATTTTATTCCAAACGGTGACCGCACATAAGAGCAAGTACGTGCGATTCAGTCGTGCAATTTATTTTCTCTTCTTCTCCACTTTGCGTTTATGCATACGGGACCAAAAATCACCCGGAGAATCTTTCTCTCCAAACAACCTAAAGCTTCTTCGTCCACTTCGTAGGACTAGGATGATGAGGGTCTTATAAAGGGACAATTTAGTTGCCCCAGAAAGGGCTTTACTACTCAATTGCCTTCTAAGGCCGAAGAAGCAGCGATAGGCAAGAGTTATTCTTCGTTTGATTTCAGCCCTAGTGTTGTCTGAGTTAATAGTGGAGCACAGGTAGACAAAGTCCCTAACTACCTCAAAGTTATAGTTGTCTATCGTGATGTTTTGTCCAAGATGTCAATGTTGGGTGTCTCTGCTCTTATAAGCTTACCACATCATCTAGATGTGGTAAGCGGAATTGTTGGTCTACTTCGCTTAAATAAAATAGATCATTCTGCCTGGCAGCGTAATTCATTTTGTCATCGCCGTTATACAGTCTGCAGCAATGGTTTTTCCATATTCTCTGTTCCCTTAATCGTCTTTGCAAACACCAGTTTGAGCTCTGTAGCTTTGACAGTTTCTTTTTGCCTTTTGGTAAAACTTTTGAACTTTCGCACGCTTCTTATGATCCTTTTTTTCACTTTGTTCCTCTAATACCTCAAATTTTTGTCTGCCTGATTATATTTAGACGAATTCTTTTGGTGAGGTGTTCCACCTTTATTTAAGAACAGATATTTCGTTTTCGCCTTATTTTGCGGTGTTAGTCATCTAAGCCTTCTTCAATTCTCTTTTACAACTGACTGAGTTCTGAATATGATATTTGGATGGAACTTTTGAAGGATATTACCTTCTTGACGGATATTTTTTATAGATAATGGCAAGACCACTATTTTTAAAGTGTTTTCGATTTAAAGGCTTCTTTGGACCTTGAAATTTTTTCTTCTATCAAGCTTTTTGATTCATGTACAAAAAGCGTCGTCGACTTATTTAGGTATGGTGACTTCAACATCTACGCCAGGTTCAATGGCAATGGATGTGATCTTCTTGACGTTCTCAGATGGGGAGTGCAAGTCGATGATTCTCTTTTGCAGTCTCTTCTTGAATCGATTCCATTGATTCGAATCTTCTCCATAAGGTGTTTTATGGATCGTGATGCGAAAGATTACCGCAGAGCTTCTGGTTCTTTGTGCCATTGAATATAGTCACGGCAGACACTTTCCAAAGAACAAACATCTGAAAATCAAAATAATACGGATCCAAAACAGTTGCAGAATCTTCATCTTCACCTTCTCGATATTTTGACAGCTGCAGCCATATTCCAGCATACGGTCATGCAACTGTTGCAATGTTATTTCATAATTGTTGCTTTAATTTTTTGATACACAATTTCATGAGAATCACCAAGAACGAAATAAGCATATTTTTTTTGTGAGATTTGCACTTTTTGTGAGCCAAATTTTACTTGCTCCTTCAAATGTAAAAAAAAAACTAAATATCGCGTTTAGCTCTATTATATGTTTTTTTATAATAGAAATTTTAATTGTTTTATCTCTAGTTTGCTACCTAAAAATAATCAAATTTTGTAGACATTTGATAAAAAAAATATTAGAATATTGCACAAACACACTCGAAGGGAACACACTCATAGATAACGCGATAAATGCCCCATAAGCACCTGCCGTATAGCTTCCAGTCAACTCTTAATATTTGGGAGTTAATAATAATCATAGGCATCAACATTGAAGCATGAATTCGACGAAATATAAAAAAGTTACACTCAGACCCGCTGTACGAAAAAATTAATTTAAATCAATTAAATTCTAATCAAAATCTAAAATAATTTTTTTATTAAATTTTTTTCAGGTGGAATGCGAAGGTGAAATGCGTTACAGTAGAGTGTCAACAGGCAGCAGCAAGAGGAAGAGTCGCCGTATTAGATGGTTTCTGGCTCTTCCGTTTCTGGGATTTTGGGTGCTTCTCTATTTCGGAGTAGTTCTTCCGATTTATCATCGCTTACCGGATGCACTGAGCATAAAAGACGAACACATTAACCATGACAGGTTTATTGCGGAACGGGCTGAACAAACGTTGGCTAAACTCGAGGCTATTGGACCAAAGGTCGTTGGAAGCAATGCCAACGAAGTTGAGGCTGTTAATCTTATTGTAAGCGAAGTGGAAAAAGTTAAGAAGGCAATGAACAAGGAACTCTTTACGTTGGATCTGGATGTTCAAGAAGTTTCGGGCGCATTTATCCATGGCAGTATGGTGAACATGTATCAAGGATTGCAGAATATCGTTGTGAAGTTTGCATCGAACTATTCAAATAGTTCGTCGTATCTGCTGATCAATACGCATTTCGACTCTAAGCCTGGATCACCTGGTGAGTTGGTATGAAGGATGAGAAATAAAGCTTATTATATTTGTTTTAAGGTTCTGGAGATGCTGGAGTAATGGTTTCCATCATGTTAGAAGTAATCAGGGTCTTGGCTATTGGTCGGCAGACATTCGACCATCCGATAGTGTTTCTTTTCAATGGCGGGGAGGAGAATCCGCTGCAGGCCTCACATGGATTTATTACACAGCATAAGTGGGCCAAAAATTGCAAGTAAGTTTTATATAAATTTTTTTTTTTTTAATTATCAACACTTTTTTTGAAAGGGTTCTTATCAATCTCGATTCAGCTGGTAGTGGCAATCGTGTCATTCCATCTGACACTGACTTCAGGATTTTTAGACAATTCGGCGGTGTACCAGGTAAGAAATGATGAGCCAGTTCAAGATATACGAATTAAATTTGTTTCCTCCCTGCTTAGGCCTGGATATGGCACATGCTTATAACGGATATGTATATCACACCAAATTCGATACAATGAGCATCATTCCACGAGAAACTATTCAAAACACAGGCGACAACGTCCTGTCCCTAGCTAAAGCTCTCGCTAACGCCCCAGAACTTGAGGATCCTTCGGCAAGCAAAACCCCAAAGGCTTTTCACTTGTTCCCCCAACTGACACAATGTTTCGGCACTATATTTCCATTCACAGATATACGCCAAGGGACAAACTGTCTTCTACGACATCTTTGGAACATTCCTCGTCTACTACACCGAGTCGCAGGCTGAGCAAATCAATTACGTGCTGTCTGCCCTGACACTTCTGGCTGTGGTTATCTCCCTGTGGGCTATGGCCAAAGTGGGTGAAGTGTCCTTCGGCAACATCCTCGGTACATTCCTTTGTGTTTTCTGTGTGCATGTTATTGCTTTTGTCCTGGCCATTGGACTGCCAATTTTGCTGGCAGTTGGATTGGATTTACTGGGATTATCAATGACATGGTTCACCAGTAAATGGATGATTATTGGTCTTTACGGTTGTCCGACACTCGTTGGGTTGGGCATTCCCACAGCCATTTATATTGGCTCTTCCAAGGTTTGTGTGTGTGTGATGAATCTAATAAGAAGACGTGATTGCAATTTCATCCCAAAAAAAAATCCAGGACAAACTGAATATCTCCTTCAAAACTCAAATGGTCCTGCATTCACAATGCATTTTGCTGACAATCCTAACTTGCCTGGGAACTTATTTCGGTATACGGTCTACTTATGTGCTGATGATTGCAGTCTTGTTCTATTTCATTCCGTTGGTGTTGAACATGGTGAGCTGCCTGTTCCAGAAAGGTGAGGATTCCTGGTCTTGTTACTGTGGAAGTTAATGGTGTCATTAAAGTTTTATTATCATTTTTTCCATCTCCAGGATATCAATGGGCGATAGTGTTGGTGGCATGCCAGATACCGGCTTTTATGTATATTACTTACATGTCGTGCATTTTCTTTATGAGCCTCATTCCGATGATGGGACGGTTTGGATCGAAATATAATCCTGATTTGATTATTGCAGGTATTACAGCGTTAACGGCGCTCCTGTCGATGGGATACATAGTGAGTATCACAGATGTATTATTTGGTATAAATGGCTTTAACTGTGCATCTCCAGAAGCGTTCAAGTTGTATGAGGATCAGTTGAGTTGGGCCAATTAAGGTATTAAGTCGTTTTGGTTGTTCAATGGGTGAAGCTTTCGTTATCATGATGAATGTAATTGCTTCTGAAAAGCTCTTGTATGTTATAATCCTTACTACTTACTAATTGCAACTTTGAAGAGTTTCCAAGACATTATTATAACATCATGTAAGTGACTATTTTGGTCACTTTCACTATAAATGGTGCAAGTATGAAGCCTCTTTTACTGGAGAGCTTGGGTGATTTTTTTTTTCGATAAATCCTGTTTAGGAAGAATGTTGAAAGCACTTTGTGTACACAATGCTTCTAGCTAAGGAAAAAGCGTGTTTTATTTTTAACCTATCAACCAATTGAAGTCACTTTCCATCTCAATAAATGATGGAAGGAAGTTCGCGAAATAATCAGTCAAATTTCCTTCGTTAAGAACGCCATTTTAAATCAATTGTCAAGTTTCCGGCCATAAATTGCACACAGAAGCGCATTAACTGTTATCTTCGCGCCTTTCCGTTCTTCGCTTTGTGAACAAACTAAAATCTAACGAAACGTTATACTTTCCGCTTCGTGTAATGAGTAATGACTATGAATGGAATTGCACGAAAGTATCATGCTAACTTTTCTTCTTTACAACCAACATAAAAAATCAGTTATCAAATGTCATCTATAAGATCCGCAGCAAAACTCATCGAGAACTTGACGAAACAAAGCTATCCCCTATTAAAGACCAAAATATGAATTTCTTGTCGTAGCAGCGTTTTTTTTGGACAGAAGTGCACGGAAGTATCAGTTAAATAATGAAGTCCGCTTGTCGGCAAAATCCGTATCAAAACTCATCGAACACTTAACGAAATTTGCTTTGAAATTATTTATAAATACTCGTCATGTACATTATAGACTTCCTTCCGACTGACAAGAATTTGTTTACTATTGGTGGCGCTTTTTGGTCTGGTTTAATATGCTCCTCCAGCCGTCTCGATCTCTAGCCTGCCGTCTCCAATTTCGCACTCACAGCAATCCAGAGGTCTGTCCATCATTATAAGGTCTACCTTGGCTGATCCATATTAGCCGCTAGATATTTTTTGTTGTTGTTGGCTAAGCCTTATGTATATATAACCCGTTATTCTGTTTTCTTCCAGGATCGCAAACAGAACTATAAATCGTTCGTAGTACTTTTCTTTCAAATACCCTAAGGAAGCTTTCATCCGACTGGAAAACTGTCCATGCTTCTACACCATATAGCAAGACCGGGATGATGAGTGTTTTGTATAGCGTCTCCCTGGTTCTTATCGAGAGGACTCTATTCCTCAATTGCTTTCCTAGCCCAAAAATCAGCGATTAGCAAAGTGACTCTAGGTTCAATTTTTGTAGAGTAACCGATCTCTTTGTATGTGTATAAGGCAGATGGTGCTGAGATTACAATCATCAGGCATATTTTGCAGACGATTTGGTGTATGCACCTGACCAGGTCATCTCCAGCGGGTCTAAAAAGTTCCACTTGTAGCTCATCGGCACTAGCTGCTTTGTTCGTTTTTTAGTCTGGCAATCCCAACTAACAACTTAACTTGTATAAGGTTCTAAACTAGCTACTTTTAGAATGCTAGAGTGACAGTAAAGTATATCTACAAGTTATTTTGGCGCACATTACACAAGCTGTTATATAAGACATTTGTTAAAAGGTGTTATAGCAGCAAATTTTTCATGAAATGTTATTAACTTGTCTGAGCAAGCCATTTTATGACAGCTAAATGCTAATAGCTTGCTTTGGATGCTATAAAAAGGTCTTACCGAAGTCTTTTATTGACAGCTATTTTGTATTGCCACGAAGTACTTGTTGGCCCAGAATAGAATATTTTTAAGGAAAAAAAGTCAATTTTTAACTTTATCAACTACGCCACTTCGCGGTTGATAAAAATAACATCAAACACCGACAAAACAAATATTGATTTGGTTTTTATAAAGATTTTATAGGCAAGCAAGACAAGTTATTTCCATTTAAATTTTCACACATATTTGAATGGCCTTATACAGGCTCGTTTTAACATTTATCCACAAGCCTTGTATGGAACTCACCAAACTCACTTTTTAAAGCTTGTATAAGGGCCAGTTTTTTTTTTATTTTGGCAAGCAATAGCTTACATAGAGCTTGTAAAAAGCAAAATTTTCGCAAGTCACACATTTCAAATTTTGACAGTTTTGCCGTTATAAGAGCAATTTTCTTATTTGTCAAAGTTTGAAATACATACGTAACTTGCGAAAGGTTGCCTTATACGAGCTCTATGTAAGCTAAATTGTTAGTTAGGAATTCGGAAGGCTAATTTGATCTCATTTTGGTCGGGAGGGTTTAGGTATTGGTTTTCATCTAAGTTGACGGTCCAGGTCGATCATTGGCGGGATATTGGCCGTCATCGCTGGTGGCTGTTTCTTCAGTTGATCAACATTATCTGCGTTTCTTACTGTTTTTTTCATCCCCATTTTTTTAGTGCCCAGGACGGCTCGTGCAACCTGATGTTGAACGTTTCACTATTTTTTAAAAGTTTCGCACCTCTTTCTGGTTAAAACACCTCTGCATCTCCTCGAATTCGCGTTGCTGGTGATCCTTTCTGGTTCGTTTGAGGGGGCACGACCGGTATGCCTCCGTTTTGGGTTTATTTGCGGTTTTTAGGAGGTGGTTTTGAGATGCCTCTCATGCTGCGTTTCTTATGGCTTATGGACATAATCACCAATGGTGTTCGAGGTTCATATTGTCAGTCGGGAAGTTTCTGGCTAGTTCAAGGGATACGCGATCGGCGTAGACTGTGGCGGTTACTTCCAATTGAAGTCGTTCAACAATGAATAAATATGCTTGGTTTTTGATCGGTATTACCTTCTATCCGTACACGAAGTTTAGCACCAATTAGATAGTGGTCTAAATCCAAAGATTTTCTCCCTCCCCACCGGGTTGTGCATGAACATATATTCATAAATCGTGTTGGGGTTGGATTTTCAGAGCATATATTTTCTTCTCTTCCTGGTTCCTGAAAAGGTAACGCAGGTATCTACAATATCTACAACCTATGAATCCGATGAAACCAACGCTCGTTGTTAGTTCATTTTTTTTGGAATCCCGAGCGTTTACCATGTTCTATAATTGAGATCTATAAAAATGGCTAAGCTGTAAAACTATTGGTAAACCAGGTATATTAAGTTGCTCTTCAAACAATTTTCTTTTTTTCGTTTCAAAATACGGATGAATTTTAGGTCATTATTTTGAATATTTTAACCACTTTGTCTAACCCTTTATTATTTCAGATTCCTCTCCTCAATCTCTTCCGCAAATCGTTAATCATCATAACATCTCTTCTCATCATTACTGCAATTTTCCTAGTACTTACAGTAACACCAATTGGATTCCCCTTCCGAGAGGAAACCAACGTTGAAAGATTTCACCTACAGGTAAGCTCTGAAGCTTAAAATTAAAAAAAAAAAAAAAAACTTCAAAAACGTCAATTTAGCACATTCGCAGACTCTTCCATGAAGCTGACTCATCTATTAGCCGCAATGATTCTGGATACTATTTTGATCTTCAAGACCGCAGGCAGTTTAACCATATCAAAGGTAGCTTTCCTTTATACTCAGCTAATGGCTAATTAACTTAACCTTTTTCTCACTTTTAGATGTTTTCGACACTTCGAAGCTAGCCGATATGTCTACGGAATGTAATAGACACATTTTCTGCGGTTTTCCCGTTTTCAACCATCGATGGAACAGAGCTAAGTGAGTTCAATTAACCAGATTAAAGATCTGTTCATAAACTGGTCAGCATATTTGTAGGGTCCTTTCGCAATGGCTACCATCTGATGACAGCTTAATTCCTGGATTTCCGAAACTTACTTTGCTCAGTAAGAATGTTACCCTAAATAGCTTATCAGTTCGATACGATTTCGAACTAACCGGACCATCACATATGGGAATTTATCTGAATCCTCTGAATGGATCGAAAATACTCGAATGGTCTTTCTTAGACACAGTGCTGCGAGATAGATGGGATCCACCGTATTTTGTTTACTTTTCGATGGGAAAGGACAATTCGCCTCTGAAATTTCATGTCGTTTTAGAGGTATTATGTGGTTTCTGTTTAATGAAGCGTTTAATTCCTATTTCATACTTTTGTTGCATACTTTTCGGTGCTTTCTAACTTAAAATTTGAATTTGCGAATTCAAACATTTTCCGTTTCTATTTTCAATTTTAGACAATCCATTTTATATTGGCTGATACAAACAGCACGACTTCCATATTAGAGCTAGGCATCGGTGGACACTACGTTAGTTTCGAACACACCCGAAGTCTGGCCAACAAAGCGTTTATTCAAAGCTTCCCGCCATATGCTTATGTCATGGAATGGCCGAGTTCTTATGAGCGCTGGATCTACTGATAAAATGTTTAGTAGTTTTTAATCTTTTATACTCATAATTATATTTATAAACAGAATAAAAAAAGAATAAATTATTGATGTTGGAAAATAATATTAAAACCATTGCGTTATTCATTCAGTGTTTCCCAAGAATTCCATAAATCCTCTTTCCTTTACATATTAAGGCAGTTTTATTGTGTCTGGTTTTGATATATAGGCCGTGTTCTTGTTCCGTGCTCTGCTGGTCAATTTTATACAATGTACACTCCTGTGTGTCTTTCCTGAGTACGATTAATCGTTGGTCCTTTTTTCCCTTCATGCATCCATTACAAACTTCCGGTGAATTTAAATGTTAAACGGAAATGACTGTATGGAGAACAGGTAGGTAGGGGGTATACTTTATACAGCCCGTGACCGAGTTTCTTTTTTATATATGTACGAACATATAAGTAGCACGAGAATGAAATAACAAAGAAAAGTAAAAGAAGTTGGCCTCATTAGCAGTAATATCACGACCATCATGGATGGGACGATGGGTGCAGTGGACATTTATGAATAATGGCTGCGTTTGGAAGTTTTTGTGATATGTAATCGAATGCTAATTGAATTCATACAAATTTTGACGGAATGTCCTCCGTGTAGCGATGTTTCTTGGCCAAGCCAAAAGGTGGAAATTTCAGCTTTGAAATGAAATCTAAATTATGAAGTAATTTTTGTATCAGTTTTTGCAATGTCTTTCATTTAATTTGAAAACCAAACCTTTGTATACTTTGATGGCTTCTGAAGGTGTTCGTTATGAAGAAAATTTGACAGATACTTCAGCGCCATTCCGTCTATTATGGGGTTGTCCTTTGATAAACTGATTGGAACGTTTCGTTCGGTTTTGACACAAGCTTCCGTTTCCTTCCGACGAGTAAAGTTAAGCGCAGAACAGATTGAACCAGCAACAGACCCAGCACCGTCAACAGCAAACAGCACGCTGACCAGCAAAAGAAATTGAAACACATTGCCACCAGCACCAGCATCGTCTTCTTACTTCTGTTTGACACTTTGTGTCATAAAATAAGTATACGAAGTTTTCTTTTGCAGTATGGTGCCCCCGAATTTCACTTGCGCAAAGTTGGTAGCAATAGAACAGCAACAGCAAATTTAGGACTTTGGTCTAACGACGCTGGTGACGTTGCTGGTGCTGGTCTAATCTAATTTGAGCCATTGAAATACATTGGTTCTAAATTAATGGCGGCCGCTGTTGCTGGTGCTGTTAATGTTGCTGGTTCATTCTGTTTCACGCATTAGCCCGTCACTTATTTGTATTCGTTGGGCCAACAAACTTGACAACCAAATTATATCACACTAACATTATTTAAATTCATCAAATTAATATTCTGCAACGTGGAGTTGCAAGTTTTAACAAAGCTTATACTACAGAGAAGAAATGTGATGGCATACTTCATTTTTATTAAAAACCGTTAAGTATTGTGATTGTGATTGTTATGGATTCGTGAAAAAAAATCTAACAATCAAATATGACATTATGATAATAGAGAAATTGAAAAAAAGTGGGGCCGGAAATTCTGTCCGTCTGTCTGTCTGTTCGTATTTATTTGGTAGTATCTCGGAGGCGGTTTTCATTTCTGCTCTAGGTCGAAAAATACAGGTACCTGCCATGTAATCTTTAACAAAAAGTTTGATTTTCTGGAAACGGCTCTAACGATTTTGATAAAACTTTCAGGGTGCTATTTTTTTTACAACAATAAATCTTTCAATAAAGATAAATTATTTGAAATTTGTTCTATAACGGTACCTCTCATAGAACCGATTTTTTTAAATGCGGTTTTATCGTAAACCATTATCCCGATTTCAATAAAATTTTGCACTCAGGAAGTAATTTATAATTCAATTAATATTGCATTTCAAAATTTTTTAAAACTTCTTTTTTCGATTTTTTTAAATTTTCTAAAATTGGTTTTCGAAATATTTTGAAAACAGGTCGATTGATTTTTTTAAATAATTTTCCGATATGAAACCTACAGATTTCCTTATAATAACATTATAAAAAAAATAAATATTTTTTCGAAGTTTTTCAAAAAAACGACTTTTTAAAAAAATGGTCGAACGATTTTCAAAATTTTTTTTCCTCGATAGACATTTATTTTTTTATTTTTTTTATTTTATTTTATTACATACTTAGTTTTTCCGAGAAAACTTTTAAACTTATTAAACAAAATTAATGAATTTGTTTTGAGTTTTTTTTTAATTTTTGTTTTTTTTTTCAAAAACGGTTTGTTAAAAAATTAAAAAAAAATTTGTTTTCTGATAATAACTACCAGCAGCTAGATGTTAGCATACCCAAAAAAAAATCGAAAAGTTTAAAAAAAAAACCTTTTTTTGAAAAAACTGGTTTGAAAAAAACGATTTTGAAAAAATGTTTCCTTAAAATTCAAAACTGTAAAAGAAATTAAATGGCTTACTTCATTTTTTCCAAAAAACGTTTTAACAAAATTTCAAATGATTTTTACCTCCTTTTTTCAAAAATCTCAAGCCCCAAGACCACTGTCACACATTAGAGCAAGTTCGTTTATTTTAAATGTTACTTATTTCTTTCAAAGATCTATCCTTCTAATGTGAAAAGGCACATAAGAGCAAGTACGTGCGACCCAGTCGTACCAGTTTTAATTTTTTTTTTTTTTTTTTTCGAACCATGTTTTAGCTGCGAACATCAATGTACATAAATTAATAATCTATGACAGCAAACAACTGATATAAAGAAGGCTTCCACGCTCCACATTATGTACTCATCCGACGAAGTATTATATTAGACGTGTTTTATTATCAACTTATAAGAGTCTAGGTTAATTTTCAACAAAAAGCCGACGGAATACATCAAATTCCATCTAAATATGTTAATTTTCAACACGTTAATACAACAACTTGGGATCTTGCATCCTGCCTTCTACACATCCGAAGAACATGGATGCGCATCTGGAAACGAATATGAAACGCTGAGAATACTGTCGTCAGCGAAACAATTGATTGGATTAGTTGTTTCAGGTAATAAGTCGTTGATAAATATAAGAAAGAGAGTCGGAGACAAAACAGAGCCCTGGGGCACACCAGCGTTTATTTTGTGAGTATTAGACTTGAATCCGTCCAACACAACTTGTATAGGTATTGATCGGTTCAGTAATTACTAATACAACGAAGAAGAGATTCGTCGAGTCCAAATGCACGTATTTTCGATAAAAGAACTTGATGCCAAACTCTATCAAATGCCTTAGAAATATCAAGTGCAATAATTTTGCTTTAACCAAAACAGTGGAGACTGGAGAGATTGGTTTCACTTTTGGGTGATATATACCATCAAATCACCTGTGGACCTGTTTGCTACGAAAGCCATACTGCCGGTCGTAAAGAAGCTTTCGGTCTTCAAGACCGAGCTGAAAATTAATCAGCGTTTCCATGACCTTGGAAAGAAGGGAGGTAAGTGTAATTGGTCGATAGTTTGAGGGAGCAGAAAATTCGCATTTTTTAGGGATAGAATGGACATAAAAACTGTTTTCCATCAACTCGGAAAAAGACCAGAGGAATAGGTCAGATGAAAAAGCTTACGCAATGGTCTTGCCAACGTTGAGGAATATCTCTTCAGAACAAAGCTTTGATATTATGTTAAGATCTTTCAATTATCTTGCGACTGTACGAGTGCGAAAGAAGATTGGTTGAAATTATTTACGCTCTCGAGTACAGGAGGAGTTCTCACTCCTGCTGGCAGCGAATTCGGCTGGGAGCAGATCTGTTTTTTCTTCAGAACTGACAGCAGTAATATCATTGAAGACAAGCGTCGGAACCGATGATGACGAGGAGTTCTTTACGTTTTTTTACAATTGACCAAAAATTTGTACTGCCTTTGGGACATTGCATTATTGCAGCTGGTAGTTATTATCAGAAAACAATTTTAATTAGTTTTAGAGTTTTCTCGGAAAAACTAAGTATGCAATCAAATTTGAAAACTAAATGTCTATCGAGGAAAAAAATATTGAAAATCTTTCGACCATTATTTTTAAAAAGTCGTTTTTTTTTTTGAAAAACTTCGAAAAAATATTTTAAATTTTTCTTTAGTATGTCATTATAAGGAAATCTGTAGTTTTCATCTGGTAAAATTATTTTTAAAAAATTCAATCAACCCGTATTTCGAAAACCAATTTTTTTTAGAAAATTAAATAAAATTTAAAAAAAAGTTTCTCAAAATTTTAAAATGCAATATTAATTGAATTATAAATGACTTCCTGTGTGCAAAATTCTATTGAAATGGGAATAATGATTAACGATAAAACTGTCATTTTGTTAAATAACTACTAAAGGGTTTTGGCGACAACTATTAACGCTACCCAGCGTCCGTATGAAGATAGTGCCTACGTCGAGCAGTTCATTAACATTAATGATAATACGAATAGAGATAACGAACCAACAGAGTTGCACTCATACCATTAGATGGAAATAATCCTGATTTTAAAGATTTCCCACCGTTAACCTATGAAGAAATGTTATTTACATTGGGTAGCTTAGCCATCGTTTAAGACTAGTTAGTTCGTACTGTCTTAAACACATGAGACCAAATGGTAACGTCAAGGCAATAAGAGGACGAATTCAGCCCCGAAATGTTAGAGCGTGATTGTAGTACATGTATATTTTAATATACCCATAAGGACAATGAAGGCAAATAGTTGAAATTTACTACTGCTCGTGTTACCCGCGACACCGTGCCGTGCCGTGCCGTCGCGAGCTGCGCGCATATATTGCCAGTTTAGTTTATTTTTGTATCCTAGACTATTCACCAACAATTAAAAACTCCTCAACAACTTCGGTTTCAACGCTCATCGACAATAACAAACCAATTGTTTACTCTTCAGAGAAGGCAAACTTGCTCGCCGCCCATTTCGCTGCCAGCTCTTTGCTGCCTCACAGCAACGTTGCCCCTTCTGTACTTGAGAATTTAAATTTTTCCATGGGACAGATTTTTTTCCGCACTCGTACAGTAGCAAGAGTTCTCAAATATCTCGATATACACAAATCCTCTGGCCCGGATGGTATACCCTTGATTCTTCTGAAGAGGTGTTCTACCACACTGGCAAAGCCCCTTTGTAAGCTTTATTGCTTTTGATATCTCCAAGGCATTTGATAGAGTTTGGCATGAAGCTCTCTTATCGAAATTCCGTGCTTTTGGGATCGATGATACTCTTGTTCGTTGGATTAGAAGCTATCTTCTAGACCGTTCAATACAAGTTGTATTGGACGGATTCAAGTCTAATTCCTACAAAATAAATGCTGGTGTGCCCCAGGGCTCTGTTCTGTCTCCGACTCTTTTCCTCATTTTTATAAATGATCTTCTGTCTGTTACTTCTAATCCACTTAATTGTTTTGCTGACGACTCTACCCTCAGCTTTTCATATTCGTTAGATAATTCACGTCCTTCGCCTTCGGACGTACAATTGCAACGGAACCGTATGTCAAGCTCATTAAAATCCGATTTATACAGCATTGTCAAATGGTGTAATAGGAATCGTGTGGAGTTTAATGTTTCGAAAACTCAATGCTGTCTTCTGTCGTTAAAGCTAAACATACCCCCAATGCCATTATATATGAATGGCACTTACATCGAAGAAACCGAAAAGCTCTCAGTACTCGATATGTGTGTCAACAAAGACCACCGTTGGAGCGACCATATATTTGAGATCGCTAAGAATGCTGCTAAGTGCTTAGGTTTTCTGTATCGGTGTAAGATGTATTTTTCCCCATCTGATCTGGCTACAATTTATAAAGCGTTTATACGCCCTAAACTCGAGTAACTCCCACCTCTAGGCAGGTGCTTCGCAAACATCGCTTCACCTGCTAGATAGAATACAAAATCGAGTGTTAAGATTGATAGGAAATAGAACTGCCGCTGAAACAATTGCCCCTCACGAACACCGACGCAGTTTCACGTCTTTCCTTATTTTATCGTTTCTTTTACAAAAAATGTTCACTCGAAGTAGCCAGTTGCATTCCTCCCCTTAAAAGTTTCTCCCGTATTACTCGTCTTGAATGCTCATCAGTTCACCATTGAGCCCAATTTCGGACGAACAGTGAAATATAGGGATTATTTGTTTAGCCCAACAACACGAATTGGGAATAGTTTATCCGGCGGGATTTTCCCTTGCCATTTTGATCTGCAAACATTCAAAACCAATGTTAATCGACACCTCCTATCCTTCCCTCTCAATCTTCCTAATCCCCTCGCAGTGTGTTACATTAAAAGGGAAACAAAAAGTCCCGTTAATTATAAAAAAAACTATAAATGAAAGCACACAAGGCATTGATCAACTCTTCCGGGTCATACTTGTAGAATTCTAAAGGTATTCCTGAGCCAATTTATGGATTGGTTGGTCTAGAAGTTCGTCTTAAAAAGCAGGTTCCGCAAATTGTATGGTATCATCGCTCATAGACAAGTGATTTAGAAGTTCACAATAATGCATTCTCGTATTACAATTATTGAGATGTGTGTTGATTGTTGATAACATAAACCTTGCCATTTATTTTTTGAGCTGTTTTCCAGAAATTGAACAAAAAATACAAATATTGATTTTTATATATTAGATATTTTATGCTTCAAAAACTCTAAATCCAACAATAACTTAAACTATACTTAATAATTCTACGAATTGCCACTCATTATATTCCTCACAGTTTTGTCGAATTTCCTGTAATTAGTTTGTATTAATTCAGATGGAAAATATATATGCATAAAGAAAATACCTTGAAGTAAGCTGCTCTCCGGGAGCGTAAAATGGATTACAAACAGCATCAGTGTAAAGTATTTGAAGATTACGGAACATCTAAAAAATCATTTAAGAGGAATTTTCCAATCAATATTGAAACAACATGAGTTATTAACATTAACTTACTGATCTAACTTCGTTTTCCCTTAATGCAATATTTCCGGAATCAACTACTATTATGAATTTTACTTTTGTATTTGTCACAAAGCCATAGCTGAAAAAAATATTTACATTTTACCGTTAGAGTATTCATTTAAAAAAGGTTAACCTAAGAAAGTACATATTTTAATATTCAATTCATTAAAAATATCTTAATAGTCATAATAAAAGACGTTGATGCTTATTAATGTGACTCTAAACGCTAAACCACCTAAATTCTCATTTATCAGAGGGATTCAGAATGAAATACCTCATGCTTAACGAAACTTTTCGAATGGCGCATACATAATAGCTAATTCCATAAAACTGTTTGTTTTGGGTCATTAACATATGCGGTTTTGACAATAGGCCATGCTAAGCTGTACCTGTCATAATTAGGCCTCTAGTGTTCAAGCTGTTTCTTTAAAAATGTCAAAGTTCAGACACACTAAAAATTGCTATCCGCAGGGAAGACAGGACATTACAAGGAACAAAATCTCTCTGACTGATTTATTTTAACTTATTTTTTATTTTCACATTATTTACTTACATTTTATGAGTTTCCGTTGAATACAACATTCCCAAATAAAGTTCTTTGGATTCTGGAGTGGTTTTTGGTGTTGGTAAGCATTTCTCTTCTACCACATCCAAAGCTGCATGAACACGGTACTGCAATTCCAATTCTTTGTCCAAATCTGTTGTGGCCAAATACAGGGGCGCATTCTGTAAGAAAAAAAACAACAATTATTTGAATAAAAATAATAGCTGCTGTTAAAAAAAATTGGTTTTAAGAAACATTATAAAATTCTTGCCACCCTGTCACCACTTCGATTGCCGATAATACAGTTCGTGAATGAGATGACAGAAATCGATGTACAATTAATGTTTTCAAATCTCTTTAAATGGGAAATAAATACACAATCACACAATATTTTTACATCGTTTGTTTAAAAACTTCACTTTTGTTTGAAAATATTCAAAATACTTCATAAAAATTGAAAATTAAATAATATAAACACTAAAAAAGTAAATAATCCACTGCACATCATACTTTCTCGCTCAGTATAAAATGTCATCGCGACCGTGACGGAATGCCAAGAAAACAGTATCGAAATTTTACAATTTTATTATCGTTTCTAAATCTATTATTTTATCCTCAAATTTACAATTATATCCTGATATCATTTATCTAAATGGTAAGTCAATTGAAAGTACTTTTATTTGTTCTCAAAAACTTACATCTTTTCCAATAATTGATATACAAACAGCCATTTCTATACTTTTGGATTTTACTATTTCATTTTTCATTTATTGACAAATTCACAATCAGCATCAAAGAACTGTCAAACTCAAACTCCTTACCAACCATACTGCCATCTATGCATTGACCATCTAAACTATGGAACTTGAAGCTGGAAACGCAAATGAAATTGAAAATATTCGTTCGAACAATTCAACAGAAAAATCATTTTTATTATTTGTAAATGGAACGTCACGAAATATTACAATTTATTGGATTGATTTCAATGGACGACCGAAAGTTTTTCAACGTCTCCGTCCACATGGAACCGTAGAGGTAAATACATATCGATCACATGCGTGGACATTTCGAGATGCATATAACGGTGAACGGATGAGAGTACTAAACAAGAGTGTCTACGTGGCACAGTGTTATTTTATGCGATCTGCCGGTGATCCAAGTTCAATTGTATCGGCACGAAAAGTGCTAACTGTACATCTTCCTATTAGATCGCTGCGAGAAAATATGCTTTGGTATTGTGTGAGAGAAATGAATTGTCATTCGGAGAAAACAATTGATCAATATGAATTGCCAGAAGTATTGAAAAATGATTTATTAGTAGTGTTAAGGCAAGTTTTGGCATTCCGCCAGAGTACGGGAAATATGGAGTTTTTATAGTCGAACTTGTTTTGTATTTTAGGTGTTAAGTTTATCGTATAAGTATTGTGATCTTATTTGTAATTGTAAAATAAAGAAGTTTACAAAACTGTAGTTTTAAACTTGTTCTTGTGGCAACATCTAGGAGAAACTGACATATTAAAGTAAAATAAAGCTGTTCTTTAAAATAATAAGGTTTTAACTTATTTCAAACAATTGCCAAGTTCTTCATTACACTTTTTGTGATCTTACATTTCTAAAATAAAGTTCGATGTTTAACGTGTTCGAAATTGCAATTGTGAAAATTCTGCTTTAGATTTATTTATTTTTTTTATTTATTTTGTTATAATAAACGCGCGTGGGAAGTTGGGTGACGGAAGGCGTCGATTAACATTGGTTTTGAATGCTTGCAAAGTAAAATGGCAAGGGAAACCTTCGCCGGGTAAACTATTCCCAATTCGTGTTGTTCGGCTAAGAAAATAATCTCTGCAGTTTTTTAGAACTTATTTATATATAGCTGATCGTTAAATTTTAAATTAAATTCATTTGTTAGTTTTAAAAATATTGAATTTTCAACAAAAAAAAGTTTTAAAAAATTAACTATAAATAAAAAAAATATGTATGCAGAACTATTTTGGCTATCTAGATCTTTTCAAATATAGTTAGTTAGCTAGTTAGTTTATTGACTCCAAAAAAATATTTTTAATAGAATTCACAATTTTCCTTGTATAAATTATATATTATAAGTCTTTAAATGGCTTGGCCTGAGGCCGTCTACCAGACTGACATTTGCATTATAAATTATGTGTATACACACTAAAGAAAAACTAATATAAAATATTTCATTACTTAATTTAACAATTTTCGAATCTTCAAAAACGTTCATGAACTATACATCTTCTGTACCGAAACGCGTTCAAACAATACTTGTATAAAAGGTCCCAACCTCGTTCTCCATTTAACAAATTTATCGATTCTTCTAAAATAAGAGTTTCCGCTCCAAAGTATCGCTTACGGAATTCTCTGAAAATTGGACAAACTCCCAAAAAGTGGAAAACGTCTTCTCGTTCTCTGCGATTACATAAATCACACAAAATAGGAAGATCTGGATTATGAGGAATAAAGTTCAGACCGATGAGTTCGCCTCTTACTTTAAAAATCATTGATTTATGCAGGGCTTTCTTCAGTTGGTAGTGTGAAATTTATTGAGCAATCGGTTGCCAGTTTATACCATTCTCTTACACAACCTCCTTCAGAATTCATGATTTGAGATAGCACCAGTCTCGGAATCTTATTTTCTCCCATCGCCCATCTTGTCACATAACTAAAATGCAAATTGAGTGTATCCAGGAAAAGAGGACCTAATTGTGTTTCAAGGTGCAGCATATAGTTGGGCGATGTACTGGCCCGGACTGTATCCCGCTATTGTTCTGAAGAGGTGTTCTTCAACGCTGGCAAAACCTTTGCGTAAGCTTTTCCATCGGTCCTATTCCTCTGGCCTCTTTCCGAGTGCATGGAAAACAGCATTTGTCCAGCCTTTCCCTAAAAAAGGCGAGTCTTCTGCACCCTCAAACTACCGACCAATTGCACTAACGTCCCTTCTTTCTAAGGTCATGGAAACGCTGATTAATTTTCAGCTTAAGAAATATCTCGAAGAACGAAAGCTTCTTAATGACCGGCAGTACGGCTTTCGTAGCAACAGGTCCACTGGTGATCTGATGGTTTATCTCACCGAAAAGTGGAACCAATCTCTCCATCGTTTTGGTGAAAGCAAAATTATTGCACTTGATATTCTAAGGCATTTGATAGAGTTTGGCACCAAGCCCTTTTATCGAAAATGCGTCCATTTGGACTCGATGAATCTCTTCTTCGTTGGATTAGTAATTACCTTTCGAACCGCTCAATTCAAGTTGTATTGGACGGTTTCAAATCTTGGGCTCTGTTTTGTCTCCGACTCTCTTTCTTATATTTATCAACGACTTATTACCTGAAACAACTAATCCAATGCTGACGACAGTACTTCACATCCATGTTGTTCATGATAAGTTCTGTAAATTCTGATCTTGACAGCATTGTACAATGGGGAATAAGAAATCGCGTAGAATTTAATGCTTCTAAAACTCAATGTTGTCTTTTGTCGTTGAAGCTTTTTAAACATTTTAGGGGTACACACAAACCCCTTTCGCGCGTGTAAATTATAAAAAAAAAAAAAAACTTGTGAGTCTAAAAGTGGTTTTGATGGAAAAACGCAAAAACTTTTCCACCGCTTCAAACGGGAGATAAAACCAAACTTGGGCCGCGTAAAACAGTATTGCGATAGCAGTTTTTTTTTTTTTTTTTATAATTAACGCGCGCACAAGGGATTATGTGTTTCCCTTTTAATGTAGAACACACTGCGCGGGCATTACGAAGATAGGGAGGGGAGAGATAGGAGGTGCCGATTAACATTGGTTTTGAATCTTTGCAGATCAAAATGGCAAGGGAAAATCCCGCCGGGTAAACTATTCCAGATTCGTGTCGTTCGGCTAAAAAAAGAATTCCTATATTTCACGGTACGTCCAAAATTAGGCTCAAGGGTGAACTGCTGAGTTGCTCTAAAAACTTTGTATTTGGCTTTGTAGGAAACGTTGTTCCTTAAATAGCAGTTTCTCCATACCGAACACATGGCACGCTTAGCTTCTGCTACTTTTGAACGGAGGTGCTTATCTAAGTTCAAGTTCGGTGTGATCAAGACTCCTAGGTATTTATACTCCTTAACTATTTCCACAGCCTCCTCTTCGAACGTCCACTTTTCCCGTCGTGAGTATCTCCCGCCGCCTCTTCTAAATATCATCATTTTTGACTTCGAAAGGTTAACGGATAAGTTCCAGATCTTGCAATAGCGTTGAGGTCTTTTCATCATCAACTGCATCCCGTGTATAGAATCGGATAGGAAAACTATATCGTCTGCATACATGAGACCTGGGATAGTTTTTCCACCCAGCTTTATGCCACCTTTTACAGATTCAGTGATGTCATTAATGTATAAAATGAAAAGATTTCAAATATAAAATCTCATAGAAATCCAAATGAGCCGTTACCGAGAAAGTTGAAAGTTGAGAAAAACGTTACATGAAAGGGACCGTTAATAGACTTCCGGTAAATTTGTTTTTTTTTTTATAAAACCATAGGCAATGTCTATCGAAATACTGTCAAAATGTTCATTAAAACCGTTTTAGAGAAAAATAAGCTTTTCATTAACGGTTATATGATTAAATTTAAATTAAATTAATTTATTTTCAGACATTTTTTTTATAAAAGTTTGTTTTTCATTTCTTTAACTTTTAAAGTTGCATATCAGATTAAACTGTTACAGTAAATTTATTGAAACTTAAGAAATTGTATAGTTGGGTGTAATTTTGTCCGTTGAGAATTTTGAGGAACTGGTCACCGTTAAGATTTTCGCTTCCAAGGAACTATTTCCTGTATGTCCGCAAACAAGGGCACACTCCTACAAAGTGATATGTATTTTCAGTAGCATCAAAGTTGCGGCTTGCAGATCGTACAAATGCATACTGAGTATCTTCTGATTGCCCTGGCTTTGATATTGAGCAATCCACACCTAGACTTTAACACCATACTTAACATCTCGCGTGAGTAACTGTCTTCGAAGTAGTTCGGTACTTCCTCATATTCCAGGTTATAATACTCGTCGTGGAAACCTGATTGTTTCGCTCTATTTGTGTGTTCTGTCCAATTTCTTTCTATGAGTTTATTGCAAGTTTCTGCAATGTTCTCCAATCAGATTTTGTAGACTTGTCAAACTCAATGTGGAGTTCATTAAAAAGATTTGACCATTCATTGGCCCAGAAAATCTGTTTTCTCACGATGATATTCTCAGTAATCTGTTTTCTAGGAGGGTGCTTACTCTTTGAATATATTTGAAATGAAGTTTGAGTGTTTCAAGGTAGGCTTTTGGAAGTCCTGTGTCTAAGTTGAACACAATAGTTCATTACAGATTTTACTTGGCTTAGTGCTGTATATTTTTGTTTTTTATAAAGTTCGACCAGGTGGCATTAATTGAGTTTTTAGACATTGCAAGTCTTTGCATAAGATGTTCTGTCCACGACATATTGTAAGTAAGTAGGTGCTTGTATTTATTGGATATTTTGACTTCATCATTGTTAAAAGTTCACCTGCACTTCTGCACGTCGTCCACCGTTTTGAAAAATCACTATTTCTGACTTTCACAAGCAGATTCCATTTTTGTGCAATAATTTGCGAAGCTATTTGTCATTGTTTGTAAGGAAGATGGATTTTCAGAGAGTAAACAATATCGTCTGCATAAAGTAAGAAATTAAGAACATTAAATGTCTTCCTTTGCTTTAGTGTTGTAAATTTATAAGGCAGGAATAATTTGAATACTTGGTCGACAGTTGAATAGTTTTGGGTGTATGCGGCTTAAAATTCTTTCAAAATTTGGTTTTCTTCGACCCATCGATTGAGTCGCCTTAAAAGGACAGTTGTGAACAGCTTGTATATAACGGGTGATTTTTTGAGGTTAGGATTTTCATGCATTAGTATTTGACAGATCACGCGGGATTTCAGACATGGTGTCAAAGAGAAAGATGCTCAGTATGCTTTGACATTTCATCATGAATAGACTTACAACGTCGAATTTTCAGTGAATGGGCCCTAGAAAAGTTGGCAGAAAATCCGCTTTTTTATCGACAAATTTTGTTCAGCGATGAGGCTCATTTCTGGTTGAATGGCTACGTAAATAAGCAAAATTGCCGCATTTAGAGTGAAGAGCAACCAGAAGCCCTTCAAGAACTACCCATGCATCCCGAAAAATGCACTGTTTGGTGTGGTTTGTACGCTGGTGGAATCATTAGACCGTATTTTTTCAAAGATGCTGTTGGACGCAACGTTACGGTGAATGGCGATCGCTATCGTTCGATGCTAACAAACTTTTTGTTGCCAAAAATGGAAGAACTGAACTTGGTTGACATGTGGTTTCAACAAGATGGCGCTACATGCCACACAGCTCGCGATTCTATGGCCATTTTGAGGGAAAACTTCGGAGAACAATTCATCTCAAGAAATGGACCGGTAAGTTGGCCACCAAGATCATGCGATTTGACGCCTTTAGACTATTTTTTGTGGGGCTACGTCAAGTCTAAAGTCTACAGAAATAAGCCAGCAACTATTCCAGCTTTGGAAGACAACATTTCCGAAGAAATTCGGGCTATTCCGGCCGAAATGCTCGAAAAAGTTGCCCAAAATTGGACTTTCCGAATGGACCACCTAAGACGCAGCCGCGGTCAACATTTAAATGAAATTATCTTCAAAAAGTAAATGTCATGGACCAATCTAACGTTTCAAATAAAGAACCGATGAGATTTTGCAAATTTTATGCGTTTTTTTTAAAAAAAAAAAGTTCTAACCTCAAAAAAATCACCCGTTAGTATCCATAAAGAACAAACCGCGGTAGTTTACTACATCATTGGGGTTCCCTTTCTTAAAAAGAGGAAACATTATTGACTTTTTGAAAGAGTCTGGAATCGTTCCTGTATTAAATATGTCACAAAAAATTCGGTGAATCTCTTTGATTAAGCATTTTTATAGAATTCGAAAGGAATACCATCGATGCCGGGGGATTTGATATTATTTGCCAACGCAAAAGCTGATTGGACTTCTTCCATTTTAATATCCTCATCAAGAAAACTTACATGGACATCTTTGGTTTCTAAGTTAAACTCGAATAATACTTCTGCAGACGTTGGATTAAGTAGATTTTGGAAGTGTGTTCTAAACTTAAATGATGTTATATTTGACTTTCTATTGTTAGTGTTTCCGCGCATTATCTTAGCGAGTTTCCACCAATCACTTGTTCCTTTGACTAATGCTAATTGACTTGCAATATTTGAGTAGTAATTGCGTTGTTTCATCATGCATAACGCTTTGTATTTTTTGGTCGACTTACGATAGTATTTTCTGAAAATGTCGATCTTGTGTTTTCTATAAATTTTAAGGTTCTTTCTAGCATAAAAACAAGCTGTATCGCACCAGGGTTTCTTAGGTTCGAAATTTGGATTAGGTCGATTAGATTCTCCATTAGCGTTGAATATACATTCTTTAATTGCAAGACAAAGATCTTCTCCGGCGTTGGTACTGGCAGTTTTGTGAGGTATATATCTTTCTAGACTGCATTTGTATTTGTTTTTTCGATCATTAACGGTTATATGGTAGATACCGTTATTTTTAACCTAAAAATAAAATTTCAAAAACCCTTCTGGGGAAAGCCAAAATAACCAAACATACAGAGTTTGATGTTAATCCCTTAAACATTTTTTGCAACTAAATTTTGTTGGCTTCTCTATGGTCGTAATGTCACGTTTGATTGTTTCTCAGTTTCTTTTATATTCACGAATCCTAAACTTGCCTAACAGTTCCTATAATCGCAAGAAAAAATTAACAGACAGACCTCATGTTTACCGAATTATATTTGAGAACTTCGTTATTTAATAGCGAGTTTCATTCAAGAAAAGATTTGCTCTTTCTGTCAAAAGATTTGATCTTTTTCAATTTCGAGAGTTTCATTGCAAGAAAAAGAGCAAATCTAGATCAAATCTCAACACAAAAGATTTGATCTCTGATGGGTTGGCAGATTTGATCTAAATACACACATACATGTAAATAGTCTTTCGGTCAAACGTCAAATGGAAAATATTTTGTTATTTTTGTTGTTTGTTGTGAACTTGTGCCATCCTGTGCTTAGTCAAAAAATTAACAAATATCCATTAAATATACAAAATAACAAATAAAGGTGTTTTTGAAGTGAGAAAATACAAATATGGCATTTTAAATATATATACTGTACATGCCTGGTATTTTTGTGTGTGATATCAAATACTGTGTATGCTCGTCAGTGAATGACCAATACTAGGATTAAATGATGAAACAAGTTTCATTGAAAAGAGCAAATCTTGATTTTCAGATCAAATCTTTGAAATTTGAATGAAACTCGCTATAAGTCTTGAAACTGGATATCTTTATATGTATGTATATAAAAAAATGTTGTCAAAAACGTATGACGCTAATGATCTCAGTTGGCATTCGACCATTTTCAATATACTTTTTTTTAATAAAGATATGGTCGAGAAGAAGGTTTTAAGCTATGGGCTATGTGTTTATGTGTATTGGTTTTCGACATATGGCTGTTTTTGTCGGTGTCAGCATACGTTTATACATGTGTACAAGCAATGCAGCGCCCAATATATGTTTATATTTTTTTTTGATATTTTTTTTATCAATTATAGCAAAAAAAGAGATATTTCATTTACAGTTTCTTTTGATTAATTTTTTGAAAAATTGTATTTTTTGCATTTTTACGATAAAAATATTTAAAATCACGCGCACATAGATATATCAATTCAAAAATTTGCTACTAGGTGGCTAAATGAAATATTCGTTTTTCCTCCCGTGTTCTCATTTTTTTTTTAACCCCATCCGTCGAGTCCGTCATGTGTGGGTCGGTTCTAATAAGAACGTGTGTACATGGACGTATTATATATGGACTGCTAGTTGCCTACCTCAAGTTGGTTCCATTTCAGTTCCAGTTATTTTGCGCGACACTAGTCCTTCTGAGTACACTAGCGGGAAAAAAATTAAACCTCAATTTTGACATTTGACATTTCATGTTGTCATGTTAAAATTTAATTTTCCTTTTTTCTCCCCCATGTTATTTAGAATATCCCAGAATTAATTAATAAGAAATCCCTTTTTTCCTTCTAGCGCTTTTAGCTTGTCTTAGGCACAAAGCAATAAAAAAGGAAGTTGTCCACGATCTAAAAAAAACAAGAGGCAAACTACCAACGATGTCGCACACTTCTATGGATGGAATTCTAAAGTGTCAGTTATGTTTTGCCAGTAAATGCGACTTTTTGAATTATTAAAACCAGATGTCGCAAGCTTCTATGTCAGCATTTTAAGTAGTTATTTTTTTCCTGAAGTGGGTTCAGGAGAGCTAGCATCGCATTTTCAATTTTGACGACATTTTTTTGACAATTGTTGTATGAAGCTGACATTAGACTAGCAGTCCATTTATAATACGTCCATGCGTGTGTATTTTATCGAGCTGTCAGTTAAATCAGTCGACGTAACGGATGCAACGGATTCAATGGGTTGGCCCCTTGGGATTTCTTTCACACCAAGCACATTTACATGAAGTTTGAGATCGATGGTTTGGGACACCCAGCCTTTGAACCTGTTGGTCAAATCTGTTCGTTTGCGCTCACCTATACATGGCCAATGTTGTCGAAGAGTAAAAACATGCGGTAGAGAAAAGCAAGTTCTTGCTATGTTTATTTATTTATGTAGCAAAAAAAACATGTTTATGCTTAAATTTTTATAATAATCGCTGGGTGGATTTCTATTTTTTTTTTTTGTTTTTAATGAAAGGGCACCATTTGTAAATGTTTTAGAAACAAACAAAAATTAAAATCCGTCCTGCCAAAGTCGAAGTTTTTTTAGCCAATTTTACAACCTGATTTTTGTTAAGGTAAGGTTTTCGTTCCCATTGAAATGTATTTCAAAGATTTATTTCATTACAAATTTTCAAAAAAACAAAAATTGTTTATCCATAAAAAGGAGATGTTCTCGAGAACGCCTGTTCCAATTTTGAGGGGGGACTCTCACACGTATATTGTTGGTGTTTTATGGAATAATTTAGACCATTTTAATAATCCACCAAGTGGCGCTGAGGTCGTTTTTTTTTGAAAATTCTTATTTTTACCCCTAGATGGCGTTGGGGTCACCTTTTTTCATTCAAATAAAAATAAAAAAGCCTTTAGCAAAATGTATACCCGATAGCTTGACCTGGGCAGGAGATATTGGAAAAA
Organism: Platycheirus rosarum; assembly: GCA_963971375.1. Classification (NCBI taxonomy): domain Eukaryota; kingdom Metazoa; phylum Arthropoda; class Insecta; order Diptera; family Syrphidae; genus Platycheirus; species Platycheirus rosarum. The sequence goes on along the minus strand of OZ020510.1, from coordinate 29,451,206 downwards.
GAGGTGTTCCATGAACCTTTACAATTCATATATGTATATCAACAATATTAAATTAAAATGACTTCACCGATCTTTAAAAAATTCTTTGTGTGTATTAACATGGCTACCTGGTAGCCTGGTAGTAGCGATTAATAGCGCCGTTGTTGGGATCCAGAAAACGTATTTTAAACCCGAGCAACGTCCGGTGGGTTTGCTATATTCATACATATATACAAATTTCATGTCACGATGTTTGTAGCCAATAGACTGTAAAACTATTGAACGGATTTCCATAAAATTTACTTTCTGTCTGTAATTTGGTCCAACTTGAGGCATAGGATTGTTTTTTATCTCGATTAATGAACTCAATATTGTTTAATTGCAAATTAAATGAGCCACAGCAATGCGTGGCCGGGTCTGTTAGTTATATTTAAAAAAAGAATCAATAAAAATAAAAACAACATTTTGTATTTTTTTATAAACTCTTAGTTTAGTGTTGTTTTTTTTTATTAATTTCATTTATATATTTCATTATTAAATACTTTTTTTTTAAGTGTATTTGTACACTCTTCGAGAATGACAGTTATGATATTTTATTTTATTTACTGAAAAGAATGTTAAATGCTATAACTTATTAACTTTTACACTTCGTTTGTTAAATCAGGTTAGGTTTGGGTAGTGCTTTTTAGGGTTTTTTTCTGATAAAATATTTATTGGAATAATGAAATACTGGAGTTTTTGTATAACAATTTAAGAATGCAAAAAAAAAATACGAGTATCATAAGTAAGAAAGTACAACAAATAACAGAAATGATTAAACTTTAAAAAATAGACAGAGCTCACTGTTAATGGGTTTTTATAATTTTTTTTTGTATAACAAATATTTTATATAAAAAGAAAAAAGATTTTTGATTACTTCGATTCTTATACATTTGGAGTTAGTCTATAAGAAATTGGCAGAATGTTAGATTACAATGCAGTCTAGGATAAGGAATTTTAAAACAATAGGTTTATAAGGAATACAAAAAACCATCCAAGCTTGGCTTGACGACTTAAGAATTCATTGGAAAAAAATGCTAAGTAATCTCGATTGAAATGAACTTTTTAAAGGCCAAATAATGAGAATCGAGATACACACAAAAAGAAACACAAAAGCTTAAACTTAAACAACAACAAACGGCTAGAGGTGATAATGATGTAGTAGAGGCCATCGTGCTAAGCATTAATTCAGGGCTATCTTTTGGGGGCAACGATACCCCGCATATGCGTCCGAATTGATGTGTATTTTTGTACCGAGAAAACAGTTTTCATTGGGTTTTCCCTTATGAATAGTTTGTAACTGAGGATTTTGTTTTATTTTTATCATTTTTTTGTTTAGATCTTAGCATCGTAGCTAAAGTTTGGCTTAGTTTTGTATTGGAAAATCAAGTCGGCTGATTGTTTCCATATAAAGTGACGAACAGTACGCAGGTCCATATTGGGATCCACCACCTAAAAGAGAAAAATGATCTTGAGAAATACTATTCATTGATAGACAGAGGAGGTTATCCATTACCACATCATTGCATTGCAATTCAATTCGATCTTCTGGTGGAATTTGTGAGCCTTCAGAGTTGGCATCACTTTGACTATTCTGGGATGAGTTTGAGGCGTTTCCACCACTTGGAGTGGTTTCAGCGCCCAGCACCTTTTCCAAAACATGCTCACACACTTTTCTACATTGAATAAATTCATTTGCAACTAGTCGGTCCTGGAATTAAAGGGATTTTAGATGGACAGCATAAGGAAGTCATGACTTGTTTTACCTTTTTGATACGTTCTGGTTTAACCATCGATGGATGTGGTTGCAGGAAGAACGATATCTTTATGAATTTAGGAGTATTCTTTTCGATGACGACATCTGTAACCCATTGCGGGACAGTTTCGTGTAGGCCTGTACTTTCGTTTTCACCAGCTGCGTCTCGAACTAGTAAACGACATGTCGTTCGACCAGCAACTTCACTGTTAAGCGAATTTTATTTTTTTTTGTATTTGGCAAACAATTTTAGCGATTTTATCATTATTTACCTAAAAATTACAGGTGTGTGTTTTGGAACTTGAAAATAACCGTTTCCCTTGATATCTGAATCTAGTTCGTCCGCAGGTAAGCTATGTGGTGGTCTCCAATACTCTAATAACGCTTCTAACAGCAGTTTACCGTAGTTTATCTAAAAAACGGAACATCGAGTTAAAAAGGAATGAAATTAGTAGTTGGATGGACAGATTCTTGATCTTTGCGTATTCGTTGTGAATTTGAAAGAATCGAGAAGAATCTACAAGTAACCAACGACACTGAAAGCTACATGAGAAGCATTTTCTCAAGACAAAGTTTACTCTTTGAGGACTTTCGGCTATAATTGAACGTTTTAGCCTAAACAATAACAACATCTTTAATGGACTCCGAGAGATGGTCTGGCTTTCATTCTCTTCAACCTGGCGTTGGAGAAAGCAATCCGTGACTCTGGCACGTCAACAAGAGGGACTATCGTCACCAAGTACAGCCAGATATCGGCAGAACGGCACAAGCTGTACTTGGCCCTTCGTGCGAGTCTGGACGATTCCGGAGGAGATGCAATCATGAATATTATGAAATCTACCTCGGTAGACTTCAATGGACTGGGCAGCTACATAATTCGCATCAGCAAAGTGGAACCAGATCAGAGACATTTGCAGTTCTTTGTATGGTAGAAAGCTACATGGCAAACCTTGCTTAAGTTTGAAGGATTACATAGACCAGGACGCCCGAAGCCTTGGGGTGCGCAGTTGGATGGCGTCGGCCAGCAATCGGGATGTATGGAAGAACTTATTGAACAAGGCCCGGACCGGATCCCGGTTGTTGCGCCGAGGATGATGATTATGATGAAAAGAACTAACCTTTATATCAGATGTTGGTTCGGCCAATTCAGGAAGACCAGCTTCTATAGATACCCAGGCCGCAAAACAATCGACTTCATCTTGTCCCAAGACAATTGTTGGCATCTGCAATTAACTGATGAACGAGAGGTTTTTTTTTTTTGAAATGAAAAGCCTTACACCGGTTTTGAGATCCACAGTGAACCAATTTGGAATGTATACTTTGTAGTTTCGTTTTTTGATCTCCTCCTCGTAGTCGACTTTGCCAAGATCTTCCTTCTTGACCACACGCAGCACATCATAGATGGCAACGTTATCCTCTGTGTCCTTTGTCACAATATGCCTTTTATCATTTAACACGGTTGATTTCTTTATTGCTGCTCCACCTATCAGGACAATCAATCAGTTTTTTTTTTTCAAGATCATTCCATTCTATTCCACTCACCCTTGATGCATGTGATCTCGACTCCCTTCCCACTAGCATCAGCGGCAGGTGTAGAGTTTTGTGAAACTTTGTCGTGATGTGGCAGTTTCCAACATCGAATGTCTGAATTCCATGTTGTTGCCCATACGCCTGTCTTGTCGATGTCATAGCACAGACTCAAAACAGGCGCCTTCTCCTCGCACACCAGCACACTGTTGCTGGGATTCCGCAGTTCGGTGAGGAAAATTTTTCGATCTCGACTGCCAGATATTACATATTGGAAATTCTCACTCATCAGCAGCGCCCAAACGCCTTCTGTGTGTACACTTATTGTCTGAATACAGCCCTGTTGTCCCAAATGCCACAGTTTGATTGTACCATCCGAACTGCCAGACACAACTTGAGTTCCGTCGGGTGATACAACTAGAGCTCGAACATTCTCCGCATGACCGCGAAGTTTCATCATTTTCTTGCACATTCGGGGATCCCATATTCGTAGAACATTTTCTGTGGAGCCGCTGACAATTACTGTGCCCGAGGGGTTCATAGCTAAGCTGTAAATTGAATCCCTTGAGCCCAAGAGATTTGATGCTATTTTGAGGAGAAAAAGTGTTACAGACTGGTGATTTTGTGGTTCTAGAAATGAACTTACTTGACACGGTATTGTTGCTCGCAGTTAGTGCTGTTAAAGTGTTGACGTCCCACAAGAATATAGATTTATCAAGACCTGCACTGGCCACCTTTTTTAAGGAGAATATTTTATAGATTTTTTTTATTTACAAATCAAAACGTGTTCCTACCTGTTCTCTGTCTTTGGCGTAGGCCAGTGCTTGCACATAATCTCGGTGAGTTTTCAATGTTGACATACAAAAACCTTGGTGGGCATTCCACACTTTTACAGTTGTATCACAGCTGGCACTAATCACTGGAAAAATAAAGAAGAATTCGAATGTTTTTCATGAAAATCTCTTTCATATATGGGGGCCTAACTAAAGGACGACCTCATCGAGTTAAAGAAGTCAGAAGAAATATGGGAAGAAATCGCAGGAATAGAAAAAAGATGAAGATGGTCAGGTTTGGATCGGTTCTTCGAAAGAAATGACTCTTTATCACGAAGAGTCTGACGTCACAACCAACGTTCTTTTACTAAATTTAGGGAATTCGCGGGTTAGACTGAATATAGTTAAGTAGTCAATGTGTGTATTGTATTTAACTAGCAGTTGGTCTAATCAACAGCTCAGGCATAATTAAATAATTACGCTTCTATAGGACCGTTAAAAACATGCGTCATCTCTGGACAAAAGTGGCCAAAAAAATTGTGTTTTTCTCTGGTGTCGTTAAACATACAAATAGGAGAAATATTTTACATACAGAAAAACTAGTTAAAGTTGACTTACGAAACCTAAACTAAGAAAATTAAGGATTTGTTATGTTTTCCTTACAGTTTCTTCCATTGCAGCAAAGGACTATGTCGTTGACCCAATCGTTGTGATGTTCCATGCTCTTGATGTATTTGTTTTGTGATTCTGTTTCTTTCGTGTTCCATACCCTGATGATGGCATCTCTCCCTAAAATCAAACAAATCATTTCATCCAGCATCATACAAATCCGTTTTTTCCAAAACCACCTACCAGCAGAATAAAGTTTTCCATTATTTTGGTCCAACTGGAGTGCATTGACTCCGTTGCGATGTTGCTTCTCTTCGGCATCTCGTATGACAAATGATACCTGAATTAACATATAAATAAAAAATAGGAATAATTTATATTGTGGCCATCGAATTCCAAAGAATTTTAAATCAAATGTGTAATGAACCCCATCGAACAGCCGCCTGAATAACTAGGGAGCACCCACGTTGCTATTTAGCTATTAATCAATAGCAAAAACCATGGTTTAATTAAATTAGCTAAACTATATCAATAAAGCTAAAGAATTAACCATTCACTCTCTTTTGCGTTGCATTTTAATAGCTTAAGCTTGAGTCTTTTCAATTTTACCGAATGTACATACATTTGGTTTTTTTTTTATTATTTACCTGCATTTTCTTACGCGCCCCTTGACAACCTTTGTGCGTCAACATAATACAAATAGAAGGTTTTTTTATAAGGAAAAACTAAAAAACTTGTTGGTTATTAGTTTGGTTTTCATTTATTTTGAATTGAATTATTTATAAAAATGTTTTAAAATTCTTTAAGTTTCCACCACCAAAGTTATTTTTCCATTTCTAATTCAGCTGTCAACAATAAACAAGAAATACACACGAGCGAAGTTGGATGTTGTTGAGAGTTTTGATAGATGTCATATGTAAGGCGATGCCGTTTGGCTGTTTTTTTGAATGATTTCTTAAATATGATTTACGATATTATTCTCGTTTCTGTTTTTTTTAGCGATTATTGCGATTTAAGATCAATAGTAATGAATAGTAAATGAAGTCTATAACACACAACGAGACAAATAAAATTATAAATCAAATAAAAATAATGTGAATATTATTCAGCTGTCCTTTTCTGCATATCCATTTTAACTTTAAGGCTAATCCACACTCATATGTCGGTGCGGTATCTGTAATCGGTATTCACCGCTTTATCGAATGTAAATTTCGTGTTCATCTCCTGACTTGTCGATAAACTTTCTGCACAGAATTATTCAAAACTTTAAATTCGAAGCAGTCATGGATGTCATTTTCTTTCAAAAATATTTTCTTATATACGTACGTCCCAACGTGAATAAGTGCCCACAATGATGCTGTGCAGTTTTTTGACATTACGTCGCCCCAACATTGGGTTGCCGTAAACGCCATTTTTACGTTTTTGGGAAATCGATTCAAAGGCTTGGCAGACGAATACATAAAAACAAACGGCTGGGATTTTATCATTTCTCGACACGATATCTATGTGATTCCTCTTTCTAAAAATGTTAGAAGATATATTAAAACACTTTTAGTTTTTAAAATATTTAAAATTTATTAAAAAATGAGTTTGCCGTATACGCCACTACAATCAAAATTTTCTTTTACTCATACACGTACGTAAAAAAATGTGCACATACGGCATTCCAACAAAAAATATTAATAAAAAAATGTTTTTACTTCAAACCATGGAATTAGAACACATGTTTTTTTATTTTCAAAAAAAAAATTAAATTTTTGAGAAAAAATATACATATGTTTATTTCATATTTATTAAAGTAGAATACTAATTTTTAGTACAATTCATTTTAGATAATAAGAAAAAAAATCATTTTTTTATTTTTGATAATAAGAAAAATAACACAGTTTTTTCATTCAGTCATTCGTTATTAAAAAAAAAAAAAAAAAAAAAAAAAAAGAAAAAAGTTAAACTTAATGTCTTCAAACATTTTATAATCATTTGTAAATAACAAGAATAACAAAATAATAATTCATAAAAAAATAACATTTTCATTATATCTAAGATCAAAGTAAAATGGAATACCTAATTATTATATATTATATATGTATATGCCAACATTTGGCGAATACGTCATAACAAACGTGAATTTGATGGATATACGTCAAAACGTATTCTGTATATCTTTGCAATGAAAAGAGATAGAGCTAAACAGATACAAGATTTGGAAAGAGCTACCTCGAAAACATAAGACTACATACCAAACTCAAAAAGTGAATTTTGGCGTTTACGGTAACCCAATATTAGGGCGACGATTAGTCAAATATCAGCCCATTTATTATAATACCTTGCTTACATCGTTTCTTTGTTTCTTCTCTTTTTTGCACAAAAACAATTTGAATGAAAATTTAAAAAAATGTTAGGGTTGAGCTATGGCATTTCTTGTTCGGGAAAGAAAATGCTGCACGGATTAAAAACAAGAGTTTTTATACTCCCAATCATATTTTTATTTTGTGGTAATAGATAATTTTTAATTGACCTTTTTTTGGAATAAAACAGCACAGTTTATATAGATATATGAAAGTATTGGAAATGTTCGTGATAATCAAGATCAGTGTAAGCATCAAGGTACGTGTCTGTCTCCTTTTTTTGTTGTAAAATTCCAACTAGATACATAGGTTTCCTTTTAAAATTCGATACAAAAAAGAAAAGCAGTCAACCGTTCTTCATATGTCTCAACAGGAAGAAAAGTAGCCCAGAAATTTCAGGATACCTTTGGATTTTCTAGCCTTTTCCATATGTTCTACAATCAATTTTTAAAGTTCTTATTTTTAGACCACGTCAAACATTTTCTTTTTCAAACGAGAAACAACAAAGCTCAACTCTTAAAATATTAAAAATTTCCTTCTTACATTCATTACTTCTTTCCCTTACTGATATACACCTTTAACCATTTTTGTAAAAATAAGAATGAAAAAACAATTGAAAATAGGAATCATGTAAACTTACCTTATCAAAGATCTTTCAAAAAGAAATCGTTGGCCTCTCCCGATTACACTTTTCGTAACGCTCTCGTCACACATTGACCAGCTTACTCCCCAAGTTAAGCGTGCGGACATCAAAAATGAATGCCACATTTTGGAAGCACCCATTTTAATCGCAGGGGGAGTATCATATTTTTATTCCACTACTGTTTAAAAAGTTCAAACTAAGCACAAAGCTAGAAGCTAAATTTAATCTCTCTTAACTTAAATTCTCTTTCACTTCTTAAGAGCCACGACCACGAGGCCATTAATTTGAGCTTTTGGAAAAAATCTCAATTTGTTAACCTTGCTACAACTTTATGAGCAACTTAACTAAAGCAATATCATAGAGTAACTATACTCTATGAGCAATATAATGAACTCAACAAGCAAATTATTTAAGAGAAGCCATATCTTCTGTTGTGACTTGTGTTGTTGCCACTTGTGAATTTGATTGTAATTTGAATTATTGTGATTCGCAACAAAAGCAAGAGGCGGTGAACTATGATGAACTACAGCAAATACACAATAAACCCAATCAAATTTCATCAAATACGACGATCGTTCCTGACGTTTTCGTTTCGGATATCTCAAATTAACCAATTTATCAAACTGTTTGTGTTAGTGTCATGAGGCATGAACCTAATTTACCCCAAATTTTTGTCCCGATACGATGAAGATGACTTAATCGAATTACTATTTTTTTTAATAGAAATGTTTCAAATGCAAATTGTTTTAATGGGCATAATGTGATGTCTGAAATGATTATTTTTTAACTCACAACTTTAAATCATTTGTTTGTAAATTTGTGGACGAGTGAGTTATTCTTTGGGGGGATATGCCATATGCGTAGGTTCTTTGATCACAGTGGTGGACTTCGTTTGTTAAAAAAAGTTAGGCCAGCATTTGTACAGATAATTAAAAATAGCTTTGTTGAACGTAATATTTTAAAATAATTTTCAAGACTGATTATCACGTTTGCAATTTTATTTTTTTATGAACATACATATGACATACGTTCAAAAATCCTCAGTTTCTTATCTTCTTTGTCCGCCGGGAAGGTATACTACTTTGTTTTGCCGTAAAAATTAGTCTTGACAGTTCATATTTGGCAGTCGTGGCAAATTTATTATAGACAAATATTCGATAAACCAACGTGTTTTAATCTTTAAAACATTTTATCAAAATCAATCATCGATTACTGTGACGATGAGAAAATTACGTGAAATTTTTGGGAGAAACAACGTGCCAACAAAACGCACTATTTATCGTGTAGTGAATGATTTCGAAGAAAGAGGGTCTGTAGATGATAGGCCCAAGCATGGACCAAAACGCACTGCAAGATCGGCTGAAAATATTACTGATGCATGGCGTAACGGTAACTGTGAATGGGAAGCGATATCGTGATATGATTGAAAACTTATTAACGCCACAACTGCATGCTTTGGGCTTGATTAATATGTGGTATCAACAAGACGGTGCCACATCGCATACAGCCAGGATTACAATGGAATTACTGCGAGACCACTTTCCACAAAAAGTTATTTCAAGAAATGGTGATGTTGATTGGCCTCCACGGTCACCTGATTTCACTGCTCCGGACTTCTTTTTGTGGGGATATCTGAAAAGCAAGGTTTATGCAAACAAACCAGAAACGTCTGAGCAACTCAAACAAAATATTCGTGATGAAACTATTGAAATACCGCGTGAAATGTGTGATAATGTAATGAAAAATGTGCTTAAAAGGGCTCGCATTTCTGAGACTAACAGAGGCGGACATTTACCTGATATTGTATTTCATACATAATTGCCGACATTAAATAAAACATTTATCGTTATAAGATCCATTCTCTTTCATTTAATCAAAAATTATAAACAAACAAAGTAGTATACCTTTCCGGCGGACAACCTGTATAAGTATATGTACATAAATAAATTTGGAAACGGTATAGGCTCAAACTGCCGTTTACTGTACAATACATCTTGGCAGATAAAAAAACGGACAGAATTATCAGGTTTTTTCGTTTTCTTTCGTTTTGATTGCAATCCTACATATATTTTTTCAGAGTTCCGACATTAAAATTGGATAATCGGGAGGCCTGCCGATGTTTTTTGCATTTAATCTAACACAGATGGAGCCTTAAGACGAACCATTGAAGTGTTAGTTGTGGTCCCAGTCAAAATCATAACAATTGTTCGTAAAAAGAGAAGAAGAAGAATAATAATAACTTGCCCTTTGTCAAGACCGTAAATCATTATTCCACTATGGCGTATGGATCAATATTTTATAAAATAATTTTTTTTAACATTCAAGAAGTTTTATAATTATCTGCTTAATTATTTGGTGTTTATTTATGTTCATAACAATGATTTAAATATTATCAATAGCTTAAGAACTTTTTGGACCTACTTTTCAATAAAGCATAACATCCATCTACCTAGAAAATTTCATCCAAATTCGATTAACTATTGAGACGTGATTGCGGAACAAGTATGCAAATATCCATACATAAAAAAATTCACATACATCATACTAGATATTACCTGCGACTTCTTCTGCGTAAACATGTAAGTTAAAATGATTTGAATTGTATTAAGTTGATAGTTTTAGCTAGTTTTAAGATGTCTAGCTACTTAAATAGTAGCTATAAGATAAAAAAAAAATTATTTGTATTGTTAAAATCAAAAACCGAAGTGGCCGTCTTACCGCCAAACGGACAAAAAAGAGTGTCCGATCCGATTTGAAATTTATTTATGACTTAATTTTCCATTGACTCAATGAAGTAGGCCGCCTGCCCTACTATTAGGGAAATATGCAGATTTCTCTGGCAGCAACCGACCCCTTTTTTTTAGAAAAAAAAAATAGCCTACTAAGCAGTGAACCCTGTATTTTGTGCATATTTTGGGGTTAAAAGCAGTATATTTCCAACCCAGCATCTCATCTATGTAACTACCGAAATTTAAACCAAATGCGTTAAGTCTTTGTGATTTTTACTTGCGATTATAGGGACTATAAGGCAAGTTTAGGACTCGTGAATATAAAAGAAATTTAGATAACAATCAAACATGACATTACGATCATAGAGAAGCCTAAAAAAGTCATTGGCAAAAAATGTCCGTCTGTCTGTCTGTCTGTCCGGGTGTATATCGAACTGCAGCCTAAACGGGTAAACGGGATTGCCTTCAAATTTGGTATGTGCTTATCTTTTGGCATTCCTCAGAGGGGAAATTGAAATTTTATTTTTAGGGCTAAAATAACGGTACTTGCCATACGACCGTTTGAGAAAAGCTTATTTTTCTCGAAAACGGCTCCAACGATTTTGATGAATTTTTTTGAGAATTTTTTTTGTTGGTATTGGCTATCATTTGGTAAGAACCACATATACAGGAAAAGTCTATTAACGGGACCTATGGTTTTCTGTCAAATTTTATATTTAAGAAGATCTTAGTAGCCAAATTAATTCAGCATATCAAAATTTTGAACTTTTTTTTTCTATTAACAATTAATTTTTGATTTTTTTTTTGAAAAATCAATATTTTAAAAACTAATAAAAAAAATAATTTATAATTTTATAATCACACGTATATTAATAAACTCTAAAAATCTGCATACCATAATTTAAAAACAATTTTTTTTCAAAAAACTAAAAATAAAAAACAGGATTTTATCAAAATCCATCCTACAATTTTCGAAAAACCTTTTTTCATAAATTCTTTGTTATTTAAGACGTTTGATGTCATTTTTACTAAAAACCGTTAAGTAGTGTGGTTTTGATAGTTTTTATAAGTTCAAACTGTGTTATTTTGAACGTAAATGTTATTTGTTTTTGTCAAAGATCTTGCCGTCCAATGATATTAGGCACAAAAGAGCAAGTATTTGCGACCCAGTCGTGCCATTTTTTTATAATTAACGCGCGGACAAGGGACTATTTGTTTCCCTTTTAATGTAGAACACACTGCGCGGGCATTAGAGAGATAAGGATGGGAGAGATAGGAGGTGTCGATTAACATTGGTTTTGAATGTTTGTAGATCAAAATGGCAAGGGAAAATCTCGCCGGGTAAACTATTCCAAATTCGTGTTGTTCGGCTAAGAAAAGAATCCCTATATTTCACGGTACGTCCGAAATTGGGCTCAAGGGTGAACTGATGAGCATTCTTTGCGAGACGAGTATTACGGGAGAAACTTTAAAAGGGAGGAATGCAGCTGGCTACTTCGAGTGAACATTTTTTTATAAAAGAAACGATAAAATAAGGAAAGGCATGAAGCATTGCGTTGGTGTTTGAGAGGGGTAATTGTTTCAGCGGCAGTTCTATTTCCTATCAATCTTAACGCTCGATTTTGTATTCTTTCAAGCATTGCGGAACAAACATTTACATTTGTAACATTAATAGGATTTACAATTTTTTTTCACAATCGAAATCAATATTAAAGACAGAAAACATTTATCAACCTGACGGCTCCAAATTCCACTGGAATTTAATGAAGGAGCGGTTAAAATGCCTAAAATAGAGATCTTAAAAATTGATCGCAGATCAAGAAAAAAATTTTTTTTTTGCCCAATGAAACGGAAAAACTCAAAATGTGTTGTGTTTTATGAGATTTAGATCAAAAATAAATTGATTTTTTTACCAATTGAGAGTCTTATAAAATAGTCCATAGTTCACTGTGGCGTATGAGCGGTATTTTATAATAAAAATTATTCCTATATACATGGTTTGTTTTATTAATCTCCTTATTAGTTGTGTTTTTTTATATTTATTGCAATTTTTTTTAAATTATCAATAAGATGGCGCCTTATTTAAAAAAAAAAAAAATTTAGACGCTCCGGGCCAGAATTCACAACAAAACAAAACTGTTCGCCTCTAAATTGTGTGCAGTGTGCCTAGCTTACAATGGGAACTTAGGCCTTAGGCATTCATGCTTCAGTTATCAGTTTCAGTTCAGTACAATTCTAAAAGGCATTCCGATTGGAACGCTTACTCTCTATCTTGTATGTGACGTAAGACGCACGTGCGTGCTTAAGGGTACTTTTTACTTCGTATCTATACTCTTTTAAAGCCCAAATACCTTCCTCTAGTGCTTGAAAGCTGAGTATTTCTCTTCTGAATCCGACGGATACGTCTCTTCATGATTTTACTTTGAATGTACATCCAGTATTCTCGCAGTACTCGGTCGGTATAATCGATAAAACTCCGTCATAGGCCAATCATCGCAAGGTTGAGTGCGGTTAAACTTAAAGTACCAACTTCTTATATGTAGGTACATATATTATAAAAAAAAGTGAATCAAAATATAAAGAAAAGTGCAAAAGAATTGAAAAGATACAAAAAAAAAATTATTTCACATCCAATATTACAAAGTTTAAGTGAAAATAGATAAAAAAAAATTCAGTGATTTGTTGAAGCCCCACCTTTCCATTACCATACCAACGTGATTTTCATTGATTAAACATTACTCCAAGGGCCCATAAAGGTAATAATTAATTTACGTGCTTCTGTATAGATACAAGATACTTTTAGATAGATAGTTTCAAAAAGGATTATTTTGCATGGAATAATTATAATAAACTATTAAGTGCACACCACACTTTTATGACAACACCTTGAATTTTTAATCACATCACACTTGCCCTCCCCAAATCACCACATGTTCACAATAAGAAGACACCAAAAAGGGTAAAACTGGTTTTTTTTTGAAATTTCGTTAGTTGTATCTCGTAAATAGATATGAAGATGAGATACATTTTTAAAGATTCATTCAACAGTAATGTAGCTATGGAATCTGATGGAAATTTTAGAGGGTATTCTATTCAAATTCAAGGTCAAGTAGAACGCAAAGGCCGATAGTGTAAAACAACTCGCAATAAGACTCAATGAAAAGATATGTATCTTGGGAACTACATCATACGTAACACAAAAAACATACGCCAAATCCAACTACGACGCGACGGATAGCAAATGCAAACGTCTATTATGGAAACTTTGCTTGCCTTTCTTTTCTCTTCCCAAGGAGGAGGACATTTTCGCTGTCAATGTCAATGAGTTCGGGGTTGGTGTAAAATAATTTAGATTGACTCTGGTTAGATCCAATTGTTGCCTTCACAATGGCATGAGTTAAGTTTCATAACCCAAATAAGAAAAGAGCTGAATTCAAGAGACGCAGTTGACATAATTGAGGAAAGTTGATAAAGTCAATAGGTTAAGCGTAACACTATACCTACCAACATATATAAGTACTAGTATTCCGTCGAAAGAATCCCTATAAATATAGTTAGACACAATTTTCCACATGAATTGCTACCTACTGAGCCATAGTCATTGATTATTAAATGTAATTACCTCGGCGCTGGCATTTTTCTTACTGTTTTTGCAGAGATGCGGAACGACAAGCAGAACTCCAACCTCTTTTCCAAAGGTATTGCAGGTTAAAAAGAAAATGATGTAGAAGTTGGAGTATTTGTAGCGAAGGATGTGCGAAGATCTACTCTGTTGGTTCAATTATTAAAAAATGTGTGTAATTTCGTTTGCTTTATAATTTATGGAACAATGAAGGTGAAGATTGATGCTGGAAGTTCTTTCTGCACTCGGAAGGAAGACAAGGCTCTATTGGTTTCTTTGAGCAATTAATCAACTTGTGTCCGGTGTTTTCTCTGGCCTTATTTGTATCTACATAATATGTTAAGATATAGCCCAGTAGGATTCGACATTAAAATCGCAAAACTTGATGTAGTTCTGCATTTTTGGTATGTTGTATGGACCAGTTAGGGTAGTGTTAATCCAAATTTGCTATTTCGAAAAACTCGTGCTTGTTGCGCAGCACGCGAAAAAATGCAAAATTTTGGGATTTTTTCACGGTTTGCACTATTTTATGGTCTACAAAAAATATCTGAACGTTTTTGACGTAGAACATAAAAAGCGAACAAAGTTATTAAGGAAAAACCAAAGAAAAGTTGAAAACTTGAAGTCCCTCAACCCCCACATTTTTTGCACACGGTCCACTGGGTCCACAACTTGAGAAGATGTTAGTTAATTAGTTAATTATCCGTTAACATTATCCTAAAGTTTCATTTAGGTCCGACCGACTAAATATCGACTGGACCACAAACAGGTGTTTTTCTCAATTCTTCAAAAATCCATTTTTACCTTCTTTGAGTTTTTCGAGATTGTAATTCAACTATTGGTCTCACATACTTTGTTTTATGCTTAAATGAAAGGAAATTAAATTTGCTACAACTTTATTTGTAGTGAAATTTTTGGTGGGATAAGCGGTTGTGCCAATATTTATATCCGGACGGCTGCAAAACTACTAAAAATTATCATTTTTCGATAAAAATGTACTATTTTCAAAGAGCTATATCTTGGTCTATACATATAAGATTTATTGAGCTGCGGTTAGGCTTAAATTGTTGGAAATTTCATGGCCTTAAAAAATACATTATTTTGTTTGTCAAAAAAGCAGCAAGCACCAGTTTTTCGGAGTTGCAAATTTGGATTTACACTACCCTAACTGGTCCATACAAAATACCAAAAAATGCAGTACTACATCAAGTTTTGCGATTTTAGCCTTTTTTAGTGTCGATTTCCAATGGGCTGATAATGTTTAAAACAAGAACAAATCTAGGAATTCACAAACTACTATAAAAGCAAAATTTTTTGTCAGCTTAGATCAAATAAATGGACAAGTCCTTAAATTTAACCAAATAGCGTCTTGATACTTGATAATTTCATTCGTGAATCTCAAAAATTTCGAAACGAAGAGCAAGATATAGGCTGATGCTTGCCAAGTCAAAGGTAGGTTGCCAAGGTGCGTAGAGGAAATGATGATTTTATAATATTACTATAAATTAAGAAAATCAACGATTCAAATTTCTCTCACAGGAACTGTGAATTTTTGGAGATAAACAGTAGCCGATATATTATTCCATTTCGGGATATTATTTATTTTTCTTTCCAACATCTCATCTATCTGCTTACCAAATTTCATCTAAATCCGTTTAGTCTTTTAGGCGTCATTGTAGAACAAACATCCAAACATCTAAACAGAATAGTTAGTAGGATAAGGTCAATTCATCTTGTAGGACTAGCAAGTGGAGGCTTCTTCTCTCTTTATGATTTTTTGGGCCGTATTCAGGGGATTTGCGTTAATCTTGCCATTTATCTGACAATATCTATTTGCATTTTTATTCACATAAAGAGGGGTCTAAAGTGCGATGTTAAAAATGATCGACTTAAAGCCAAACTATTGCTTAAATCCAAATTTTCTGAAAGTGCTTTGCATTAAATTTTAAGCTCTCACTGAAAATCTCTCATTTCCCTAGACAATATTTCGCTCTCAAAGGTAGGTCTACAACAATGTATCTCATTAAATCTATACTATTTACCCCCCCGGTTAAAAAAATGGTAAAGAAGTCGATTTTATTTTAATGAATTTCAGTAAAACAAATATTTTCAAAAGACTAATACTCCTTAAATTATCTGTCCACGACTTTGAATCCATTTTTTTAAGATAGATTTCTTCTTACCTGGACATTACATTGTTCGTTTCATATCTGTCTTATCTAGCTACCTCAATCTGGTTCGCTAATGCAGTCACTTAAGTTCAATTCTTTTTATTCTTTCCATCACAACATTGAAATGGTCATTAAAATTGTTTGTATCCTAATGTTTGCAGATGATACTAAGTTCAACAAGATCTTTCATTCAACTGATGGCTCTTTCCACTTTCAACAAGATCTCGACAATTTTGTGACAGCTCTTTAAGGAGCCAAGGCCTAGTGACTTATACTCTCAAACATTCCTGTGTGTGTGTTGTTAATCTGTAAGAATGGAAGGGACCTATTTTTAACCGTCGAGTCCGAACGGCTATATGAGATGCACTTTTTGGAGATAAATTTGTACTCTTGGAGATTTTGTTAGTTCCTCGCAGAGGCAGTAAACCGGAAAAGAAGGTGGCTATGAGCGGGACTCGAACCCAGGCTCCTCGCTTAGCAGTCTGACACACACTGACCACTAAGCCACAGTCAACCCATTTCTCCCTTGGCATAATAGGTGACAGGAGAGACATTTTCTCTCACATGTTGACGATAATATTCTTAAAGCCAATTAAGCTATCAGCTTCATGAAACGATGATGTATGGTTTAAGGAATTCTTCGACTCTACGTAACCCGATCCCTGTAAATAATAACATTTATTCGATCACTCCATGAATATGGGTTTTTCAAGTGTGGTTTCCTTACCTTACCATCAGCATATCCACATTTCTAGAATCTGGAATATACAACTCCGTTTCCTCCAATTTGCCCGTCGAGGTCTGTCTTGAAACAATGCTTTGATTCTATCTCCCTATCAGGACCAACTTAAATTAGCGAATATAAAGCTTGAAGAAAAATATCCGACATACTTCTCATTGATTGCATAACCCTTAACAATTCTATCTTTTTCAACACTATCCTTCGCTATATACGAAATTCTCATCCTTTCTATCTTTCCATTCACCGTACATCCCATCTTATGAATGCTGCGAAGTGTTAATTCAAATATTAACTATTTAGACCTTAACATGAGTACTTTCTTGCCATAAACTAAGCCGAATAAATGGAAGTTTTGCATCACCAAAATTAAACGCTTGACTAGTTTCCAAAACAGTCAAAAAATTAAACGGTCATATGGGAGATTCCGTTCTTAACCTATTATAATACAAAAAAATTAATTCGTTTACGAGATAAATAAGCTTTTGATTCTTTTGTTAAATGGCAAACGGAAATTAGTTGTTCCATGAACATTTTTTTTAAAATATGTATATTTTAACTAGCTGTTTTTGCTTTTTTAATAAAAAAAACTTTGTAAATAAGTAAATCTATATACATATGTATGTATATAAAAGAAAGTCGTGTTATATTTATAACTCAAGATCGCCTGAACCGATATGGCTGAAAACTGGTGGGGAGGTAGCTTAGAACCAGGAGACGGACATATGATACTTTTTTTCCCCTTCGAATGCATTCCCGTATGACGTGACATAATACTCCATTTGAAATGTAAACAAAAATATAAAATACAAATGACAAGAACTGTCAAATCTATGCGTACACTGAGTTTTAGTAAACTAACTTTTTGTCAAAGTGAAATCATTGAACGATAAGCTTACCGATTACGTTGTTAAGGTCAACTACGAGTTGAAAGTTCTTTGAATAACTTTTTGACTAAATGTCAACTAAGAGTCATTCAACTTTAAGAGCCAATCGACCAATCAGAGGCACGTTGGCTGACTTTTAGTAGACACATTGAACGCCAGAAATCATTTTCGAAAATCGCGAGTGTTATTTTTTACTTGCGATTATAGGGACTATAAAGCAAGTTTAGAATTCGTGAATATAAAAAAAAATTGAGATAACAATGAAACATGACATTACGATCATAGAGAAGTCTAAAAAAGTGATCGAGAAAAAATGTCTGTCTGTCTGTCTGTCTATCTGTCAGTATGTATAACGAGTTGCAGCCTAAACGGCTTAAGCGATAATCTTCAAACTTGGTCTGCGTGATTCTTTAAGCATTCTCCCTAAAAATAACGGTACCTGCCATATGACCGTTTAGGAAAGTCTTATTTTTCTCGAAAACGGCTCCAACGATTTTAATCAAATTTTTTGAGATTTTTTTTGTTGGTATTGGCTATAATTTGATTAGTACCACATATACGGGAAAAGTCTATTAACGGAACCTTTCATATAACGGTTTTTTTAATTTTTTGGCTTTATCGGTTACGGCTTTTTGGATTTCTGTCAAATTTTATATTTAAGAAGATCTAGGTAGCCCAATTAATTTTGCATATCAAAATTTTTAATAACTTTTTTTTCTAATTAAGTGATGGTATACTTCATTTTTACTAAAAACCGTTAAGTATTGTGGTTTTTAATACTTTTTATAAGTTCAAACTGTGTTATTTTCAACGCAAATGTTACTTGTTTCTGTCAAAGATCTTGCTTTCCAATGTAATTAGGCGACCCAGTCGTGCCCATTTTTTATGTTTGTGATTTGTTTAAATAAACATATGAAGGTAACTCGGTCGATTTATTTCTTTTGTGCGAGTGTAGTTAGTAAACCTTATTGTGCGAGTTTTGTTGATAAAAATGCTCAGAAGATCTAATATATCCCAACAAAGATAAAATGCAATGAAGCAACAGTGGCTACTCAATCCATTGAAGAAGAACGAAAAATCAGATGAAAGGACCAATGCGTTTATATGACCTAACTTCGTGCTTCTCAAACAATAGACCACACTCCGAGACCGATTTTGTTGAAATATTCAGAAATTTTTAAATAGTAAGCGTTGGAGTGGAGATATTTACGAAAATTTGGTTTTCCCTCTATGAAGTATGAAGATGGTGCCCTTGGTTGTTTTAAGGTATAGCTGGGCCCGATAAGTGAAGCTGTTGTCGGGATTCAGAAAATATGTTGTGTTTTAAGTATGGCTTGGGGCACTCATTATATTCTTGATTGTGCTGAGATTTTTGTGAGCCTTTAAGATTTGGACCCGAGAAGCGACACTCTGGTGGAGATATTAACGAATATGTAGTTAAATTTTAAAGGATTAATCGAGTTACTTAACTAAGTAACTTATTTTTGTGGTTTTAGCTATAATAATTGGAGCCAATATGTGGCGCTTTCATCGGTTTTCAGAAAAATCTATAGTAAACACGAGCAACACCGGATGCGTCAGCTAGTTTAATATATTTTCAGAGTTATAGCTTTTTCAGCTTTGTTTAATTTTTTTTTTGCTGGATATAGTTCAAATTAAAGTTTATTTTCAAATAATTAATAGAAAGCGAATGAAATAATTTAAAATCATCCATTGATAAGGTTTGTTTGTCAACTGATGATTCCAAGTGAGTTTCCGGGACGAAATGACACTGTCTTGTTGGAAAAATTTCTGTTGAAAGGTTTCTTATGCTATAATCGTACTTCATAAAATGTTTCTTACATTTACTACTAGCTGACCCACCCGGCGTTGCTCGTGTTTACCAAACATTTTTTTGAATAACGATCAAAGCGCCACATATCGGGTCCAATTATAGCTTAAAACCGCAAACGTTATCATGTTAGTACATACACACAATATGTTTTTTAAAATCCGTCAAGCCTTTCAAATTAAATTTTGTATATCGCTTATCGCCCTTATGTGCTTCGCACGGGAAGCACTTATTATTTGTATCCACAAAGCCTGGATGATATGTGGTTGACCATGCCTCAAGTAAGCAAACATCTATAAAAACAGTGCAATTTTACGCTATTAAAAATATAAATCGAAATTGCCATGAAAAAAATTATTTTGATCGCTGCCAAAGTGCAACTCAAACCATTCAAATTTAATGTTGTTGATAAGAAAATACATATATAAACAAAATCTCCATACATATGAACATATCTGCACCCCAAAGTCACTTATCGGGTCTAAAGCTAACTTGAGTTAACGTAAGGATTGCCTACAAAATTCAGGAAAATCAATAATATAATGACTGCCCCTGGCCTTACTTGGAACACAACACATTTTCTGGATCCCGACAACAGCTTCACTTATTGGGACGAAACTATACCTTAAAATAAGCAAGGGAAACATGTTCATGTTTATACTTCATACAGGGAAAACTAAATGTTCGTAAATATCTTCATTTTGGCTGTCTTTTGGATCCAAACTGTATACAGGATCATTCAAAGGCCCAATTTAACAATTTTAGAAAATTTCGATAAAATCAGTCTCGTCGTTTGATGCATTGTTTGAAAAGCACGAAGTCAGTTAGGTTTTTAAACAAATCACAGACAACAAGAAACAAACAATAAAACACTTTCGCTATTTACAGCGACAGGCAGAGGCAACAGAATATTCCGAGAATTTCTCATAAATTCTGTGTGGTCAGTCTTGTGGCATGGTGTATGGATGACTGACTGACCGAACGATCTGGATTCTGAAATTATTCCTGGCATTCTATGCGTCGACTAAACGTCAGTCAACACGCCTTTGATTGGTCGATTGGCCTTTAAAGTTAGTTGAATTTTAGTTGACATTTAGTCGAAAAGTTAGTCAAAAAATACTCACCTGGCGTTGCTAGTATTTACCATATATTTTCTAAACACCGACAAAAGCACCACATATTTATTTATTTACTTATTTATTTATTTATTTGACTATAACTACAGATACATAATTGATCACAGTTATTTGGATTATACAAATAATATTACATTTACATAATTAGTGACGATTTAAATTGAATAAAAGTATAATTTGTTTAAATTTTAATGAAGTAAGATTAAAATCTACGAAGGAATTATAATTATTGAACTGTTTACATAAGAGAGAGAACGGTTCATTATTTAAGTAGTTTAAAGTAGTTTCATGTGTTCGCAAAATTTTATAATTTCGACTTGGACGGAATGGCACATTTAATTTTACTAAGGAAAGCAAATAAGGAGAATTTATATATATCATCGCGAACGATATGGTGGAAGATGGTGATGATTATCCCAGTTAAGATCATTAACTAATTGGATCCAATTATAGCTAAAAACCACAAACGTAATCATGTTCATATGCACACAAAATGTTTTCAAAATCGGCCAATGCCAAGCCTTTAAAATTTAATGTTGTTGATATGAAAATAGGGAAAACTATATTTTAGTTAATATCTCCACCCCAGCGTCGCTCGTCTTAAAGGATCACCCTCTGGACTTTGCACTGGAAGCACTTTTTATTTGAAATGTGGTTGGCCATATCTTAAGTAAGCAAACATTCCATAATTCCAATTCGAACGGTATCCTATGTCCGTCTCGTTGTTTTAAGCTAGCTCTCCACCAATTTTCAGCCAAATCGGGGTTTAGCTGTTCTTGAGTTATAAATAGTGTAACTAACATGACTTTCTTTTGTATATATAGATAAAAAAAGCTTATCGATTATGAATAAAAACTTTGAAATTCTCCATCGTAAAAATAAATTGTCCTTAATTTAAGCTCTAAAAAATATAATTCTTTGATATCTATATTTGCGTGCGTACAATTCAATGAACAAAAAATTTGTTTAAATAAGCCTTAAGACTAACACAATATAACTCCGGCAAAGTTCTATTTAATTTCAAATACAATTTTAATGGTTTGGTTACACATAATTAATGATTCATCACCATTTAAAGAAGGCACAAATAATCTTTTTTCCGAGAACTATTTATGAATTGAATGAGCAATCCTCAAAACAAAATACGAAATGACGATTGACTTCACAATTTACACACAAAAACCTATTAAAATAAAGTTTCTGGTCTCAGCATCAATTTGTTCTTATTCTATCATAATGACAAACAAGTCGTAAACTTTTTGTAGAAAAGTATTTCTTGGCCACAAAACAAATATCGACAAATCCATCAAATAAAAGTGTCATAACTGTCCAAATTAGTGACCATATTCCGGATAACATTGCTACCCACATAATGTTATCCTATTGATGTAGAGACTACTTGTACTTGGAATGTTTCCGGCATGGGTATAGTTATCTGAAACTTTTACTTATACCTATATAATATATCTTTGGTATTGAAGAATTTGAAAAGACATTTGATTCTTGGGAACCAATTATGTTTATTTTGTTACAATGAGTAATGATATTCATGAAAAGCACTTGTTTTGGTTGAAGGTAATACTATATATAAACATTCATATTTTCAACAGCAGTTATAAGATCTTATTATTTTTGTTTTTGTTTATTTAAAATATGATTCATGATTCCAATTAATAAAGTAAACGAGATGATAGTTCTGGCAGCTAATGCTCGTTAATTTCATATTATCATTGTAATTAATTAAGATATAAATAAATAAATAAGTAATAAAGAAAAAGTGCCTCTTCAGGAAATGATTAATATTTTTCAATACATGAACAATAATAATAAACAAAATTAACACGCACAGTAAAATTGTATCATATCATATTTCAGATTGTTCTCTATTTCAATTGACAATTAAAATTTTAAGCTTGGTTTCGACTCCTTTTTAGAATCATGATATGTATGTATCTCATCGGTTCTTTTGGTTGAAACTTTAGATTGGTCCATGACATTTACTTTTTGAAGATAATTTCATTTAAATGTTGACCGCGGCTGCGTCTTAGGTGGTCCATTCGGAAAGTCCAATTTTGGGCAACTTTTTCGAGCATTTCGGCCGGAATAGCCCGAATTTCTTCGGAAATGTTGTGTTCCAAAGCTGGAATAGTTGCTGGCTTATTTCTGTAGACTTTAGACTTGACGTAGCCCCATAAAAAATAGTCTAAAGGCGTCAAATCGCATGATCTTGGTGGCCAACTTACCGGTCCATTTCTTGAGATGAATTGTTCTCCGAAGTTTTCCCTCAAAATGGCCATAGAATCGCGAGCTGTGTGGCATGTAGCGCCATCTTGTTGAAACCACATGTCAACCAAGTTCAGTTCTTCCATTTTTGGTAACAAAAAGTTTGTTAGAATCGAACGATAGCGATCGCCATTCACCGTAACATTGCGTCCAACAGCATCTTTGAAAAAATACGATCCAATGATTCCACCAGCGTACAAACCACACCAAACAGTGCATTTTTCGGGATGCATGGGCAGTTCTTGAACGGCTTCTGGTTGCTCTTCACTCCAAATGCGGCAATTTTGCTTATTTACGTAGCCATTCAACCAGAAATGAGCCTCATCGCTGAACAAAATTTGTCGATAAAAAAGCGGATTTTCTGCCAACTTTTCTAGGGCCCATTCACTGAAAATTCGACGTTGTAAGTCTATTCATGATGAAATGTCAAAGCATACTGAGCATCTTTTTCTTTGACACTATGTCTGAAATCCCGCGTGATCTGTCAAATACTAATGCATGAAAATCCTAACCTCAAAAAAATCACCCGTTATATTTTTGTTGAAATCCGAAATTTAATTTTGGAATTTTATCTTAAAAGTACGGCGGGTAGATTTTGGCGGCCATATTGTTTTGGTGACACCTAAAAATCGGCAGAACCCTTGACAAGAATATGGTCTTTCGCAGACTTCAACTTGGCGAACTTTACGCCGGGACTTGAGCTTACACCCTTCGAAGATCGAGGAGTGTAAGGAGTTCATGACCATAGACAACGTCATTTGTTCGCCTGACTGGACTTCGGGGCGTATGGAAGAGTATCCTAATTTAGGCAAAATATCTTATTTGGAACTACACCAACCACACGAAGTTCACCAGATGAAAATGCATTCTCCAAAAGTTACCGTCTATAGTCCGAACTTTTTCGAAAACGACATTGATGAGGCAGTCATCGTCAATGGCGAGTGCTAAGAACGATGATAACTAATACTCCTATGGTGCAATTTAAAACATATGGATAAGGATGACATGTGATTCGAGAAGGATTAGGCAGCGCTATATACCACACAGTCGACACCACAATTGACATTTCAACATTAAAAAACCCTTTATTCATATTTCTCTCGAAAAGAAAGTCTCATATAGCAACACGATAACAATGAAAAACTCTTAACCTAATCCTCGCACTGTTAATCGTATAGAACCGCTTGCCACATGTGGATACCAGCATCCATAGGCTGCTTTCAAAGCCTATTATCTTGCTTTCAACTCCTACTCTCAACTCCACGTGATGAACATCGGCGTAAACTAGTAAATCGAGTGGAGAGATGATTGTTACCACCAATTCTTTTCAAGGTCGGTAAAGATCTCACTAAAACCTTTGATATTAAAAAAAGGATTAAGACAAGGCGATACGCGGTCTTGCGACTTTTTCAACATTATACTTGAAAGAATTATGCAGAACTCAATCTTTCAAAAGTCCAATATTTAATCGCATACGCCGACAATATTGTCTTCGAGTATAGGAACTGAAGCAGAAAAATTGGGTTAAGAAGTCAATGACGACAAAACCAATATTGACATCTTAGACAAAACATCACGATAAACAGCTATTACTTTTAAGTAGTTAGAGACTTTGTTTAACTTGGCTCTGATATCGACTCAGAGAAAAATACCAGCGCTTAGTAGAGCTGTGTCAATCGTTCATTTTCAAATTTGTTTAACTTGGCTCTGATATCGACTCAGAGAAAAATACCAGCGCTTAGTAGAGCTGTGTCAATCGTTCATTTTCAAAGATTCAATCGTTCATGATTTCGTCATTTCAAAGATTCGGTCTTTTCAATCAATCATTTTACCAATCAATCCCATATCTACCCTCTTTCTCTCGTTTCAATGTATACCCATGCCATAAGGGTCATCGAAATGTTCTGTTGTGACTTTTGAATGTGATTGTGAATAAAACATTTTGCATGGTTTCCATATGTGATATGTATCTCTGCATTTGGATCTATCCGACACCAACATCGACATCCGTGTTTCGTCAGTAAATCATTAGGTTGAGTGTATGTATCTGTGTATGTCTCTCTCTCTAGTCTCACTCTCTTTGTAAAATAAATACTTATATATCAGTTCAGTTTCACTTTGTTTCGTTCATTTATTTCAAATCATTCTCTATCTCTGGTCTGGTTCTTTGTGTATTGTGTATTTTGTATCCTGTATTGCATTCAATGATTGATTGAATTTCAGTTTCGTTTTCCGCATCGTATCGTTCTCGTTCATTTGAAAAGTATTGATATTGTGAACGACCGAGATATGGAGTGTGATTGCAATCATCAATACTTTTCAGTGAACGGGTCATAAAGACCGAATCAATCACGATTGACACAGCTCTAGCGCTTAGAGCAAACGAAGAAAAATTCTTCCCAATCGGTGCTTCGTTGGATGAAGTAGACAGTTAAGTAGCAAAGCCATCTCTCGGGCAACTAAAGTGCCCCTTTATAAGAGCCTCATCATCCCAGACCTGCTGTATGATGCAGAGGCATGAAAATTGCCGAAAGTGGATGTGGCCGTTTAAGTGCTTAGGCTGTTTCCAGAGGGTTTTCTTAGAATTTAATTTAATTTTTTAAATTTCAAAAGCTTGAAATAACGGTGGCTTCTAAAGGGTGTTTTTTAGAGGTATAAAACTTTAATTTTTTTTAACCTTTATTATTCAAAAAATATTTTACAATATAATAAATTCCTGCGAAGCCTAGGCTTTTCTACAGAAGACTGTTTATTTTAAGTTATAATAACAACACTATTGGCAACACTATTTTAACTGGCAGCCATTTTTGTCAGCTGTCAAGTGATTTATTTTTTAGTTTGGTTTGGCATTTCAACACGCCTGAACAACTCTTCCAAATTATGTAAATTTATTTTGAAAATCATGGTTCTGTTCGAAATACGTATCGCGCACTACGACTTACGGTCAACATAATCGTCCATCAGAACAATTAATTCGATTAACTATGGATTGTTTTCGCACCACGTTTACTTTAAATGATAAAACGCATCCACAGAGATGTCATACCGTACAGAAAAAGTCATTGCTACTGTAGAGCGTAGCGTAGAGGAAGACCAGAATCAGTCTAACCGCCATCGTGCACAGGAATTGGATATGTGTCCATCTACTTTATGGAAGATTTTATGGAAAGATCTTGGTTTGCATGCTTACAAAATCCAACTCGTGCAAGAATTGAAGCTACAGGATACCTAGCAAGGCGTATATTCGGTGAATGGGCCCAAAACAAAATTGCAGTTGATCCCAATTTTCATAAGCGAATTTTGTTTAGCGATAAAGCTCACCTTTGGGTGAATGGATACGTCAATAGAGAAAACTGCCGTATTTGGAGTAATGATAATGCTCAAATGTATGTTGAGACACCGTTACATCCATAAAAACTGACTGTTTGGTGTGCTTTATGGATTTGTGGAATAATTAGTCGTCCAAAACGTTACAGTCAAATGGTGACCGTTATAGAGCCATGATTACTAACTTGTTCGTTCATCAATTGAACAACCATGATGTGCAGGAGCTGTGGTTAAAACAAGACGGCGCAACATGTCACACAGCTCGTGCCACAATTGATTTAGTGAATGAAACGTTTTGTAACCGCATAGTTTCGCGTTACGGACCCGTGAATTGGCCTCCAAGATTGTGCAATTTAACGCCGCTTGACTAATTTCTATGGGGATATGTGAAGTCGTTAGTCTACGCCGATAAGAACGAAACGATTGACCACTTAAATGACAACATTCGACGCGTTATTGACAATACCCCGCCACTATTATTGGAAAAAGGCATCGAAAATTATACCTCCAGAATATTATCTTTCGAATAAAGTAAATTTTAAATAAATATTTTATTTATATTTTTTATATTATTTTTATATTTTTGTTTTATTACATTTCAAAGTTCTCTACCTCTAAAAAAACACCCTTTATAAACCCAATACCCAAAATGGAAAAGCTTTTTTTTTTTAAACAGCACCAACAATTTTAATGAGCTAATAGAGAGAAAAAAGTGAAAAAAAGAACGTCACTCTTTTTCATTTTAAAATTTAGATGTGCAACTTGCTACTTTAAAGTCGGTTGCAAGTAATCATAAGTTCAACAGCTTTAAAAACATGAACAACAAATCTTGTCCATTAATTCTAAAAGTCAAATGCCACTCTTGCTCGCCTGTGTAAATACATTTTATTGAGTGTGCTTTTGGACCTTTTTTGTATTCCACTTATTTGTTGCCACCTAATACGATGATGTACTTTAAAAGGGTTGATAAACATCTGCTTAACCAGGAGGAGAGTTCATTTTCTGAAGCTTTGAATAACTTATTGTATCTTTTTTAATCTTTTAAAGGATTTGATTGATTAAATTATTATGTCTAAGGTTGATCTACTGAGGAATTACTAGATACTGCACAAGCTTCAATTTCATGAAAACGATTGAGATTTGTTCTTACTTAATATAAATTTTTTGATGTGTTCAATGGCAGTTTGACCTTTAATCTTTTGAGGATTCCTTCACGATAATCACCATCAATAGAAAATAATGTTGTAGGGCTTTTTGTCACAGGATGTAGGCGGATGTTTTGATTGGTAATTTTTATTTTCTAGCTGATTTTTGAAAAGGGAAATTTAATCAAAATAAAACTTAAAAGGATTCTATCCATGATACAAGCCATGTAAACATAGGTACGTAGATTCATTAAAAAAGCACACGATTTAACTTCAAAGCTTTCCTAATAAATAAAAAATGCTTTAAAGATGGATTGTCAAGGAATTTCTTGTGAGTTCGTAATGTTCCATTTATATCTCTCTGCTATGTAAAGGATTAAATGTATAAGACGATGTCGTTTTTTAACATTGTCACAGAATATTGAACTTTTTCTAAATTGTCTTAAAGATTTCCGGTAGTCTGCCAAAGAAATACATAATTTATTACTAAAATTAAGTACTTAAAGACTCTAATCTTAGTAAATGAATTTTGAAATTTAAAAAACCTAAATACTAAATTTTCGAATTTAAAATAATTTGAGAAATCAAATTTTTTAATTAAGAATTAGCTATAAGCTCCTGATGCTGCTCGAGTATACCATAACATTATCTTTTTTATAAAATTTTACAGCGACACCTAACGTTGATAAATGGAACTGGAACTCTTCGCTTACCATATTATGGAACACACATTTTAGATGCTCTTTTTTAGTGGTTAAAATGACTATGACCCTTAAGCCTAAAACTTCTCCTTTAGACAGAATAATGAGAAGATTTCTCAAACTAAGTTTATTAATTCACAGTTTGTTCGTCACTTCCCATTATTACGGCTGCAAGATGACTAGTTGCTACAGCTTTGCCCCAAATACATCACCTTTGAACTACAAAAATGCAATCTTAAGTGAGATAAGACAAAATTTCGTGAAAGTATTCACGAAGAGTTCTGGATTGCACAATTTGTCCGGTTCAGGCTAGTGTGTGGCTGTATGGTGTGTTATAGAACAGAGCAAACAATGAATAGGAGTGTCCGGAGTAGACTCGCTTCCAACTTTAATAGGTCTCATCCAGCTTTCACCAGCTTTGCCTGAGTAATTTTTTAATTCTAGTTGACGCCGATTACAATTTTCAAGTGTTTTTTGCTATAAATTCTTCATTGCATAACGATTGAAGCAAAAAAAAAAGATTTCAAAATGGCGATATTGACCAGAGAGGAAATATGGAAGAGAAAAAAATAAATCAGTCCTTTTTTTTGCTTTTTTTATACACATTGAAAATAATTATAAGTCTAATCAAATTTACGTTTTTATGTATAGCTTTTTAAAATAACCCAACAGTTTAGATGATTCATATTTTACACTATGTAATTGAAATACAACATTCAATAGCTGACGTGTACTGCTAAGAATATGAGATGTTTTGAAAATTGTTTGTATTATTTTAAAGTGCAATTAAAAATTTAATTAATATTATAGTTTATAATATGTCCATTACGGACTAGATTACAGCGGTAA
This sequence comes from Platycheirus rosarum, assembly GCA_963971375.1. Classification (NCBI taxonomy): domain Eukaryota; kingdom Metazoa; phylum Arthropoda; class Insecta; order Diptera; family Syrphidae; genus Platycheirus; species Platycheirus rosarum. The sequence goes on along the minus strand of OZ020510.1, from coordinate 29,422,112 downwards.
ATTTATTTGAACCCTAGATTCAAATAAAATAATAAATAAATGTATTATTCAACTAGACATTTCGACGGAAGTGGCCGCTATCTCTTGCTTAGTTTATGACTTAAACCTCTCTACTTACGCTGGCTTATTGAAATAGGCCATAGAGGCATATACCAATGATTTAACAGGATGCCATAAAAAAAGTGTAGAGATTTTGAAACACATAATCTAGGTGACCAGTCAACACTACCATTTCTCGATAAAACACATCCATTTAATAGAGTGTTCCCCTACTGTTAGGCTTGTGGCGCCATCTATCATCATTAAATATACATTCTGTTTGTTGCCACTTAAACCAAAAATGTGCGTCATCCTTACCTTACATAAAGAGACGCTACAGTCCGGGGATGGACTTGGGCCTCAACCAACAAGTTTCTCTAGCCAGGTCGGTCCCTATCTAGCTACTTACAATCTTGCACGTGAAATGGGTTGAAGCCCTCTTCCACTTTCGTGCGCCACTTAAATCTTGAGCTTTTTCTACTGTGCCATCCTTCCGGGTGGAATCGAAGATTTTCTCTGAGCTGATAGCGGAGCCGTGGTAATGAAGAAGTACCTAACTACCTGAAAATTATAGCTGTCTATCGTGATATTGGATGTCTCCTTAAAACTTGGTTTTGCCCTCATTGACTGCTAAGCCCATCTTCGCTGCTTACGTGAATTAACATTGCGCTATATTCTTCTAAATATGTCAATATCATCGGCATATGAGAGTAGTTAGATGGATTTTTGAAAGATCGAGTTGATTTCGTGTTGACTCAATAGATTTTGTCCACGCACACTCAAAATATTTGTATTCTTTCAGGAATTGAAACTCTACTATGAACAAGTTTTGGGATAATAGACCACATTTTCTGGATCCCAACAATAGCGCTAATTATCGCACCCAAGTATACCTAGAAAATACCAGGCTAGGAGCTAACCATGTTAACACACATAAAGAATTGAAAAAGAAATATTGAATTAATTAATCGAGATAAATACAATTCTATGCATCAAGTTGGACCAAATTACACACAGTATAGAAAATTTCATCAAAATCGGTTCAGTATAGTTTCGGAGAGTTTGTGGTAACAAACATCGTGACAAGAGATTTTAATATGTATACCCGCAACTTCGTCCGTCTAAAATTTATCAAAAACTATTTACTCAATTTGCAAAATGTATATTGTATAGTGTGGTTTGGAGTCAAATCGTTCTTAAATATTAATAAGCAAACCCAGCGCCACCTACGGAGGATAATTCAAATAGCTTTAGTTATTCCTTTCAAAATGAGCTCCCTGCCTGTGAAAGTCCCGTCAAAATCAGTTCATAAATAAGAATTTTTCAAAAATATGGGCACGACTGTGTTGCACGTACTTGCTCTTATGTGCCTAATTACATTGAACGGCAAGAACTTTGACAAAAACAAATAACATTGACGTTGAAAATAACAAAGTTTGAGCTTATAAAAACTATAAAAAAACACAATACTTAACGGTTTTTAGTAAAAATGAATTACGCCATCACACGTCTTAAATATCAAAGAATTTATGAAAAAAGTATTTCAAAAATTCTAGGACGGATTTTCATAAAATCCTGTTTTTATTTTTAGTTTTTTGAACTTTTTTTTTAAATTTTGGTGTGCAATTTTTTAAGAGTTTATTGATATGCATGTGCTTATAAAATTAAAAAAATATTTTTTTTGATTTTTCAAAAAAAAAAACATTTAAAAAATTAATTTTAATTAGAAAAAAAAGTTATTCAAAATTTTGATCCATAAAACCATTAACGAGCAAGCCAAAAATTAAAAAAACCATTATATCAAAAGTTAATAGACTTTTCCGGTATATGTGGTTCTAATCAAATGATAGCCAATACCAATAAAAAAATTGTCAAAAATTTTCATTAAAATCGTTAGAGCCGTTTTCGAGGAAAATAAGCTTTTCCTAAACGGTCGTATTGCTAGTACCGTTATTTTTAGCCCTACAAATTAAATTTCAATTTCCCCTCTGAGGAATGCCAAAATATAAACACATACCAAATTTGAAGGCAATCGCTTGACCCGTTAAGGGTGCAGCTTGATATACAACCGGACGGACAGACAGACAGACAGACGGACATTTTTTTCCAATGACTTTTTTAGGCTTCTCTATGATCGTAATGTCATGTTTGATTGTTATCTCAAATTTTTTTATATTCGCGAATCCTAAACTTGCCTTATAGTCCCTATAATCGCAAGTAAAAACGACACCAGCGCCACCTAGTGAGTAATTATCATAGCCAAATGTTTGACCAAATTCTTAAAAAAAGGCGTAGGTAAAAAGAATTCTAGCAATTAAGCCATTGAAATACTGCAGTTGATGTCATTAGTTTAGCTATAGAAGCTGCGCTAATGTTCTCAGTTTTTTTTTTCAAGTTGAGCTGAGAATTGAGTTGCTCGATGATGTTCCGGGTGCTAGCTATAAATAATGCGTTTAAGGTTGTAGGTTATTATGATTTTGCATGCAGACTTTAATCCTCTACAAAGTTTGCATTTTTTATCACCAGACAATTTAGATTTAGAAATTTACTGCTGCAATCCAAAAATATATGGCAATATATGACAGACCTTCATGTCTATATAAATGCTCTATTTGTTTCCTTTCATTTAATTTTTCAGTTCTAATCCAAATGATATCGTACAACGAGTCATTTTTAAAGAGAAGTTAGGAGAATTCATAGCCAGCTAAAATAATAAGCTTTTTTAGCGTTACAGAACGTCAAGCTCGCTCTAGAGTCTAGTTAACTTAAATAAGTTACGAAATTAATTTAAGTGTTTATGATTTAAATATAAAAAATACTCATTGAAGTCACAGTTCTATATTCACAACCATTGAAACCATTTATTGAGGTCTTTTGGGATCAATAAACTATAATTGATATGAATATAGAAGGTATACATTACATATGTATGTACGTTTACGTGTGTTTTTATCTCCAACAACTACCCACATTATAACTTTGACACTGTGAATTTGAATAAGTAAACCAAGCAAGCTTTTAACCCGGACCCGGAGCCAGAGGTGAAATTGTTGGGTTGGAACCTGAAGCAATAAGTAAATAAACACCAAAACTGTACATACTTAGGTGGAGGCGGGAGAATGAAGATGTACATCGGACACATATTTAGTTTGTGATGTAGAACATGTTCGCACGCACTGTTGATTTAATTGAAGCAAACAGTATGGGTATAGATACATATAACTGACATGTGCTGTCATCAATAGCAAGTGACAAGTGAATATAATATAAATGATGGCGGCCAATAACTTACAGAGACAACTTTTTATTTTTTTTATTTGTTTCTACTTTGTTTTTTTTTTTTTTTTATTATGGTAGTTGCCATAATTGAAGGCATTCTTACTTTTTACTTGTGATTATAGGTCCTATAATGCAAGTTATGAATTCGTGCAAATTAATAATTTTGAGATAACAATCAAACATGACATTACGATGATAGTTAATAGATAATTCTGCCTGTCTGTCTGTCAGTCTCTCTGTCTGTCTGTACGGATGTCTATTGCACTACAAGGTAAACCAATCGTAACATTTATTTGGACATTGAACAGAAAACTTTTTTTATTTTTTTTTAGCTCAAATATTAACGTTACCAGTCATATAACCGTTAAGTAAAAAGCTTATTATTCTCGAAAACGGCTCCAAATTTTTTTATGAAAGAAATCAGTGGAATTTTGTAGATGTGGTATATGTACTGGTGAAAAAAAAAAAAAATTAAGTTGGTGGGCTAAAATGCCCCCCCCCCCCCCCCCCCTCTATATGACAGATTTTTTTTCTTCGACTTTCGACATAAAAATATTTGCGATAACTTGTTTTTTTTTATTTTTAATAATTAAAAAAAAATTAAATCGATATTTTGAAAACGGGTTGGTGAATTTTTTTCTTAAGTTTGCATTCTTAAATTATTTTTTTAATTTAAAAAAAAGTTGTTAAATAAAAACCGTTTTATTTAAAAACCATTCCTACGATTTTGAAGAAAAAAAATCACGTTTTTTAACATTTTTTTAACAAAATAAAATGGCGCTTAATTTTTTCCATTGAAAATTATTTTACGTACTTTTTTCAAACAATCAAAAGTCAGAAAATCGAAAAAAACTTTGAAGTTCCCTTAACATCTATCCTTCAAGTTTTATTCGAAGCTTTGACCGCAAATAAGAGCAAGTACGTGCGATCCAGTCGTGCAATGTATTTATCTATGGTAAACTCAGAGCCGTCAGAATATTTAAAAAGTGAAGGATGAATTCGTTATAAAAACAGCACGAGAAAGCATTCACTTTTTTTTCGTTTATTAATAAAAGAAAGCTAAATACATATTAAATTAAAAGCACAACTTTTAAATGATGTAATTCACAACTAGGCTCAATAAACCGAACTGTCAATGAAAATAAAATAAATTAATTAATTCGCTATTGTTATCAGTAAATAAAGACAAAATGAGCTATTATCAATAAAAATAAATTATTTTAATTAAATTATATACTCCTTTATATAAAAAAGTAAAGCACATTGTGACAACATGCTGACCGTATCCATAGATGGCAATAAAGCTACATATATATGTATGTAATGTACATAGAATGTAATCAATAACCAGGTCAGTCTGTTTTTTAATCAATTCGTAATTTGAATCGCTTCACTGGTGGTTTGGTTGACAAGTTGAGATGTTTATAGCACAAAATAAAAACTTATCAGTGAAAATGACACTGATTAACCAAAGATATTTTAGTTATGAATTCGGAGTGTAGTATAAAGAATGTTGTACATATATACATATGTATGTAAGTATGCCTGTGTAGATTTATTCATTGAAGTTACACAGCCTCAGGTTGATAAAACCATCTTCTCCGTTTAAGGTTTCAATAAAACCACCGGCTGAGATACAGTAAACAAATAATGCATAGACATTGAGATATAAAAATGTATCTTCAAGATAACTACATAATATAAAAAGTTCAGCATGCGTGGGCGGTGATGGGTTTAGCATTACCAGCTGCTCTTGGGTTGAATGTTTCGGATGACAGAGGTTTATTGGGCTACAGATTGCAGCGATGATTTGAGTCAAGTTGTAAAAAATTTATATTTTCGGATTCCACAAATCGCTTTGTCCTTTTAATAGCGTACTCTTTCCTCCTTGAAAAAAAAACGAAAAAAAGACGTTGGTTTCTTAGAAATGTATTGTTGTGCAAGTTCTTGGATTTTAGTGGATACTTTGTGTTATTAAAGAGATATCTTAGCATACGTATAAATACAGTGGTGGCTTTCTTAATTCAATTTTTGTAATCCAAAGATAATAAATAAATATCCTTGCAACATGTGAATATTATTAATACAAATATTTTCGGATGACTTTTTCATGGTCGAAAAAATAAGAGTGTTGTGGGGCACGTGCACTAATAAGAAGTGTAACGATGATCAAATTATCGTTAGAGCAAAGTTTCGCGCGTCTCAGTTTTACATAAAAGCCAGCCCAAGTCAAATATTAAACAACTATAAAAAATTGTGAAAACAAACCTGGAAATCAAAAAACTTACGGAACACTCTTATTATTTCGTTTTTTTTTTATATGATTTTTTATTTAATCTTTACTTATATCTACTTAAATGCTAGACTAAACTAGCTAAAACTATCATCTTAATTAACTTACTGGCCCTATGCGGGCGCTCTAAATTAATCTCTAACTTAATTTTAATTGCCTTTCGGCCTAAAAATAACTTAAATTTATCTTATATACATACTGGGGTTTTATCTTTCACCCAGAAATAAAATAAAATATCGGTGTTTATCTTAAACTACTTAAAACTAACTTAAAATAAACTAAAGATAAACTTAAAATTACTTAAAATAAACCTAAAATACTTAAAATTAGAACAGCCATAGCAAGCTTTTTTACTTACGTTTATAGGGACTATAAGGCAAGTTTAGGATTCGTGAATATAAAAAAAATTGAGATAACAAACAAACATGACATTACGATCATAGAGAAGCCTAAAAAAGTCATTGGCAAAAAATTTCCGTCTGTCTGTCTGTTTGTCTGGCTGTCTGTCTGTCTGTCTGTCTGTTTGTCCGGGTGTATATCGAGCTGCAGCCTAAACGAGTTAAGCAATTGCTTTCAAATTTGGTACGTGTTTATCTTTTGGCATTCCTCAGAGGGTAAATTGAAATTTTATTTTGAGGGCTAAAAATATCGGTACTTGCAATACGGCCGCTTAGGAAAAGCTTATTTTTCTCAAAAAAGGCTGCAACGATTTTGATGAACATTTTTGAGAATTTTTTTGTTGGTATTGGCTATCATTTGGTTAGAACCACATATACGGGAAAAGTCTATTAACGGGACCTTTCATATAACGGTTTTTTTAATTTTTGGCTTGCTCGGTAACGGCTTTATGAATTTTTTTCAAATTTTATATTTGAAAAGACCTAGATAGCCAAATTAATTCTGCATATCAAAATTTTGAATAACTTTTTTTCTAATTAAAATTAATTTTTGATTTTTTTTTTGAAAAATCAATATATTTAAAACTAATTAGATTATTATTTTAAATTTTATAATCACATGTATTTTAATAAACTCTAAGAAACTGCATACCAGAATTTCAAAAAAATATTTTTTTTCAAAAAACTAAAAACAAATAACAAAACCGGTCCTACAATTTTCGCAATACATTTTTTATAAATTCTTTGTTATTTAAGACGTACTTCAATTTTACTAAAAACCGTTAAATATTGTGGTGTTGATACTTTTTATAATTTCAAACAATGTTATTTTCAACCTAAATGTTACTTGTTTCTGTCAAAGATCTTGCCTTCCAATGTAATTAGGCACATAAGAGCAAGAACGTGCGACCCAGTCATGCCCATTTTTTAATTGCGAATCAAGTCGCAATGAGGCGCGCTGAAAAAGGCCAATTGGTGTGGATATAAAATATGAACAAATAACAAAAGTGTATGAAATACGTGTAAAATATCGGTAAATGTTCTCGTCTCCACTATTTAGAGTTAGTTACGAATCAACCAAGAAGATGACCAGACGAAAAATGACACCATGAGAGTACTATAGAGAATGTATACACAATGGTTTTGCTTTTGGATTCTGTTAATTTGATATCAATTTTTTTTCATAAAGTAAAAAAAAAATCGTCCGAATGAAATTTTCCAGTATCTACTGTACCTGTTTAATTCTATTTTTCTAACTAACTACACAACCTCTCAAGTTTTTTAAGAGAAGAAGAGGAATTTGTCAGAGAAACAGTAACTGAAGCGCATGAACATGATGCATTCGAGTTAGACGTGATATTAGTCTTATCTCTTATACCACGTCTTTACTCAAAGTTCTAATGAACGAAAATTAAAAACGCCATTAATGCCAGTGAGGTTGTCCAAGGCACTCTAGATTCGGGGTGTTTATTCATAGATACATATCTAACAATAGGTCTGTTCCACAAGATTAATATTAAAATGGGATTGTGAAATTTCAAAGAAAATCAATAACAGAAAAGTGAAACCGTGAGCAAAGCAGTTGACCACTTTTTGAATTGTCAAGAATATATATATATATTTATATTCAAGAAAAAGCAAACAGAACTCTTGTCCAATCTCACGTTCTCAGTTATCATCGAACTAACTTGAAGCTAAAGAATAAATAATTATACAATCTTTCAAGTTTCTTATGTACATATCTGTGTACAGTAAGTGCTAAGTGCACTGGTTACTGAAGAGTGATTGCTCTTTATATTTGCTCTTCACAGACATGACTTGAATGCCTCTCAGAAGAACTGTGTCAATCAGTTTTAGTTTTATATTAACAGCTAAACAGCAATAAAAAACAAAAGTACTTTATCAACGTTTCTACATTTGCATCCTCTATAACCTCAAAGTTGTCAACAGTGAGACAGTGACTCTGACTCGTGTCGTATTTCTGGCGCGTTTTCTCGCCTGGTGCCCATGAGCTTGAGGAAAATAGGCCATTATTTCTGACAAACCCAACCGAAAGTCAAGTTTTATAAGGTAGACCATATACACTTGACAAAATGTTTGTCTGTTAAAATTTAGAAAAATAATTATCTCTGGTGTTTTAAATTTAGAAAAAAAAAATGTAAACAAAAACAAAATTCTAATACAAAGTTCACAGACCTTGATTTTGAATTCGAGTTCGGATTTTCAGATTTCTAAATAGATTAATCAAACACACTATTGCCACAACAACATTACACAAAAGTACAACATTATTAAAATATTTAAAGAAAAATCGTGAAAAGAAACAATATTGCACTATCTGACGCATTTAAATAGAAACAAATTAGTTTTGTTTATTAAGAAAAGTATGCGAAAGCTCACTCGAAGTGGCTGAACTTAATTAATATAAATCGCTCTTTGTTTACAAGTATCAATCTTATTTTTTTTGTTGTTTGTTTCATTTTTATTTCATATTTTAAAGCGTGTCTAGAGTTAGGTCATGTGTGATATCTCTCTTGAGTGTTTTGACAAACATTGAAAAAAAATAAAAGTCTGGTATTAAAGTGCGATAAATGATATTTTTTTCTGCTAGGAGTCCATTGTAGACAAAATGCAAAGATTTATTTAGTAAGTTGCTTTGTGATATAATTTTTGAAACTTAAATTTAATAGCTGTTTCTTAAAATAAAACAATAATTTTCTTGTGCAAGAAATTTACTTAAGATGCTGCTTTAATTTGTTTATGGTTTATTTTTTATTGTTATTAAATTGGCTTTTAATATATGTCGGAATGACAAAACTTAGAAAAAGATAATTATTTTAATAATTATGGAAAACATATAATACAAAAAAAAAATGAGACAAGTGTTATGGTTTGAAAACGCTAGAAGTTGCTTCTAACTTACTGCTCGATTTTTGTTTCAAGGTTCTTTTGGTTTTGGTTGATGGTTATCAGAACGATCCGACGGATTGGTATGATTTTTTTCTTGTTTTATTTTTATTATTATTTTTTTAATACAGAATCAATTAAACTTTCTTTACTTATTTTGTACGAATATTGAGTTTTGGTTAACCATAACCATTTATGTACATATTTAAACATTTGCAAAATAGTGAAAGATAACACAGGGTATCTACTTTTTAAAAAACTTTGTTTTCATTACAAAAAACGTCAATAAATATTTATTCAGGTTGCTGAGTTTGCATCATATACAACTTTCGTGGATTTTTATTACTAGCAGGTACCCGAGTACCTACATTGCTACGGCATGTTTATATTTTTAATTTCCTATGACAATTGTTGTTCATTTGTTCGCCAGACATTTTTAAATGATTTATATTGTTTTAAATAAAAACAGGAATAATTGTAGCCTGTTCAATGGTAACATCACCATCATCATCGGCGTAACAATCGGGATCCGGTCTGGGCCTCCTTCAATAAGTTCTTCCATACATCCCGATTGCTGGCCGACGCTTTGGGCTTTGGGCGTCCTGGTCTACGCCATCCTTTAAACTTTAACTGGTCACATTGGACATTGATGCCAGTGCTGATCACAAATATGATTCTTCTAGCAATGCGTGCTTTTATTCCTAGCAGAGTAAAAAGCATCAAGCAGAAAGAAAAGTCCTACGGTTTCAACATCTTCGGTTCCAACGCTCAGATTTTTTTTCCGCACTCGTACAGCAGAAAGAGTTCTCAAAGATCTCGAAAAATCCGCTGGCCCGGATGGTATATCCCTCATTTTTCTGAAGAGGTGTTCTTCCACACTGGCAAAGCCACTGCGTAAGCTTTTCCATCGCTTCTACTCTTCTGGAATCTTTCCTAGAAAATGGAAAACAGCATTTGTCCAGCCTGTCCCTAAGAAAAATGTCCCATCATCCCCCTTCTCCTACCGACCCATAGCACTAACACCCCTTCTTTCTAAGGTCATGGAAACGTTGATTAACTGTCATCTTAAGGAATATCTCTAAGATCGAAAGCTTCTCCATCACCGTCAGTATAGCTTTTGTAGCAACCGTTCCACTGGTGATCTGATGACATATCTCACCTAACAGTGGAACAAATCTTAAAGCTAAACATACCCCCAATGCCATTGTGCACCCAAGTCTCAGATCCGTATGTGAGTACTGGTAAGACCATAGTCTTGTACAGCAGCAGCTTGTTTTTTTATGGTAAGGTTTTTGGATTTAAAGAGCCTTGACAGACTTTAGTAGGTTCTGTTGGATTTAAGAAGCCGCCCGCGTAATTCTTTCTCCATATTTGGTATTACCGGCTACTACTTTTAACCCAAGGTAGTTAACTTCAAATTCATGTTCCGCTACCCTGATAGTTGGACCAACACTTTTCGCAGACGTAGCCACCATGTACTAAGTCTTCCCTCAATAATAAATTAATAATTAATGTTTAATTATATAATCTAACAAATCCGTGCAGTTCTTGAGGCATGGAAGCATAAGAAACAAACCTCCATCCATACATAATTTCACATTTAAGCCTCTCCCAATGGGATAAAAAGGAGCCTATTTTTCAATGCAGTAACTGTTCCAATTTGCATACAAATGCACTACAAAATGCCTAATCACATTCGAAGGAAGGTGAGATCTTTGACAGAAACAAGTAACATTTACGTTGAAAAAACACGGTTTGGACTATAAAAAGTATCAAAACCACAATACTTATAACGGTTTTTAGTAAAAACTGAGTGCGCCATCACAGTCTTAAGTAATGATGAATTTATAAAAAAAAAAATTTTAATTGTAGGACCGGTTTTGATAAAATTCTGTATTTTATTTTTAGTTTAAAAAAATGTTTTGAGATTTTGGTATGCAGTACTTTAAAGTTTATTAAAAAACACCTGAATTTAAAATTTCAAATATTTTTTTATTTTTTTTATTTTTTTAATAATTTTTTGAAATTTTTTTTTGAAAATTCATTATTTTTAAAACTATAATGAATTTTCAAAAAAAAAATCAAACATTTATTAAAAATAGAAACAAATAATTGTTTTAAATGTTGGTATGTAGAATGGATTTGATTTACTTAGATCTCTTCAAATATATTTGAAATTTGATTGAAATCCATTGATCCGTTACCGAGAAAATTGAAAATTAAAAAAACCGTTATATGAAATGTATTGTTAATAGACTTTTCCGGTAAATTTGGTTTTGGTTTAATGGTATAACTAGTATGAACAAAAAAAATTCAAAAAATGTTCACTAAAAAAGTTGGAGCCGTTTTCGAGAAAAATAAGCACTTCCTTAAATTATGGCAGGTACCGTTATTTTTAGCCCTAAAAATAAAATTTCAATTTCCCCTCTGAGGAATGCCAAAAGATACCGTTTAGGCTGCAGCTCGTTACACACCCATAGAGACAGACAGACATTTTTTGACGATAACCTTTTTTAGGCTTCTCTATAATCTTAGTGTCATGTTTGACTGTTAACCAATTCTTGAAAAAGTCTAAGAAAAAGAAACGGTCCTTTGGAAGGTACCGTTTTTAACCCACCATACTGAACTTGTTTTTTCGCCAAAACATAATCTACACTTACAATAGTACAAAGATTTTTTCATAAAAATTCTGTTAGCCGTTTCCGAGAAAAATAAGCTTTAAAAGGTACCGTTAATTGGTGAGCTAAAAAAAATAAAAAAGTCCTCATCGTAATGTCGTGTTTGATTGTTATCTCAAATTTTGTAATCTGCACGAATGCATAACTTGCATTATAGTACCTATAATCGTAAGTAAAAATTCCTCTGTAGAATGTCACAATAACCTTATGTCTTAAATTTTAGCACGACTGCCTAAACGTTCACGCTGTAATCCAAAACTCATCCGTACAGACAGAACTTTCGCAGTAACTCAAATATGTTTCTATACATGCTCGATTGTAATTTTTTTGATCTGCACGAATACATACACAATTTGAATTATATAATCGCAAGTAAAAACACCATTTTAAATACATTCGACAAAAAAAATTGTTCTTGTACACTATGGCGTATGTGGACTATTTTTTTTTCTAGTTTGTGGGGAAAATAAAAGTTTTTATAATTTTTATATAAAAACTTATAGCAAAAGCAAAAGGTTCATCATTTAAAGTTAAAAATGTATAAGTAAAATATTTCAAAGACCATTTTTCTTTATTTAAATGAAAAGATGAAACACAAGTTTGTACACAAAAAGAAATCCAATAAATTAAAAAAAAGGCATTTTGCCAAAATATCCAAACTTAGGAATGTTGATTTGAAGTTTTGCGAAAGAATATTTCAAAAACATAACACTTGTCCTCGGTGCTTAAAAACACATTAACATAATAATTATATTTTTTTTTTTCAAATTTGCCTGCAAAATATTTTAAAAAGATTGATTTTGTTTAAGCAAAGCAAAAAGTATGTAATACCTAAAGTGTGATTATTCAATACAGTATAATGGCAGAAATTACGTCACAATCAGGACTACGATCAAAATTGGGAGATTTGGTTGAAAATAGCTCATCAGCTCTCACGGAAGCAACTGAAGTTACAAAAGGTCTTAGAAATGTTGTTGGATGGTTAAAACAGGTCACTTGCATTTCTATAGTTTTTGACTAGAACTTATATAAATATTTGTGTTTAAATGTTGTTCCATTTAATTGTTTTCTTTTTTTATAATTTGGGATTAGTGCATATTCCTGGGAACTTTATAATAGTTACTTCCCTATATATTTTGAATGTTTGTGTCCTTCTGTAAACCTGTTTATCCTTTTAATGTGAATTCCCAATCATTCTAACCATTGTAACTGTCCCATCGATGTGTGTTTCTCATTGTTAACCTTTTCAAACTGTCGAAATCTATACAGTTCCCGAAATAAGTGTTTTATGTTTATTAAAAAAAATTAATGGATTTGTGTATACTTATTCAGCACTTTTTTAAATATAAAGCACTTATCTGTCATCTTATACTTCATTATCATTTGGGCCATATTTGCTTTTACATCATAATTACTTGACCCTGACTTTTACCAATTTCAAGATTTACACCTATACTGTTTAATACTCACATACTTATGTTGTTGTTTTTTTACTAAATTATTTAAAATTAATTTGTGTTATTAGGGTTCCTTGTTGAGAGCATAAAGGATTTGAGATGCAAGCCCTTAACGTGGAACTCTTTTACCAAAAAATTAATTTAATTTATTTTTTAAATCATTTTTCTGGTGCGTATTTATACATATTTCTTTATCAAAAATATTTTTAAATTTATGCAATTGAACACAGAAATGGTAACAAGCTAAACAAGAACTATTGGACGAGAGACAATCAGACCTTAAACTTTCTGATCGAACCACACAGGCCATCCAATAGGCAATCATCGGCCTCATGAGGGCCATGTAGTATACCACATCCACCCTGCTATCAAGGCGAATGCTTCATCTGGTAAGATTGAGGTAACAACCTTCTAACCATACGACATCGAATGCCTTTGCCAAAACAACCAGATTATTTTGCTGGTATTCGAAAAAAAGACTTATTGACCAGATTTTCTCCGGATTCGTATTATACTTTCCATTTAGGAGAGCAAAGGATATGTCTATTTGATCCTCAAGAAGATGTCGTAGAAATATATTGGGTATACCATCGACTCCTGCTGACTTCTTTCCTTTTAGGTATTCGAAGATGATTTGGAGTTCAACTTTCAAAATGAGCAGAACACTTGATCCGTTCTGCCTGGCGATGGTGTCGTTTGTCAAGTATTCGTCACTGAATCCGATAAAAACACAAGATTCTCTTATTGTTTGATACTATTTCGAAGGTAAAAATGATTTAGCAGAGCTCCTGTTCTGAAGGTCGTGATGAACATATTCAACTTATACATTTTCTTGAAAAGCAGTTCCTACCGCTTCCACCTTCTTTGATCAATAAAGAAATCGTGTCCAAAACGGAATTCCAGATCTATATCTATATCTTCGGTCAGGAGTTAGTTTTCGTTTTATTTTCATTCTCTTAAGCTTAAGACATGGATGATAGTTTTGAGTATTTTTTTTTCGGAACATTTTATTTATCTCAGGGAACATACTTCGGTCGCTCGGATTTTGCTATCCCAGTATTACTTAATAGATTCAGATTTTATAGAAAAAGTTATACTTATTTATTGGTAAACTCATGTTTAAGATAACGTATTCTTTTCAGTTTCCTAATCTCCATATCGTTTCTGGTTTTTTTCTTGGTGTAGTGCTTCTATTTTAGCATTCTTGTAAATAGCAGTTGCGTTTAGTTCTTTGTATCGTGGGAATGTTCTGTTTATACTTTGTTTCATGATTCCTTCCATTTGGAGCGGGTATCCATCGATCTCTAAGTTCGATGGAGTCTTGTCATTTAGAGATAGAATATCATTCAAAAGTACGAAGCGGCCAACGCATAGTACCAAATTTGTTAGAACGGACAGAAACAAATTCATCTAAAACCTCACGCTCATCTGGGAGCAGTACAATGCGGCAAGTGTCCACAGTCATCAATGTTGAACTCAACCGTTCGTAAACAGTTTCTTGTCTGTTGACCCTTAAGGTCAGTAACTGTTATTCTTATCTGTCGGTAGGGAAAGGTCAATTTTATATAACTATATGGTTAAGCTCTGTTTTGCCAGGGAAAAAGGCATCTGGACTTTGATCATGCAACAATTAAAACTAAATTTGCTCTACGCTCGCTCCTAATCGCAGACAGAATTTTAAAGCCTCTCCCACACAGTGCGCCCACTAGGATTTAAATTGCTCTAAGCCCGAAATGTGAGCGTAGACACGATCTAGCCTTTCCTTCTTAGCTTCTGGATCTAGTATTCTTCTTTCTTTTACCATCAAAGTAAGCAGCATAATCACGGATAATAACTTTGCCTTCAACTACTTTACTTTACTGATTAGCGCCTTGCAATACGCCCAAACAACTTGAACATTTTTGCTTTATATTCCACTTAGAAATTACAAACTTAGAAAGTAAGAAGCATCAATCTCATCGAAATATTCATCAAGTCATTATTATTATTTTCACTCTAATAGAAACTCCCTTTCATCAAACTGCTTCAAACTATAAGGACATTTTTAGTCTCATTATTTTGCTTTTGTGAGGCTTCTCTTTTAATTTTTATCCTTTCTCTTGTACGCATTTTATAAATATTTTTAATATTTGAAAATCCATAAAACCAAAAAAAAAACATTCCCAATTTAGGCTTCAATAGAAGTTCGAGAAGCAGGCAAAAGAGCCGTTTCACAGGCAAATCCAAATTTCATTTCCCACAAACTTGATTCAAGCAGCGTTGAAGAGTCGTCACCACAACACAACTCCCATCAACCAATAAGCGTATCAAGCCGATATTTCTCGTCCTGCGATTCACCACAAATCCCCCGCAACACCTCTATCATAAGCCAATTGGAGAAGTCCAAAATCAGCAACATGAAGGATCTAAAGCCGTTGACAATTTTGCACTACAACGACGTCTATAATGTGGATGCTAACTCAGAAATTGAACCAATTGGAGGAGCTGCAAGATTCTGTACAGCAATCAAGTCATTTAAGGAATCGGATCCTTTGATACTATTTAGTGGGGACATCTTTTCACCCAGCATGTGTGAGTATTAGAGAATTTGGTTCTGGGTTCTAGAATTGAATTTAATCCTTTGCATTTTAGTGAGTACATTCACTCAGGGTGAACAGATGGTACCAGTGCTGAACGCGGTCGATACACACTGTGCAGTATTTGGAAACCACGACTTTGGTAAGTTTGGCTTCAAATTTGAGTGTTAGAGGTCATTACTAGACGTATTTTTGTTTTTACGCAGATCATGGCCTTGATGTCCTGACCGAACTTATCAAAAAGACCAATTTTCCATGGCTCATGTCCAACGTGGTGGATAACGAAACTGGACGACCTCTGGGCGGCGGCAAAATCAGCCATTTTATTTTTCACAATCAAACCTCAATTGGACTCATTGGGTTGGTAGAAAAAGAATGGCTAGAAACTCTGCCTACAATCGATCCCAAGGAAGTCACCTTCATTGACTACGTCGAGGCTGGCAATAAGCTAGCCGAAGAGTTACGCAACGAAGGATGTGAAGTTGTTATTGCCCTAACACACATGCGAACACCGAATGACATTAATTTGGCCAAAAACTGTCCGGGTATTGACCTGATTTTGGGTGGACATGATCATGTTTATGAGATCTTAGAAGTAAACGGCATCAAAATAGTCAAATCTGGAACGGACTTCCGGCAATTTTCAAAAATCACCCTAGACAAGACCAGAGGTGATAATGGAAAGATTCAGGTTGATGTAGAACCTGTCGATGTGACTTCGTCATATGAAGAGGACCCTCAACTAAAGACTGAGTTGGCGAAGTATTCGGATGTGATTGAAGAAAAAATGACAGAAGTTCTGGGAAATTTCTCTGTAGAGCTTGATGGTCGTTTTTCGGCCATTCGAACATCAGAAACAAATCTCGGCGACTGGGTGTGTGATGTTGTTTTAGCAGCAACCGGTGCCGATGTTGTTGTTATAAACTCTGGAACATTCCGATCAGATCAAATCCATCCACCGGGTCCATTCACAATGAAAGATCTTGTTAACATAGTTCCTATGCGAGATCCATTGATCGCGTTAGAGATTACCGGAGCTTGTCTATTGGCAACTCTAGAAAATTCAGTATCTAGCTATCCTAAACTTGAAGGACGTTTTCCTCAGGTAATCTTATCAACTTATCTCGATCTAAAATTAATCAACCAACTTTTTGCTACAAACTTACATACATAGGTTTCTGGGGTGACATTTGCATTTGATCCGTCAAAACCACCTGGTAAACGAATAGATCCACAACTCGTTCAAGTTGGAGATGAGTTCCTTAACATGGACCAAATTTATAAAATATGTATTAAAATGTATATGTATGGTGGATGTGATGGATTCACTATGTTCAAAGATGCAAAAGTATTGGTGAGTTTGTCGACCATTATACCGAAGTAAAAAAATCATTTTTGTTGTTTGCTTATCTTTAGATGGATGATGATACATGTCCAGAACTTGGACTGGTGCTGCAAAATCATTTCAAAGCTATCAATATGCGAACGGGAAAATGCCGAAATTCAAAGCATCGCCAATCGTTGGTTACGCTTTCAAGAAGACATAGCATGGTTCAAATGTTGGATAACTTAGACTTGGATGGACCACTAGCACTAAGAAAGCTATCAAGTGGACATAATTCGAAATCCATCGATCATAGTACGACTTCTTCGAAGGTAAATACCATTTCTTATTTCTACTTCTGTGAAAAAGTATATCCCACATTGGGCGCCATTTAAAAATCAGTTTTATATTGATAACTGATCTACAGGGTGTTTTACCTTGATTTATATTTTCAGTTTTCAAAAATTGTATTTAATTAATTAAATTTTTTGATTTGAAAAGCATTTTTTCTTAAATTATTCATATTGAACAAAAAATTTCAGATGTTAAGAAGAGCCTCCTTAGACGACTTGGAACAAATGAGCTGTCAGCTCGCACCTAAGATCCAGCATCGCATCATACAGATACAAAACGAAGAGGTATGTCTAACAATTCGATAAATAAAATCGCAAAAGTAATATTTTATTTTTCCACAGCATTACAACCAACTGATCCTTAAGAAAGAAACCACAATTAAGAATTCTATAATAACTGAAGCCGACGACGAATAGATTGAACGAACGAACTTTAAGGCAAAGCATTTCTACAAATTATTTTTAAAAACGGAGCGGATTTTACCGAAAATGCTAATTTATAAATTCAATCATTTTTAATAGTTTTATTTAAAAAAATTTATTAAAACAAAAAAAAATAACTCAAAAAAGCTTTAAAACTCATTTAAACTCTAAGTAATCCATTAATCTTCCATTTCAATATGTTACGTTGACAGTTCCTTTTTATCAATTAACTGTATAGTATTTTTTATTGCAAATTTTTTTTTGTCAGGATACAAAAATCCAAAAATGTTATAAAAGCAATACAAGAAAATAAAAATAAAATCTTCAAGAAAATAGCTTTATTCCTCACAAGAAAAAAAACTTTGAAAAGACCGATAATATGTTATCGAAAAAAATTGTAAATCCTGCGATTAATAAAAGTAACTTTACCAAGCAACTTAAAAGACTAAGGAATATTTTTGTTTTTTAATACACTTTTCTTAATTTATCATTTTTTTCTTATTTCGTAATTTATTTAGAAATAGAAAAATATTAAAATTTAATTTAAGTCAAAAAAGAAGAATTTAAAATTTTAACAAAAAAAATAGTTTTTAAGAGATCTTGCAACGAGAGTAAATAATTTCGTTTGCGTTTTGTATAGTTTTTATATTTCGAATTAATTAAAAACTAAACAAACTAATTTATTTAACATTTTATCGAATCTTCTTAATTGGTGCCTCGTTTATAAAAAATCCATGAATTTGTGTTCATCATTTACAGATTGTATTTTTTTTTATTATTTATACATATATAAAGATGTAAATATATATAATTATAATTAAATATAATAATCAATATTAATAAAAGTAAAAATGAATAAAATAGCAAGTAGATCACAACACATTCTCTTATTGGCATTTTATTTTAAATACGTTGTTATGATTGATATTGGTCTTGTGGTAATCCACCCAGGACAAGCTGGTTATGTTAGTTTACTATTTCTGAAATACATTTATTGGATTCATCCTTGAACTCATACAATCTAATTTGTTGTAGGTATATCTTATGGAAACGACCAATAGATTTCATTTTGTTTTTTCAATAAATTGAATATTTATTCTTGTAACGGGTGATTTTTTTGAGGTTAGGATTTTCATGCATTAGTATTTGACAGATCACGCGGGATTTCAGACATGGTGTCAAAGAGAAAGATGCTCAGTATGCTTTGACATTTCATCATGAATAGACTTACTAACGAGCAACGCTTGCAAATCATTGAATTTTATTACCAAAATCAGTGTTCGGTTCATTCACCGTAACGTTGCGTCCAACAGCATCTTTGAAAAAATACGGTCCAATGATTCCACCAGCGTACAAACCACACCAAACAGTGCATTTTTCGGGATGCATGGGCAGTTCTTGAACGGCTTCTGGTTGCTCTTCACTCCAAATGCGGCAATTTTGCTTATTTACGTAGCCATTCAACCAGAAATGAGCCTCATCGCTGAACAAAATTTGTCGATAAAAAAGCGGATTTTCTGCCAACTTTTCTAGGGCACTGATTTTGGTAATAAAATTCAATTATTTGCAAGCGTTGCTCGTTAGTAATAGCGAGTTTCATTGAAGAAAAGATTTGCTCTTTCTGTCAAAAGATTTGATCTTTTTCAGTTTTGAGAGTTTCATTGCAAGAAAAAGAGCAAATCTAGATCAAATCTCAACACAAAAGATTTGATCTCTGATGGGGTGGCAGATTTGATCTGAATGCACATATACATGTAAATAGTCTTCGGTCAAACGTCAAATGGAAAATGTTTTGTTATTTGTTGTTTGTTGTAAACTTTTGTCAGCCTATATTTAGCAATAATATTAACAAATATTCGTAAAAGAAACAAAACAGTAATAAAAAATGTTTGTGAAGTCAGAAAATACCAAAATGGGATTTTGAGTGAATCAACAACCGTGCATAGACATTCTTGCGTTCCGTCAAAATACTGTGTGTGCTCGTCAGGTAATCACCAATACTACGATTAAATCGTGAAACAAGTTTCATTGAAAAGATCAAATCTGAATTTTGAGATCAAATCTTTAAAATTTGAATGAAACTCGCTATAAGTCTATTCATGATGAAATGTCAAAGCATACTGAGCATCTTTCTCTTTGACACCATGTCTGAAATCCCGCGTGATCTGTCAAATACTAATGCAGGAAAATCCTAACCTCAAAAAAATCACCCGTTATTAACCTTAAAATAGCAAACCATGGGATTTAATTATCTCTGCTTAAAGGTTATGGGCCCAGATCAATTTTTTTAAGATAAAATAAATGTTTTGTAATGGCAAAATTAAATAAATAATAAATGGTTTTACATCTGAAAAAACTGCTGGGACGGCAAAACTAATGCAATTGGAACGTTTCTCGATTTGTATAATCTCTGGTGATAGATGTCTAATGGAGCACCTGCTAAAACAGACGTCGATAAGGACAGAACAAATCATTTGAAAACTATCTGTTCCGAAATGTAAACGACAAATAACCAAACAAGTTAGAGATTTTAGGTTTGTTCCACATAAACTTGGACTAAAATGGGCAGCTTTAAGAATTTAAATATTAACGTTGAAAATCTCTTACAGAAAAGTAAAACTACACAAATCTTCGGGAACGCGTTGAACAAAAAAGTTAACCACTTTTGAAACGTCGAAGTCATATGATTTAAGGCTCGCACAGACGGGCGAAAAATACAAGAACACTTGCGTTTGTGATTTTTTGTGAAGAAGTCATGGTTGCGGAAAACCAACTTCTATTTAAACTTCGAAGTTTATAAATTTTACTTGCAATAAAAAATAATTATCAATTATGCGGACCATCCTCGCCCACATGTTGCAGCGGCCAGTGAGCTTCTTTTGCAAAGCACATTCTTGGTCATATGGCCAATTCGGCGCAATCAATTTTTGTTGAATGCTATAAGTATCCGGACCAATTTTTGTATCGGAAAAAAATTATTAAAACGGCGTAAGAAATTATTAAGTAATTCATTTATTTCTACTTTTCTTAACATAGTTTAACAACAATAATGAATTTAAAAGCTAAGGCTTTGCCGTCAGCTCGGTTAGTATTTTTTTATCTTTATGTACAAATAATTAATTTAATGAAATATTTAATAAAATAGTAGAAAATAGTTAAATTAATTCGGTTATCAATAACATCCTAATTTATAAGTATCTTTCAAAAATTTGTAAAGAGTTTTCCAGTCAAAACCATTCAGGATGTTGATATTTTCTTGCAACGTTAATGTTCTCTTTCCGAAGTATGACAGGCGTTGTGACGAGAATATGGGACATATGCTGACAAAGTGGAAACAGTCTTCTTTGGATCTCAAAATGCACAAAGAACAGAATTGGTTAAAATTTCCATTGTAAGGGCTTCCGTTTAGACTTAAAAGTTCACATCTCACTTTAAATATGAGCGATAGTTCTCTTTTTAGTTTAGAGTTTAGCAGGTCGTTAAAGTAGTTATTTTGCAATAGAGTGGTGTTAAGTTATGAATATAGGATTCTACTTTCAGATTCACGTGCTTTCGCTATAAGACTATCGCGTATAGAGTTTTCACATTGCTGAATAATACGGTATAGTTGTTCCTTAAGAATGTAAAAATTGCCTGGATCCATGGAGAGAACTCGCCGTAGTTATCTCCTAAACTTTTCCATCTTGACATCCACCAATCCTCGTTTCTGAACTCATATAGTACCATTTTTTTAGAAAGTCGTTCATCTTGGTAAGATAGCATCTTCACTTTGATGTTTAAATCAGAAATGCACTAAGAAGACATTCTTGTTTAACGCCTCTATTCGTCTCGAACCACTCGGAATAGATTTACCCATCCCATTCAGCTGCTTTTAACTCGGTGTATAAATCTTTTATTACATTGATGAAGTTCGAAGACAGCCCTAATTGTGAAAGCTTATAAAAGAGGACATTGCGATTTATGAGATCGAAGTACAAAAAGTGCATATACTTTTTTGTTTCTGGCTTGAAACGCTTTAATAATTGAAGTTAGGGAGAAAATATGGTCAACTGTTGAAAATGTTTTTCTGAATCCAGCCTGATAGTCCGATAAAATGTTGTAAGTGTTAACCGTTAACCCATGTTTCAAGTCTGCTGACAAGCACACCACAAAACAATTTTGCCAGGACATTCATGAACGAGATGCCTCGATAATTTTCAACACTATTTAGGTCTCCTTTTTTGTGCATTGGAAATATCACAGACCTTTTGAATGACGATGGAACTTTTTCTCCCAAGATTATATTATTAAAGATAGGAAGGAGATATACATATTGTCTGTTGAATTTCTAATGCAAGATACTATTTTGTTAGCACTTACTTCGGCAGACTGGGTCGTAACATTTAAATTCGCTAGATTTTCTTCCAATCTTCAGGAGCTGAAACTGACGTAACAGAAACTCATTTTTCTGCCCAAAGAATTTTCTTGGACTGAAATTGTCAGATGAAAAAAATGTTTTACTCTCTCGTGATCACTCTCTTTTGTCAAAAACTACGAATTTTGTGTCTTGTGGAACAACGTTTGGCTGTTTTTCGTAAAATTTGGCTAAATTTCGTAGTTTTCGGAAGGATGTGGAAAAAATCTTTTATTTTAACTGTTGATTTTTCAATCAATACTCAATCCACTCAGTGAGAATCAGTTCAGTACTCACAATTACAAGTAGAAAGTTTATTTTCACTCGTCATTCTGAACTGGAACTAAAGCCAACAAATTGTCTTTCTACTTTGCTAGCCAGTATGTACCTATAACTATATATCGCAACGTCATCTCCACGCGGTGCCCTCTGGATAACATAAAAGTGAACTAACAACGAGCTGGTTCCGTCGAACCATTGGTTGTAGACATCTGATTTACCTCCTCTATAACTAGGAGCAGGCGATAAGACCAACATCATCATCATCATACGTACGTCCCGAGCCGCAAAAATTGACTTGGATTACTATCTAGTTGCTGCCAAACTTCGTGTACAGATATCCATGGAAGCTATTCCTAGCCATTATAGGTTAGATATTGTGGATGGAAACACTAGTAGATACGCAGTTGATATTAAAGATTTGGAGAGACTACTTCAACCAGTTGTTGAATGGTGATGAAGAGCAATATCCCCCAATGGTAGATTTTATACTTTTATATTCGCGGTTGTTATACATATTTTATTATTTTTAAACAACTAACATACTTACCGCGATGATTTCATTCAAAACGAAAAGTATAAAAAAAAAACGAAAAACCGAAAACCAGTTCTTTTTTCAAAAACCGCCATCCCTAGTGCAGACCCGTATCCATATCCAGCGGCTAAGATGGCTCGTCTATGTAGAGCGGGTGAATATGAGTCGAAAGCCAAGATATACATCATCTTCTATGAAGCGACTAGGTAGAGGGACGCGGTTTACTTGGAGTGCGAAATTGGAGATGAAAGGGCATATTAAGCCAGTCCCAGGAGCACCACGCTATTTAGAGAAACCAAAAGTAAAGTAAAGTATTTATCTCTTTTTTCAAAAACATTTTATTTAATTTATTTGAATAACATAATAATATACAGAATTGCACAGTTTATTCCTAAAACCCTTTCATCCTCTACTCCGTCGAAATAATATTTCTCATTTGCCTGACTGCAGTCACAAGTCTTGGCTCACATCCAGCACTTGAAGATAAATAATTCTCCGGTGACGCCTTCAACAAATTTAAGATCTGACTTAATTGCAATGTAATCGACAGTCCTAGTTCCTCGACAACATTTCCCAAATATTCAATATCGACTGAAAGCTGCTTGGCTGCTCCGCCTTGCAATGATTTGATCTGTAGAATTTGACTCTGATACATGACGCAACATTGCTCAACGACCAGTGATAACAAGACATCAGCACAAGGAATACTCTGCGAGTACTTGACATTGCACATTTCTAAACCAATTTTCAGGAGGGGAGATGGAGAAAGAAGCAGTGGTTCCAAGTGTTGGGGTAAAGTCAGTAAATACTGTCCGATTTGAGTGATGCATTCTTGTGGAGCATAGCTGAAGGCTGGCATATCAACCCCAACTGGGTTGTTGGAATTGTCGTGAGGTTGAATATTCTTTAGTTGCTGTTCAATGGGGAAAAGTAGAATAGTCAAGCTGATGTCATGAGTTTCAATGAAACTAGCCTTGAGGGCTTCGTAGATCGAAGGGAAAAAGCCACTGTTAGAGGGATCGTTTAGTTTTTGTTGATATTCTCTAATGCTGATCAGGAGACGTCTCAATTCATTTGTATCGCAAATCGAGAAGATGGTAAGTTCTTGAGATGAACTAAGGTTTGCCAGTTTTTCCTCCATAGAGGCCATCTTTTCGTGCAAGAACTTCTCGAATTTCGTGAGTCTGATTTGAAAATCACTCAAACACTGCAACAATGACATGCAGTTTTGGAGCAATGTCCAGTTCTGCTCGGAATGGATGCTTAGATTTAATTGCCTTTGGGTTTTCACGTAGTTTTCGAGAACTTTTTTGAAAACTCCACAAAGAATTCCAACTAGTTTGCACAAGCTAAGATCTCCCGTGATGACTTCACATCGCTGGCATGCCTCTTGTTGCCAGTCAAAGATTTTCCTGTTTGCGTCTTCCAACTGGTGAATAGAATCGCTGGCATTGGTCTGTGCGAAGGAGATTTTTTCAATTTGTTGAAAGAGATGATTTTCTTCAATTCGTGGATACTGTTGTATGAATTTCTGGAAATAATCAAATACCGATTCAGCTAGTGCAGATTTTTTTTCTCCAGAAATTGGAATGTTTTTAAGCATGGAATTCAGTTGATTAACGAAAGTTTTGTTTGCATTGGCAAATTTCTCTAAAATTTCCAGTTTTTCATTGGAATTCTTGAGAATTTGAAGGATTTGAGTATCGCGACTTGGTTGCAAAGCAGGAAGGACTTCGGTTAGAACGATAAACGGTTGGTCTCGAGATGAATCTCCAAAGACTCGCTCACACCATTTAACTTGCTTCTGGCAGCTCTCCGACAGATATTCATAAAAGTTCAGAAGGAAGTTGTTGGAGTTGTCTGCCAATTCTAAAGTATCTTTCCATTGCTGCTGAATTGAGGTTTTCTGCACAGCACGATAATACTGCTTTAACTGAGGCATCCGGGAGATTCCCTCGAAGATTTTAACATATTTTTGAGAATTCTCTACATCTGACATGGAAAAGGCTTGAACAACACTTGGACTAGCAAGTGCTTCAAGTCTGTTCTTAAAATCTTCAACTTGACTTACTCGTTCGGAATGCCCTGCGAGCTTTTCTTGAGCCACCAGGGATTTTCGCAAAGATATCAGTTTCTCACAAACAGCCATCAAATCATTCCTTTCGAAACTGTCTTCCAGTTCGGAAATCAAGTTACCCCAACCATCAGATTCTTGGAGGCTTTCTTTAACAATTTGTAATTTCGTTTGCAGTCTATTGAGTTTCTCGAGGGAGTCCATGCAATCCCCGGTTTCTTCTTGTACAGCTTGGACTTCCGAACGGACTTGTCCCATCCGCTGTTGCAGGGATTCTACGTCCGAATGAAGATTTTTTACATCTTTGATGATGCGCGGAAGGTTCCCAATTAACTGCTGACTGGTATCTTCGACGGCAAAATTTACCTGCTGAACGTAAAGTTGGAGCTTCGACACGAATGACGAAATAAAGAGATTTTTGTCTTTGTCACCGAAGTTGCGAAAATTTGTATTTATCCAATCCGTGGAGTTGAAATTTGCTTCGGACAAGGAAGATATGTCCATTATGTATTAGCTAGCAGTTACAATATATTTTTTTAAACAGAAATAGACAAATATATTAGAAAAAAGGCAAGAACACGGATTTTTTTAATTTTTTAAGCAAATGTTTACAAAAAAGTCTAAGTTGACGTGCCATAAAAGTGACATTAGGTAGAGGAAGTGTTCAGTCTTCAGACTTGCCTACACTGAAAAAAAGATGAAGTAACAAAATATTCAGAAAAATTCGCTCTATCTCTGAACATTCTGAGCATACTCTGATAATTATCTAAACTGAGAATGGTCTGAGCGCTCAGATATATTTTTGAAATATGTTTGAGTACTTATCTATTTTTCGAATAGTGGTGTAGGCAATGTGCATAGTGAAATAGCCTACAACTCTAAAGTGACGTTAATTGCGGTCAGCATTTTCTCAGAATGCTGAGTCAATTTATTCTGAGCCCATACAGCATTCTCAGAGCACGCTCTGATCATTCTCTTAACGAAAAAAGAAATACAATTTTTAAGATCTGAACGCTCTGAGTGAAAAAAGATATATAACTTTTTTTTGACAATTCAGACCTGCTCTGAATGAAAAAAGAAAAACGCCTCATGTTACGACGATCCAAATTAAGTGAAAATAAAATTGTCTTGCTCTCAATGCTTTCATTATTTTTGACTACCGCTTACAAATAAAAAAAAATGCAATTCGCAGACAACTACGAACAAAAAAGAAGCTCATGTGAAAGAAATGTCAAAATTTACGACCATTCGCTGTTCGCAATTCGCAGTTTGCTGCTCATGTGTAAAGCGCAGAACAGATTGAACCAGCAACAACACCAGCACCGTCAACAGCAAACAGCACGCTGACCAGCAAAAGAAATTGAAACACATTGCCACCAGCACCAGCATCGTCTTCTTTCTTCTGTTTGACACTTTGTGTCATAAAAAAAAGTATACGAAGTGTCAGTATAGTACACATAGCGAATCTCCAATCTCTTTCCATTGTTTTTCTTTTGAGTCGATGTTTTTATAAGATATCCTTCTTTTATCAAAAAGAAATATATTTTTTCTTACCATTTCAGTAAGTTTTTCTTTCATTATTAAAAAAAATATAAATTAATAAATAGCCTCTGAAAGCACAACAATGGCGACGAGCGCAAAATAAAATTCTCAATATTTTTTGTTTTTTTCTGCAGTATGGTGCCCCTGAATTTCACTTGCGCAAAGTTGGTAGCAATGGAACAGCAACAGCAAATTTAGGACTTTAGTCTAACGACGCTGGTTACGTTGCTGGTGCTGGTCTAATCTAAAGCAATTGAAATACATTGGTTCTAAAATAATAGCGGCCGCTGTTGCTGGCGCTGTTGCTGTTGCTTGTTCAATCTGTTTCGCGCATAAGGCCACTTAACCAAACTCAACTTAAACCACATGCTGTTGATGTCCATATCATTAAATTGCAAACACCTATAAGACCCAACTTTGACGGTGATGGGCTCGCCAACGTCGTTCTAAAAGAAATATGGACCGATGACGCGATTTCATGTGGATGTGTGTGATGTCCCAAATTCAATTCAAAACCCATTCATCCAGAAATGCGGGCGTCATCGCTGAAAATGACTTTCTATAAAAATTAGGGTCAGTTTTTAACTGCTGCAGACCCCATTCAGCGAACACACGTCATTGTCTATGATCGTTTAACTTCACCTCATGAATCAATATATGTATATATATATGTATGTACATATATATATATTTTCTTTTATTTTTAATTATATATAAAATTCTAATTACGCCCAAACGCAATTTTTTATTTAAGCTTCAATTTCCATATTTCAGAATTTAAAAAAATGACAGTAACGAGGCCGTGTTTTGCAAACCATGTCGATGCCCTCAGCCGGCACTCAGAGATTGATATATTTTTTAGACACATCTTTTACCCACCTATAAAACCTTGTCGACACTATGCACTATGAAGTACGTGGTGTCTTTGTATATACACTGCATATAGTACTATCATGGAGCATCATTTTTTAGTTCTGAATCAAGTCGCAATGAGGCGTGCTGAAATTGCCAATTGGTGTGAATATAGAGTAAGTACAGACAACAAAAGTTTATTAAATACTGGTAAAATATCGATAAAGGTTCTCGTCTCCACTATTTAGAGTTAGTTCAGAATCAACTAGAAGCATTGTATATAGAAACTATAGTACTATCATGGTGACGCATTTTGTGAACGCCCCCTATCTCGCTGATTCAGAACTAACTGACAGAATTGAAAAGAGAGTTTTAAGATGTTTTTTTAAAATAGAGAATAAAGATGAGAGGCAGGTTAGAAATAGACAGGGCTATTAGGAAAAGGAAAAAAAACATGCAGTGAGGTGAATTAATTTGTTGTTGCTTTGTTGGGGAAATGTTTGTTGTTATTATGAATTTTTTTTTTGTTTTGGTTCCCATGTTCATAGGCAAGAAAGTAAATATATATAATATATGCGTATGTACAAACAATTTCAAAGGCAAATTTTATGAGGCGAGTTTTGGATTCGTGAATATAAACAAAAAATTGATATAAATATTAAGCATGAAATCATGACATGGCGATAATAGAGAAGTTTTAAAAGTTAGTGAACAAAATGTATGTATGTCCGTCTGTATTTATAATGAACTGCAGCCTTAACGGCTTAAGTCATATAATTACCTATGGCTTGAACCAATTTATTTGGCAATTCTACTGCGCAGCGCACTTCAAATTTTCCTTCTCATCACTTGATTTTAAAAGATGGACTTTCTTTACATGAGGTATAACGATGGCTTATTATACACTATACAGTGTTCAAGAAAGAAGAAAGTACTTATTTTATATGTATACGTACGTATGAAAGAACACGAATGCATAACTTGCCTTATGCAAGTATCTATGTACGGATGTATATTAAACTACATCCTAAACGGTTTGGCCAATCGTTTTCAAATTTGGAGCATAAGGTTATTTTGACGTTCTACAAACGAGATATTTCAATTTTTTCTTTAGCTCAAAAATTAACGGTAATTGTTATATAACCGTTATGTAAAAGCTTATTTTTTGGAGCCGTTTCCAAGAATTTTTATGAAAAAAATCAGTGTAACTGCTAACTGTAGGTAAGCATTATATTTTGGTGAAAACTGCTGATCCGATTACTATCAAAATTGATATTCAAGAAGATGTAGGTTTTTCGAAAAAATTACTCATTAAAATATACATATGTTATTAAAATATATGTACATATATGTAGGTACATATATGTACCTAAATTGAACAAAATATTTGCAATATTAGAAAACTAAGGCTAAATTACAATAGAATGCAACTTGACATACAAATTAACGCAAATAATAGTATCTCCCTTTTTCATCCTTATATTTTCACAAAAAAGTCTTTGTTTACAAATCTAATTTTTACCTATGAATGGAAAGCAAAATTCAAAACAAAAATCCGTTTCTTCAAGGACGTTTGTATAATATGCATAGCAAGAAGTAAGCTTGTGTTTAAATTTTAAGACTATATGTGTATATTTTCTTACAAACGGCAACGTCCCTTGAGTAAACAAAAATTTAAAAACCTAAAGAATTCTAGCCAATTTCGTACGAATGTATAAAATATGTATGTTAGTATAAGTGCTCGTATTCCCTATAAAAACAAAATAAACAAAAATTCAAATCGCAGTCAATAGACTAACTGCCTATTCAAACCAACAACAAATTCTGTATTTTTTAAAAAACCGTTGCTAGGGATTTTTATATAGCAACAAGAGGCTTTAGGAAAGTAAGCAAAAATTTTAAAATATCAAAAAAAAATATCTGGTCCTACGGAATGTGTTTTTTTATGAATGAATTGCACTACTGGGTTGCTCGTAGTAGAAGTTGTTGTTGTTGTTGTTAATCGTCGAGCCTTTTTTTAAATGTTGACAGTGTATGTGTTTATTTACATACATGATACATATACAATGCTAATGCCTTAATCAAAAATATTTTAATGCAGAATTATAAGATAAACCTTTATTATCTTGCATATCAATATATGAACATATCGAATATGTAAATATACATACATATCAAACATGGCATTACGTACGATGATAGAGAAACAAAATGTTAATGGTAAACAAAATTCTGTCCTTCTGAATGTGTAGCTCTTTGCTTGCAGCCTAAACGGCTAAAGAGGTAACCTTTAAATTTGGTTTGTGTAATTCTTTTGACATTCCTCAGAGGGGTTTTTAAAACTGTATTATTCATTATTATTATTACAAATATTATTTTATTTACAAATAAATTGCACAATTGCATCGCACGTACTTGCTCTTCTTTAATATCAATTTTGGTTCTGATCGAATAAAAAAACGGTTCTATGGAAGGTACCGTTCTTAGCCTACTATCTTGAATTTTTTACACCAATACATATCCCGCACCTACAATAGTACACTGATTTTTGTTCATAAAAATTCTTAGAGCCGTTTTCGAGAAAAATAAGCTTTTACTTAATGGTTATATGACAGGTACTGTTAATATTTGAGCTAAAAAAAATTAAAAAGTCCTCTGTAGAATGTCAAAATAACCTTAAGTTCTAAATTTGAAGACGATTGGCAAAAACGTTTAGATTTTAGTCGAAAATACATACTTACAGACAGACAGACATTTATGTTTTTATATCATCGAATGTCATGTTTGATTGTTATCTCAAAATTTGTAATCTACATAATGCATAACTTGCATTATAGTACCTATAAACGCAAAGTAATAAATATCTGAAGGGTCTGTTAACGGTACCTTTCATGTATTCATAACGTTTTTTTATTTTCACCTCTCTCTAAACGGCACAAACCGTTATATTTGAAAAATTAAGTTGACGAATAAATGTTGGGCTCTATATCGCTTAAAATAGCCACCTCTAAGAGTATGCAGAACCAGTTATTCTGCAACTAGACATTTGCAAGTTATTGTATAAGAGCAAGTATGTGGCACGAATGCATTACTTGCGTTATATTATATTATATTATATTATATGCATATAATCGCAAATTAAAATTGTAATTGGTTACAAAAATTCTTAATATTTAATAAAAAAAAAGTCAACAACCACCTATCGACATCCCTTATATGAATATGCAAAAACCTACAAACATATTTGGTCACTAACTTCAAAGTCCTTACTTTCATAATAATGCCATTGTTGATTAGTTTCATTATTAAGAATCCATAACTTGAATCCATAGCTCAACAAAATAACATCTTTTTCCTTTTCTACCCATTATAATTAAAATCCAAGTCCTTGTACCTATGAATTTTCAATAAGAGTTTTCTAACGAAGTTCTATACACAATTTGCACTTAATTTGCACCTAACGCCTATCGGATTGGGAAGCGAAATTCATAATTTACAAATCAAAACCAAAATCTGTTTCTTCAAGGAAATTAATATATATACAAAAAGTAAGATTGTGTTTAAATTTCAAGAATGTATATGTATTTTTTTCGCAAACGGCAACAAAGCAAGTTGTAGTAAAATAGTAAACAAAAATTTGTAAATCTAAAGAATTCAAAAAATGTAAACAAAAGCTACAAGCAAAGGAAAATAAACAAAAATTAAAATGGTTGTCAGTTTTGTTTACCTTCCTAACTGCCTATTTCTACCAACAACAATTAATTGTTTACCTTAAAAAAACCCGTTGCTAATGATTTCTACTAGCAACGCCTAAAAACGCCTACATCAAAACGATTTTAACCAATGAAAATGTTTGTATCGTGCACAAATTACAAAAAAATTAATTCACCTCAGCTAAGCGAAACAAAACACCCTTAATAATCTTCTGGTCTCTTTCTTTTCCTTCCCTACTTACGTTCTCTTAATTCTCTCTCGCAAATCTAGCGGTCACAACTAGCGCCATCACACGAGCTGATTCCACAAGATTTTTTGATGTCCCATGATAGTACTATAGGCAGTGTATATACAATGCTAGAAGATGGTCAGACGAAAAATGACCACCATGAGAGTACTATAGAAAATGTATATACAATGTTTTTGCATTGAATATACACTGCCTATAGTACTATCATGAAGCATCATTTTTTAGTTCTGAATCAAATCGCAATGAGGCG
Source organism: Platycheirus rosarum (assembly GCA_963971375.1). Lineage (NCBI taxonomy): Eukaryota > Metazoa > Arthropoda > Insecta > Diptera > Syrphidae > Platycheirus > Platycheirus rosarum. The sequence goes on along the minus strand of OZ020510.1, from coordinate 29,390,496 downwards.
TGCTGAAATTGCCAATTGGTGTGAATATAGAATAAGTACAGACAAAAAAGTGTATTAAATACTGGTAAAATATCGGTAAAGGTTCTCGTCTTCACTATTTAGAGTTAGTTTCGAATCAACCAGGAAGATGGCCAAACGAAAAATGACCACCATGAGAGTACTATAGAAAATGTATATACAATGGTGGTGTACAAAAAGGGTAAATGACTACTAGGTATCTGCTAATTAATATTTTCAGCTGAATTCAATTAAAAGATATCCTTACTACTTAACCTTAGAGTTGAATTAAAGAACTTTTATCGCTGAACTCAACCATTTAAGTTTAAGAAGCCTCGTATTAAATGACATTCAGTTGTTTACATCTTTTTATTTAGAATCAGCGTCACCTTTTTCTTCTTCTTTGGGAATAGCATCTAAAAACATTTTATTTATTTTCGTTTATAAATCGCTTAAATCTATTAAAAATGTCGGAAGCATGGGATTTAGAAATAAAAGCGATTAAAAACAAACGCAATACCTATCGTGAAAAATTGGAAAAACGAAAGAAAGAACGACACGATATCCTTTCTTCCACGGCTACTTTATTATCGTCACCAAACAGTGGTATTACAAAAAATGATTCCTCTGAGGACACATCGATTCCAATCAAAACAGAAACAGGTACAATTTGTTCCTTCTTAATATTTTGGTTTAAATATCTACCACCTAACTCCACCACGCCTCCCAGAAACCGACACTGAGATCGAAAAGACTATCCTACAGATGCTGTCATCTAGCTCATTGGTGCTTCCTATTATATCAACTCAACTAACCGATAAGCTTGAAAGAAACCTTGAGAAGTCAGCCCCAAAAGAGCTAGTTAACTACATTTTGAATAAATTGTCTAATCAGGGTGCAATAGGGTAAGAAAAGCATTATGCATATACATCAATATTCCATCGTCGATCCTCCTGTTAAATTTAAGAGCAATTATTTAATTTTTTCATTCTTCAGGATCAAGAGTGTTACCATAGGAAAAGAAGTTGGCTGTGAAGTAATCTCTGTCCATCGAACAGCCGTCCTGAGTCTCTACAAAGAGTTTGTTTCCGAGTCCTACGGAGTCAATAATGATTTTAAACGAAAATGTAAGGAAATCTTGAATTAAAAATGTCTACTTTGTAATCACCTTTCGATTTCCAGATGAAAATGATGACGACGACGATGATAGCAATTCCAGGAAAGCTATCAAACTTGAATCTGATAGAAAAATTAACAAAGACAGCAGCAGCAATGATGCTTCCGATGACATTATGGTTAGTTAATTCACTTTAATCCTCTATTCTTTGGTTAGTACCCAATTTATTGTCCATCAGTCTCTTCTGTCAATGCCCTCGACTCGGGAGAAACAAAGCAAACAAGTGGGAGAAGAAATCCTTGAGCTCCTAACAAAACCGACTGCTAAAGAGAGATCTTTAGCTGAAAAATTCAAATCACATGGAGGCGCCCAGGTCATGGAGTTCTGCCCGTATGGAACGAAAATTGAATGCCTTAAAGCACAACAAGCAACTGCTGAAATGGCTGCCAAAAAACGTCGTGAAAATGAACAGAACACCTCATGTGATAAAGCAGACGATTCAAATGCCGAAACTAATTCCAGTGGCACTCCGGATGAATCCTCAACACCAAACTCTGAAGAATGCAAAAAAGAGGAACAAGTTGTTGCGCTATTAGCTGCTCCAACCGAAGAGATAATCATCAGTGAGAACTCTGACAAATGCACAAAATTACATTTTAAAAAAATCATACAATCGCACACGGATGAGTCACTGGGAGACTGCAGCTTTCTCAATACATGCTTCCATATGGCAACTTGCAAGTAAATTTTGATGTAACGCAGTCAATTCAGGATGTAATTCCTTTTTTTTAAGATACGTTCATTATGAAGTAGATGCCCATCCGAACATCAATAACAACAAGCACGAGGATGTCAAGACTAATCTCTGTATCAAGAGGAACACTGATCCAAGCGTCACATTGTACCCACCTCAATGGATCCAGTGTGATTTGAGGTAAGTTTAGAAACCTTCTTTTATTCAATTTAACCGTTTCGTTCTTTAGATATTTGGACATGACAGTTTTAGGAAAGTTTGCCGTCGTGATGGCCGATCCTCCGTGGGATATTCACATGGAATTGCCTTATGGTAGGTGATATGTGCTTCATAACGTATTTTTCCTAACTATTTTTTTTATTTAAGGAACCATGTCTGATGACGAAATGAGACAATTGGGGGTTCCGGCTCTTCAAGATGATGGTTTAATATTTCTCTGGGTCACTGGAAGAGCAATGGAATTAGGCAGAGAATGTCTTAAACTCTGGGGGTACGTAATGCATCAAATAATCTAAAATCTAAATCTTCAAAGTTTTCTCTTCCCATAGATATGAACGAGTTGATGAGCTGATTTGGGTTAAAACCAATCAACTACAAAGAATCATTCGCACTGGACGAACTGGCCATTGGCTAAATCATGGCAAAGAGCACTGTTTGGTCGGAATGAAAGGCAATCCAACCAATCTTAATCGTGGCCTAGACTGTGATGTTATTGTTGCCGAAGTTCGGGCAACAAGTCACAAACCAGATGAAATCTATGGAATCATTGAAAGACTGAGTCCCGGAACAAGAAAAATCGAACTATTTGGTCGCCCTCATAACGTGCAGCCGAATTGGATAACTTTAGGCAATCAGTTGGATGGAATTCGTTTGGTTGATCCGGAATTGATAACACAATTTCAAAAACGCTATCCTGATGGTAATTGCATGGCACCAGCGCAGGGCGCAAAGAAATAAAAATAAGTGAAATTATTTATAGTTGCGAACGAAAATAAAATATTTTTTTTATATATGTATATACATAGGTAAACTTAATCTCTGAAAAGTTTAAATTGATTGAAATTCAATCGTCGATCTAAAGCTTGTTGAGGACGGCCGTTAGACAAACTGTTAATTTGTCTCCGGCCCATCATGTGTGTCGAAATCTATATACCACTCGCAACACATGCCGTAGTCCATCCAATCACCTTGTGCTTAACTGTTGCTTGCTAACCACTGCAATCATCGTGATCTACCGTAAGATATTTGAAGTGTATAGATGAGTGACATCTGATTTTTTATCGTATTGTGATTTTTGTTTGAAATAATTTTTGTATGACAATTGTTATGTATTGGCATAGCACCTGGGACAGTTTTCTTCATATCATTCATTATTGCCTTATTTTCAGGAGCACAAATCTCAACAGTAAATCGACTTTTAACGAGTTTGATGCGCTGTCTGATTACATTTCGAGAATTGTTTCCCATTGCCCTCGTTATTACGGCTATTCTGGTCAAACAAAAACCCGAAGGAAGGCATTTCCAGATATTTGCGGGTTACATCACCTTACCCAACTGATCGATGTGCGTAACGGAATTTAATTTGTCGTGCCAGCTGATTGTTTATTTCGATCAAATCGTTCCAATTATTTTCTTTCCAATTTTTTCCTCTTATAAGCATCAGAAAAAAAATGTCTGATGAATTTTGCAACAGGAACAAGAAAGGTCGTCGTTGGTTCTGTTTTTTTGTGAAGTCAACTAACATATTTTCACTGATTGCTATAAACGCTCATCACGAAAAAAAAACCTTTTTTCATTTGTTTCAACTTTTTTCTTATGGTTTTTCCTGATTGCTATAACTATCACCTTAACTGGTCACTATGCTTCCTCGAAAGTGACATTGATGTGCTAAAATGATCACAAATGCAATTCCTAACAGAGTAAAAAGAATCAAACCCAATGAAAAGTCTTGGTTAAACTCGAAGTGTACAGAAGCTATCAGACAAGAAGAGAGTTTCCGATATTATAAAGCCAACTCTACAGAGGAAATTCGGAAAACCCAAAAAAAGACAACAAATTCTGCAATGTCCCACAGGCAGTAAAAAAAAGAAAATGTATAAACTTCATCGTATTTGGTTCCAACACTCATCATTGCCAATACTAAACGAATTAATTCACTGTTCAGAGACTGTGCTCGCAGCACATTTCGCTGCTAGCTCTTCGTTGTCTCACAGCAGAGTTTTAAAAGAATGCAATATTTTGAGAAAGTTAAGAAAAAACATTTCATCATCCTGATTTATGAATTCCGGACTTCATTTTGGACTTCAACTTTAGAAAGAAAAATCACCCGCCATTTTGAAGTCCCTTACTGGACCAGTCATTTTAGACCAGTCATGAATGAAGTCCAGTGATTGCATTCTGTGATTTTTTTATATATATTTTTCATTGGATTAACTGCAAAGTAAAAGCGCATTCAAAAAGTCTTCACGAAAACAAGTGAAGTCCGATGGACTTCAAAGGAATGGCGATGACTTCAGTCAATGCAGTGCATTCATGACTGGTCCAGTAAGTGACTTCAAAATGAATGGTGATTTTTCTTTCTGAAGTTGAAGTCCAAAAATAACATCAATTGAATGAACACCAAAATGTGAAGTGTTGGCTGTGACTTCAAGGGATTGCATTCTTTACAACCCTGCCTCACAGCAATGTTGCCCCTCCAGTACTTGAGAATGTAATATTTTCTATGGGACTGACTTTTTCCGCTCTCGTACAGTAGCAAGAATTCTCAAAGACCTCGATGTACACATACATATCCGCTTGGATACCCCCAATTCGGTGTTCTTCCACACAGGCAAAGCCACTGTGTTAGCTTTTTCATCGCTCTTATCAGCTTGTCCCTAAGAAAAGTGACCCCCTCCTCCTACCTACCAATGAAAGTTAACGTTCCATCTTTCAATGGACATGGAAACAAACGCTAACTAACCGCCGGTCTCAAAGACCGAAATATTCTTCATTACCGGCAGTATGACTTTCACAGCAATCGTTCCACTGGTGATCCGATGGCATATCTCACCGAACAGTGGAACAAATATTTATATCGCTTTGGCGAAAGTAAGATTATTGCGCTTGATATTTGAAAGGCATTTGATAAAGATTGGCTTGAAGATCTCTTATCGAATGTGGGCATTTTGGGGATCGATGATACTCTTGTTCGTTGGATTAGAATTAGAAGCTCTCTTCTGGGCCGATTAAATTTGTATTGGACAGCTTCAAGTTTGATTCCCATCAAATAAATGCTGGTGTGGCCTCCGTTCTGTTTCCGTCTCTCTTCCTCATTTTTTATACTTGCGATTATAGGTGCAAAAAAAATCTAGAAATAAAACATGATATTACGATGATAGAGAAGTCGAAAAAAGTGGCTCCGTCTGTCTGTCTGTTCGCACCTCTACAGCCTAAACGGATGGGCCGATTTGCTTCAAACTTGGTATTTAGTATTTATTTGGTAGTATCTCGGGGGGTGTTTTTCATTTTTACTTGCGATTATAGGTACTATAATGCAAGTTATGCATTCGTGTAAAAAAAATTGAGATAACAATCAAACATGACATTACGATGATAGAGAAACATATTTCAGTTACTGGCAAAATTCCGTCCGTCTGTCTGTCTGTACGGATGTATTTTGGACTGTAGCCTAAACGGTTGGGCCAATCGTCTTCAAATTTAGAACTTAAGGTTATTTCGACATTTTACAGAGGACTTTTTTGAATTTTTTTTAGCTCAAAATCATATAACCGTTATGTAAAACTTATTTTTCTCGAAAACGGCTACAAGAATTCTTATGAAAAAAAATCAGTGTACTACTGTATGTAAGCATTATATTTTGGTGAAACAAAAATTAATATGGTGGCTAAAAACGGTACCCCCCATAGGACCGTTTTTTCTTCGATTTTCTCGAAAACTGGTGATCCGATTACTATCAAAGTTTATATTCAGGCAGATGTAAGTAGCCTAAGTTATTTCACATTATTTTTTTTTCGAAAACTTTTTTTTTGTATTTTCAATATTATTTTTTTTTTTAAATCAATAATTTGAAAACGGCTAAGTGAATTTTTTTTAAATCTGTTTTTAAATGTAAGTTATTTTTGTGCTTAAGTTTGTATTCTTGAATTATTTTTTTTTAAAGTTGTTAAAAAAAAACCGTTTTATTTAAAAACCGCTTTTACGATTTTGAAAAAAATCACTTTTTTACATTTCTTAAAGAAATAAAATGGCTTTTAAATTATTTCACCCAATACAATTTAACGTAATTTATTCGAACAATCAAAAGTCACAGAAATCGAATAAATCCTTTGATTTTCACTTTAATTTTTTTAAAATTTTATTCTACAATGTGACCGCACATATGATTCTTGCAGAGTAACAACACACACACAGGAATGGTTGAGAGTATAAGTCACTAGGCCTTGGCTCCTTAAGGAGCTGTCGCGCCAATTAATGTATGTAATGTATGACCGCACATATGAGCAAGTCAAAAAATAACGGTACATGCCATACAATTTTTAACAAAGTTTGATTTTCTCAATAACGGCTCCAACGATTTTGATAAACTTTCAGAGTACTATTTTTTACAACAATACACCTTTTAATTAGAATGAACTTTTCGAAATTTGTTCTATAACGGTACCTTTAATAGAACCAGTTTCTTCAAATGCGGTTTTATCATAAACCATTATCCTGATTTCAACAGATTGCACACAGGAAGTTATTTATAATCCATTTAATATTGCATTTCAAAATTTTCAAACTTTTTTTTTGATTTTTTAAAATTTTCTAAAAAAAAAATGGTTTTTGAAATATTTGAAAACGAAAAATCACCCAGTGGGCATTATTTTCGTTGTTTTGCAATTGATATAAAAAAATAATTCCGTCAAGTATTGACTTGATTTTTTTGTAAAACATTTTTTTTCGTGAGATAAATATTTATTGGTGTCTTTTTATAAATTGATTAAGTAAAATTAATAGGCTTCGATAATGTATAACCTTTGAAAATGTTTTACTGCACATACACATATACAGGCATGCTTATGGGAATTCTAAGCCAGATTTTTAACATATTCTAACGAAATATCATTGTTTATAATAGATTTTGAAACTGGGCATAGTAAAAGAACACATCTACATTTTATAGTTTAAAATGTCAAATTTAGTACAAATATTCTTATCAATATCTTAAAAATATATGCATACGAAAAGATGTTTATTAAAAAGCGCAAAAAAAAAGAAAAAAGCCAACAAAAAATAAAATTCAGTGCGAAAATATTTATTTTCATCTCAAAAATAAATGCAAAAATATGTGTATAATCGCTATACGTCTTTTTTTTTTGTTGGGGGGGGGGGGGGGGGCAAAAATAAATAAATTATTAAAGCAATTATTTTTAAAGAATAAAACTGCTGGCAGAAGATAAGTTCTCAATATCGCGGGGCGTAGAGGGTTGAAATGAAACCGATAACCGGATATCATTTCTTCTTCTTGTTCTTTCCTGAAGATGGTGGTTCGGTTACACCCGTGATTGCAGCTAATTCTTTCTTAAGACTCAGCAGAACCTCAACTTCAGGCTTCCAAACTGCTGCATCTGAGGAACTCTTCAGTTGGCGAACTTTTTCACCCTATAATTTCAGATATCTATTAAAAATCTATTACTCGCTAATGATTTGAGATAATTCACCTGTTGGGCAATTTTTTGCTCTAATTCTTTAACTTTGTCGTCATTATTAGAGGCTGAAGGAGCTGGCGATTGAGCCTGGGCATTGGCAAGTTGTTTTTTAAGATCTAACAGAATATTTACTTCAGGCTGCCAAACTGATTTATCTGCTTTGCTCTGCTTAAGAGCACGCACTTTCTCACCCTGCGTATTGACCGCTTTCTCTAAATCCTCAACACTTGACAATGAGGCAGTACTTGCTGCTGCAGCAGGCGCTTGAACACTTGCTAATTGTTTTTTCAAATCGAGCAAAATATTCACTTCGGGCTGAACAACAGATTTATCTGCTTTGCTAAGCTTTAAAGCTCGCACCTTATCACCCTGAACATTGATTGCTTTTTCAAGTTCAGCAACACTCAAAGAACCAACAGTTGGGTTGGATGTTGCAGCAGCTGTCTGGGCAGCTTCTAACTTTTTCTTCAAATCCAACAATATGTTAACTTCAGGCTGCCAAACGGACTTTTCAGCTTTGCTTTGTTTCAAAGCGCGCACCTTGTCTGCCTGTTGGGCGACAGCTGTTTCCAATTCAACAACGGAACCTGTTCCACCAGAGCTTAAGCTTATAACCTGAGGACCTGCGAATTTCTTTTTCAGCTCATCGATACGTGACTGCTCGATTTTAACAAACAGAGGTACAGGCTTGCCGATCTTGTGACCACTCGGAAGGAACATTTTTGCATATCGGTGTTTTGGATTGATGGGCAGTTGCTTTGTGTTGAGTTGGTCGAACAACGCCCTCGCTGTCGTTGGCATGTAAGGGAACAATAAAGTTGCCAACAGACAAGCAATATTACAACACACGCCGATGATTGTTGCCGCCCGGGCCTTTTCATCGTCTGTTCCCTTAAAAAGCACCCACGGTTGTTGGGTTTGCATGTATCTATTGCCATGTCTCGAAATCGATAGAATATCTCGCACACCATTCCTAAGACGTGCTTTTTCCATGTTCTCCACATATTCACTGACATCACGATTTACCAAAACCAATAGAATCAAATCGTCTTCAGTTAAAGTCATTGGTGGAATGGTGGAGTCGTAGTTCTTTTCGCAGAACACCAGCGCTCTATTGACAAAATTACCCAGGTTATTGAGAAGGTCGGAGTTATTTCTGGCTCCAAGATCATTCCAACTAAAACTGGAATCTTGTCCTTCTGGTCGTGCCGATGCTAAGTAAAATCGCCATACATCCGCGGGAATACCTGTCTCCTGAGCATCGTTTCCAAAAACTCCAATACCGCGACTCTTACTAAACTTGCCACCTTCATAGTTTAGGTACTCAGTGGCCATAATGTTTGATGCCAGAGTGTGTCCTTTGTTCATCGCCAACAATGATGATGGGAACATTACTGTATGGAATGGAACATTGTCCTTTGCCATAAATTGAAACAATTCCACATTCATGCCAGCTTCAGGCTGCCACCATTTGGTGTAGTTGGATTCACTGTAACGCTTGGTCATTGACACATAACCAAATGGAGCATCGAACCATACATAGAAAACCTTTGATTCAAAACCTTTAAGCGGCACATTAATACCCCATTTCAAGTCGCGAGTGATACATCTTGGTTTGATACCTTCTCGAAGCCATGAAAGGGTTATCGAACGAGCATTACACGTCCATTCGTTTTTGTGTGAACTCTCATTAAACCACTCCTCGAGTTTTGGTTGGATTTTCTGCAGATCGATGAACAAATGTTCAGAACTGCGGGATACTGGCGCTGTACCACATGTCTTGCAGCGCGGATTGATGAGTTCAGCAGCGTTGACTAGCTTGCCACATTTGTCACATTGATCGCCACGAGCATCTTCGTAACCGCAATTAAGTTGAGGACAAGTTCCTTCTACAAACCTTATGAGAGAAAGGAATTACTTACTGAAACAGTAAGGAGACACAAAAAAAAATCACCGATCAGCTAAGAATCTATCACACTTTTGACACAAAAGCTGCATCATTGTATCGTGCAGAATGTATCCTGCCCCATAAAGGTCCTTGAAAGCCTCTTGAACAGTTCTAAAAAAAGGAAAAACTTCAAAATTTCGCAAATTCTTGGAAATACTTACCGAGTATGTTCCAGTATGGTAGTTCGTCCAAAATAGTCAAATCCGATGCCAAACCATCGATAGATTGAATTGTGCAACTCAAAATATTTGTCGCAGATCTCCTTGGGAGTCAGCCCTTCGGCAAGGGCTTTGGTCTCGGTCGCTGTACCGTATTCATCGGTACCACTTATGTACAGAGTATTATAACCACAAGTGCGAGCATACCTCGCATAGATGTCTGCGGACAGAACACAACCAATGATGTTGCCCAAATGGGGAACATTGTTCACATAAGGCAAAGCCGAAGTGATAAGAATATTGCGCTCGCCTTTTTTTGGAAGCACAGTACTTGGTTCTTTTCGTGGAGTAAATTCTTTGTATACAAACGCAGCTCTGGCAGCCTCTTTTGCCTCTTCGGTTACAGTATAATCAATATTTTCGTCGGTCTCGGCAAGCAGCTTCGGACTTTCGTGCCCAGGTGTGGAGAGAACGACATGATGCAACCCTCCGAAGTGGTTTGAATGCTGCAGGGATTTAAAACTCAACTCTTTGAGGGGTTGTTCAACTAAAGCAGCTTTGATTTCTGAAAGATCTCCGATCTTCTGATACCAAGCGAGAAGATTTTCAATGCTTTGGGCGCCTTTAAGAGTGTCATCGGGGGCTAAAAGGCACCATACACACAGATCGGCTGTGGATATTTTGTCACCAGCTAGAAATGGCGATGCTTTTAATCGGTTGTTGAGTTTCTTAAGTAAGGAATTCAGAATGCTATGAGCATTCGGATCAGCACGATGACCAACGCCAATATTATGGGCTAACGCCGGAGCTAACTGCGTAGCCGACCATTCTAACCACTTTAATGTTTAAAAAAAATTAATGAATAGGTATTTCCCTGATGAATTTTCGTATGGTACTTACTTCATTCCTAGACTTTTCTTCGTTAGGGACCAGCAACATTGCTGCTGCAGTGGTAGAAAACAATTGCAAACCACAATCAAGTTCCAGTACTGGTAAATGCTTTAAGCCTTTTATTGCAGGATCTACAAAAAGTTTGAAAAACCAATTGAAATCCATTTATATACACATTTCTGGTGAGTTACCATTGAGGTTAATTTTCTTGACTGTAGCATCCTTTTTAGCGAATTTCGTCAACACTAGTAGTTCCAATCCCATAGGATTACCCTCATTTGTATAGATAATCATGGTTCTACTTTAATTCTGGTTTAAGTTAAAGTAGTTGCACTTAATTTACGTGGCAAAAGTGTTGGGAAACACGCGATTGGTGCTTCTTGGTTTTTCAAGAAATTTTATTCAAAGAAGTCGGGTAGTCGGTGGAATGACAGCTAGAAAAACGTTTACGCTCTGTTGTCGTTGACGTTTCGATAACAGTTATGCCAAGTGTACATTAATATCAAAACGTACGATATTTAAAATTTAATAAATTTAACGTGATATTTGCTGCTATTCGAAGTTTCAAAATTAATTAATTAAATACAAAATTCATATCTTCAGTTCAAAATTAAAACTAATTATTGGATCTTGAAAAAGATTCATACAAAATCCAAAATGGCTATTTATTACGTGTTTTATTAATCCAAACACAGTAGAAATTTCTAAGCTTTGACAGTTGATAGCGGCCACATTATGGAAGCAGTCATTTATTTAGTCTGCGTTGCCTAATCACCATCACCATGAACGGATATAACATTCAACAACATGTGCGGATGATTAAATTGTTTTAACAAAATGGGTATTCGTTCCGAGCACTTCGCCAATTTTACGGTCACCACAATCGCCCTGACGAAAGGACTATTCGCACTTTTAATGTGTGATTTCATTGCTTCAGTAAACGATCAAGCAACATTCGTTCGTCAATGTGCAGTATAATCCGAGGCAGTCGATATCGCGTCGCTCATACGAAATCGGCCAGAACACAAAATGGTGAATTTTATGTAAAGACTTGGGTCTGCACCCGAAGAAAATTCAACTCTAGCTTAGGGCGAGATAAAATCTAATCAAAAATTATAAAAAAAAGAAAAATCTATTTTTGTCCATTGAAAAACATCATTAGAATTATATCGTAAAACATATTAATTTATTGGTATCACTTTCACTATCCTTTAAACTGACGTTTCTATAAAAAAAATTGTTTGTGTTTACTTGAAGAAAGAACAAATTTTTGCTACGAATAAATAAATAATAAACAAATTTGTTTCAATCACTAATTCAAAATGGGTGAACGCAAAGGCCAAAATAAATACTATCCCCCCAACTATGATCCGAAGAAAGGTGGTCTAAATAAGTTTCTCGGAACTCACGCTCTGCGTGAGCGAGCCCGGAAGCTGCATGAAGGAATCCTAATTATCCGTTTTGAAATGCCCTACAACATCTGGTGCGAAGGATGTAACAATCACATAGGTATGGGAGTTCGATATAATGCTCAGAAGAAAAAAGTCGGCATGTATTACACTACCCCGGTGTATCAATTCCGAATGAAATGCCACTTGTGTGACAATCATTTCGAAATCAAGACCGATCCTGGAAATTTAGATTATATCATATTATCGGGAGCCCGCCGACAAGAAAATCGCTGGGATCCTCTTCAAAATGAGCAGGTTGTGCCGGAGACAAAAGAAGTGCAAAAACGTTTGTTCGATGATCCAATGTATAAGTTGGAACATTTAGCAAAAGACATCAAATCTGGTGAAGATGCCAAACCTGTGCTGGAGAAATTATACCAAAGAAATGAGAACGTCTGGAACGACTGCTTTGAGGCTAATTCAAAGCTTCGATCTGAGTTTAGAGTTAAGTTTGTAAATATTTTTTTTATGAGAAAAATCGCTGATTTAAGTTAATTTAATTGCAGAAGCAGAAAAAAGAACTGAAGATTCAAAAAGATTTGGATGATAAATTGCTGCAAAGATCTAGTTTGGAAATCGGCCTTTTACCTGAAAGCGAACAAGATCGCCAAATGGCAGCACTTATGAAGCTACAATCGAAACCGGCCAATGAGCGGGAAGAGGAAAAAAGGTTAGAAATCCTGATGAAGCCGGCATTGCCGGGCTCAACACAAACAACATTTGGTGGCTTAAAACGACAAAAACTAATTAATGCAAAGCTTTCTTTGAAACACTTGGGAATCAAAAAGAAAAAAGAAGATGAAGAAATCGGAAGAGAGATATCCAAAGAAGCTGAGGTCGATAAGTGTCTTCCAAAACAAAAAATAGATAAAGAAGTTGAATATGACAAATGCAACGAACAGAAAAGAAACAACAATAGCTTAGCACTTGTATGCGACTACTCAAGTTCGAACAGCGATTAAAGGTTTTATTACCTAAATCCTTGAGTAACTAGAATGTTCGACTATAAATGAAACAGTCAACCAGTTAAATGATAAAGACTTATTTTATTCTTCCACACTACCATTTTAGTTCGATTACTTAAAAACCACATTTTCAATTACTTACATTTTGAAAATGAGATATCTTTTACGACATGTTAATTATCTGTTCAACTTTTAAGAGTTATGTTAATTATTAAAAGCTAATTTTAAAAAGTATTTAAATAAATGTTTTTTCACAGAACGATACTTAGAAAATTATATTTTTCGTTTCCTATTCTCATTTGTTTTGAAAATATTTTTGCCTACAACACAATAGCAGGAAAGGAATTACGAAACCCCAAGTCTAGATTAGCTGAAAATAAAGAAATTGTAGAAAGAAAAAAAAGGTTGGTTGTCTATAAAGTCGGTTTGCGGACGATAATTTTACGTGATGACGTCATAAGAAAACATTGATGGCAGCTACACCGACTCACACCATATACAATTCCATTTATCACGTCAAAAAAATCTAGTACTAAATAGTACTATTGTACCGACAACCTAGTACCATTCGGTACCCGGTGCGCGTTACTACTCCCTAGAAAAACCATGTTTTAATGTGAAATGCGAAAATAATGCTAGCGGGAGAAACCATTCACAGAAACGATCCCTGGACAATACTGTATTTACCAAATTTCATTAAAATCCGTGGGGCGGTTTAGGAGTACATACTCGACATACATACACACATACATATGTACATCTGATGTTCGTCTGGTGCTCAGAAAACGTTTGCGATAGATTTTGGTTGAAATAAATGCCCCACAAACCCTCTCGTTAAATCCACACACACACACACCATTATTACATCTACTTTCTACTTTAAGAAAACTCCGCCTTTTTTGTATTTCTTTTTCTCTTCTTGTTCTTTTTCATGTTCTTCCTGGTGCTTGCGATCAATTATGGTAGAACGAACCACAGTATCGCGGTTAGGATAAGTTATGAGTCTTATCAGCATGAGTCATGTTATTTCGTATATTTGTAGGCTGTCATCGATTTATAAGACGTTATCACGTCAAAAAAAGTGTTTTAGTAAACTACAGCAGAATAATCTATAACAGACAGTAGCCCAAGCCCAGTGTCAGCAGACTGAAAGAAATCTTTTTCTCAAGACATCAAAAGTCAAGAGCTGTTTTTCGATCCATAACAAAATCCATTCGTCCCTGGGATTCATATTCTACTTCCAACATGCTAGACTACATATCCATTAAACTAACATTCCCTCATCAGTCCTTCTACCTCGTATGTTTCTACATCCTTTTTGGCCAACCCATCTCATTACACAAGACGAAGTTATAATTTTGGCGACTTTAATCCTCAGGTCGGTCCCTAGCTAGCTGTTTCGGTCGGTCGAGGTCCTCTTCCACTTGTGTGCGCCACCTAAGTCTCGGTCTTCCTCTACTGCACCGTCCCTCTGCGGTGGAATCGAAGATTTTGCGGACCGTAGTATTGATGTCCATCCGCTCTATATTACCCATCCATCTGAGATATTGATTTTTTACTCTTTTGGCTAGGTCTGTGTCGCTGTAAGAGTACAGCCGGCACAGTTCTTCTTTGTATCTTCTTCTCTACTCTCCGTTAATACATACGGGGACCAAAAATCACCCGGAGAAACTTTCTCTCGAAGCAACCTAAGGCGTCCTCATCTACTTTTGAAGACGTTCATGCGTCTGCACCATAGTCAATTAAAGTTTATTAACTACAATAAAAAAAATGTGGTTTCCCTTCCTAACTTCTGTGGGAGGAACCAACCATCCAATGATCCATTTACCATGGAAAATATCTGTTATTACTCATATCCATAAAAAACGCCCTAAAAAACAATTTTCTAACTATCGACCCAACGTTAAACTTTCTCGTATCCGTAAGCTATTCGAAAGCTTTCTATGTATATAATATACTTTCTTTCCAATGTAAATCTCTGATATTCTCGAAACAGTAAGCGTTGGCTACAACTTCTAACCTTGATGATTTCGTAACTTTTTACTCTCTGTAATGGAAAAAATTTGACGAAGTAGACGTCATCACTACATACTTCAGCAAGGCTTTTGACAAATTTTTTCATAGTTTTATTCTTTTTAAGCTTTCTCTTCTCGGTTTCAGTCGTAACCATATTAAATGGATATCCTCGTATCTTTACAACATGCAATAAAGAGTCTCTTTCTTTTTGCTCTTTCAGTTCCTTTAATAGCCACCTCTACTGGAGCTCTGGAGTACTGCAGGGTAGCCAGCCATCTTGGACCTCTGTTGCTCATCCATTGCCATTAATGATGTCGAGAAGACAATTCAATTGTGTTCACTATCCCTTTATGCTGATGACGCAACAAATTTCAAGGTAATCTCCTCCTCTAGTCGTCATTCTATACTGCTCAAAATGACTTCACCTCAATTGATGCAGTTAAAGTTTTCTTGCATTTAACATTACTAAATGAGAGCTAATAACGGCTTTCTCGATCTCGTCAGATCTTATTATCTTCATATATTTCCCATAAACCGTATACACCTTATCCGCGATTTAGGGGATATTTTTGAATGCGAATTAAATGTTCGCTCTCATATTGACGATGCTATATCTAGAGCTATCTCCGCCCGTGGATTTATTATAAGGTAGTCCAAGGAGCTTCGGAACCCATTTGTATACATCGCAAGTATGGGCCCCATTAAGCAGATATCTAACGTCGTTTTCTGTTCTTTGCGCTGCGCTCCAGGGTCTTTACGACTTTAACGATTTCTCATCTAATAATCAATGTAATCACTTACAAGGCTTAAATGGTAGAATTTGGCCTTAATGCAAATATATTTGAAGGAACAACAACTATTATCAGTTGTTTTTTGACGTCATAACGTCTTATAAATCGATGACAGACTACACATACGAAATAACATGACTCATGCTGATAATGCTGATGAGACTCATGCTGATAATGCTGATAAGAAAAGTGACGCACTCTGCGATACTGTGGTTCTTTCAACCAAAGTCGATCGCAAGCACCAGGCGAACATGAAAAAGAACAGGCGCAAATTCCCAAAATAATTCCACTCAAATTCAAAAAGAACAAGCAGAAAAAAAGACATACAAAATAGGCGGAGTTTTTTAAAAGTAGAAAGTAGATGTAGATATTGGTGTGTGTGTGTGTGAATTTAACGAGAGGGTTTGTGGGTGTGAGTTAACGGGCTGTATGTTGGTGTTGCTGCCATCAATGTTTTCTTATGACGTTATCACGTAAAATTATCGTCCGTAAACCGACTTTACAGACAACCATTGACAATTATTGAGTTTTATTACATCATTATATCTACCTATTTATGCGTCCTAGAACAGGATGAGCGGTCTAACTAATGAGCCCAACGTTCATGCTAAGGCGAAACGCATATGGAGTTAAGGATATTAAACTTTTTCATTTGAACTAAATAGATAAAGAACTTCATCATTATTTCACAGCAAGACCCTTTGTCTTAGTATTCCTCTGAAAGCGAAACCGCTTCCCAAGAAGCGAGAATTTCCATCAAGGCATTTAACATAATAAAAATCGCAGTTTTTTAATTCTTCTCTGGCCCGTTTCATCCCATTGCATCTCTTGAAAGCTGTTACATCATCCTGAAACTAATAAGATCCGTTTTTGTTGGCGGGACGCTGGAGTAAGAAGGTAAACCGGTCGTCAGCATTATTCTATCTATATTATATATCCCATTGATCCAATAGATCCAAGCTGGTGGTTAGGTTAGTTCACCTTTCGGGAATTTCGCCTGGCATTTTTAGTTGCGATTTAGGTACTAAAATACAAGTTATGGATTCGTGTAAAAAAAATTACAATCAAACATGACATTACGATAAAAAAGAAGTTGAAAAAAGTGGGTCCGAAAATTCCGTCCGTCTGTGTGTCTGTCTGCTCACGCCTCTATAGCCCAAACGGATGGGCCGATTGCTTCAAACTTGGTATTTAGTATTTATTAGGTAGTACCTCGGGGGTGTTTTTCATCTTTGCTGTAGGTCGAAAAATAACGGTACCTGCCATACAATTTTTAACAAAAAGTTTGATTATCTCGAAAAAGGCTCTAACGATTTTGATAAAACTTTCAGGGTGCTATTTTTTACAACAATGCATCTTTCAGATAGAATTAATTTTTCTAAATAATCTATAACGGTACCTCTCATAGAAGCAGTTTTTTTTCAAATGCGGTTTTATCGTAAACTATTATCCCGATTTCAATAAAATTTTGCACACAGAAAGTCATTTATAATTCAATTAATATTGCATTTCAAAATTTTCAAAAACTTTTTTTCGATTTTTTAAAATTTTCAAAAAAAAATTTGGTTTTCGAAATATTTTGAAAATGGGTTGATCGAATTTTTTTAAATAATTTTTCCAGATGTAAACTATAGATTTTCTTATAATAACTTACTAGAAAAAAATTTAAATATTTTTTCAGAAAGTTTTTCAAAAAAAAAACGACTTTTTAAAAAAACTGGTCGAACGATTTTCAATATTTTTTTTCCTCGATAGACATTTAGTTTTCAAATTTTATTGCATACTTAGTTTTTCCGAGAAAACTCTTAAACTAATTAAAAAAATGAAAGAATTATCTGAAAAAAAATTATTTTTTTTATTTTAATAGACGTGTAGTTTTCAATCTGGCAATAAATTTTTCGGAGTTGGTCTTTTTGACAACTTGATTTTGCCATTTCATAATGAATAGACTTACTCCTGAACAAGTTTGCAAACTGTGCAAGACCCGAATGAGTCCTTCCGCCATCGCGCGCAACAATTGGAGATGTGTCCATCAACTTTGTGGAAGATTTTGCGGAAGAATCTTGGTTTGCAGGCTTAAAAAATCCAACTCGTGCAAGAATTGAAGCCGAACGACCATCAAGCGCGTCACACGTTCGGTGAATGGACCCAAAATGAGATGGCCACCGATCCCGATTTTCACAAAATTGGGCCTCGGCTGGATTTCATTCGAGCCCCTTTACCGAAATCATTTTTAAAACATAATGCAAATCCTTATCTTTATAATAAAGCTAAATTCTTGGCCATAACATTAAACTATATGCGTTTTATTTCTTCTTGAAAGCCACACGTCTAAAAACACCCTATATATACATACATATGCAGCCACTAAGCAATTATATAACATAACAACAAGTTCGTACGACCCAGTCGTGCATTTTTTTAAATTTATTCGACGATGTGACCGCACATATCAGCAAGTACGTGCGATGCAATCGTGCAATTTATTTTTTTTGTAATGCTTTTTAATTACTTAATTTAAATGTAATTATTCCCAAAATTATCCTTTTCCGTTGCTATCAGTTTTTTAAGTTAATGATTACCTGTTAGTTAACCTCATCGCTCAAGAGATTTCTTTCAAATTTGCCAATTACAAAATCTTAATTCCTCAAGCGCTTATTAAATGCAACTAAGAAAAATAGAACAAAACTTTAATCTTCGGAACTAAAAAAGTACACAAATCTAAGAGATCAATTAGTTCTCTCATACCTACTTCAGATCACAATAAAAAAAACTAAATTGCCAACAATCACTTCTAATGAGCAATTAAAGTGTTTCCGTTTCCCATTTATGTTTATTATCTAATGTTTTACAATAATAAATTTCACAAGTCTCAAAGCAGTGAAAGTTATTTATAACGCCTCAAGACAATTAAACCAACACAAAGGAGTATAATTTTGCGAGAAATGCGTCGTGACACATGCTGACAGTAACGGTACAATATTAGTATGGCAATCACACATGCGTGATGTATAAGTTTTGTTTCAATATTTATTTTGTTTTAATAAAAGGCAGTTAACTTATGGCTATTGCTTATTACACAATGATTTTATAAACTTGAAATTATGACTTGAATACATAATTTTAAGAATTATTATTTTTTATTATAGGCATACCTTTGTTTTAATTAAAAAAATATGTATAATTTCTTAGTTATGTAAGTTATGGTAGGTAAGTGTAACTGTCCATTTGTCTAAAATTATTTTCAAGTATTGACACAATTAGCATATTATTATTTAAAGTTTGTCGCTCAGCTCTTTCGTTTAGGAGTTTTGGACAAATTATAACAAATTAATTTACTATTATCCATTGGCTCATAATAAGCCGCAAAATATAGAAAAGAAATAGAACCTAAGAATGAGTTTGTTTTCAGCGAATGAAGAGTTTTTCATGAGTTTTGTTTACTTTTCTGGTCGAAGAAATAAAAAAAACAGATCACCAGGCCGATGTTCTAATAAAAGACATATATCCTAAGGAAAAGAGGGTACCCAGCACCCGGGTGACATATGTTTTTTTTTAAACACACCTCTAACTATCAGTTCCTACTCTGTCTCTGGTACAGAGATTGGGTTCCAACCCCTTTATAAGGTATTGGTGATGGAAAAAGAGAGAAGGGGAGGATAGTTACCATTAAGACACTTCTTCTTGCATTATTTAACAAATGAATTTAATTACAAACAATTTGATATTAAAGGGACATTCTTTGTATTTAAAAAATTTCTGGGTTTTGCCCATACCTCTCATAATTAACAATGATATTGGAAATGGAAAAAGCTCATATTTTGGGAATGCTTGCTGATTACACTTTTTGAAAAATCATCAAGGGGCTCTTTGGCTGCTTAAATTCTGAAAAAGATAGTACCGATGAACGTATGGAATTGTACCACAACTGCTAGGTGACAGTTAATGTTGCTGTTCCCAATTGCTCCGGTTGAAAGGGACAACAGAGAAGTGCTTTCAGTAGAAGGAGGATGTTGGGTAAATCAATGGGAAAACTTTTTTCAGAAACTAAATTCCAAGGAATTCCTCTGGTGAAGAACAAATATCAGTAGCTGCTGATGTTCCTCGTACCTTCACTTTTCATTGAACATATATATATGAGCGTTTGTTTAATTGTCATATCATACCACACTCCTGCCCATGAACATCCACTTCTGTTGATGATGAAGAATTCTTGATCGACAAATTTTGCCACAATATATCAGGGTAGTGACTTAGTAAGGCCAGCTTGCCTTGAAAGTAGCGATGTGTGCATTTAGCGCAGTGGAAATGGTCGAAAAGAATCATCTTTGGTATGCACAACATGTGACTTGTCCAATTCCCTTAAATTTGAGCTAAAAGGAAGTTTTTCATTAGGGTGATCATAGAGAAATATTGGATCCAGAAAGTACGTGTTGGTGCTTTTTTTTTTGCTTCCAAATGGTTCACTTTTCATTTGCTCCTGGATTTAGGCAAAGGAGACAATCATGTCGATTGTGACTGCTGTTATTGTTTCCAAGGATCGCAGCATATTTGCGACATCTATATATATATATATAGATATAGCTATAGCTTGTGACGATATGACAGCATTTTCGAGAATGATTTGTGCCAAAACGCACCCTATGATATATGAAATCCTCCTAGTATCATTACAACTCTGCTCTGCGACGTATCATTTAAACAGGCTGATCAAACGTCATACAATAAGTGGTGAGCGGTGAGCATAATATTGTAGGGCTGTGTGCAGCGTGTCAAAATCGCTGGGTGCATTATTGATGAATGGCAGAGTGATAATTGTTGTTCGTTCCGAATTAACCTGCCCGCAAATCATTCGCATATAACCCTTCCATTTAGAATCGACGGTATTTATCAGATGGATTTTGCTGAGAGCCATTTAACACATATCCATAACACATTTTAGAGCTTTGGTACGATCACCTGTGATTTTAATTGCGGGTACATGGCAACCCCTTACATATTTCTGAAAAAAGTAACTAGATACATGGGTATTTTGATTTATTGTTTATTTTCAGGTTTAGTTTGCCTGTACTAAACACTTTATAAAATAAATTAAAATTGTAGGAAATACAATTGTAAAGTTCTTGAAAACATACAAAATAAATTGCACGACTGGATCGCACGTACTAGTTCTTATGTTAGATAATTGCTTAGTGACTGCATATGTATATAAAGGGTGTTTTTTTAGACATGTGGTTTTCAAGAAGAAATAAAACGCATATAGTTTAATGTTATGGCCAAGAATTTGGTTTGATTAAAGATAAGGGTTTGCATTATATTTTAAAAATGATTTTGGGGAAGTGGCCGCCTCATCTGGATTTAAAACAATTTTTTTTTAGAAAATTCTTTCATTTTTTTAATTAGCTTAAAAGTTAATATAAATAAATATGCAATAAAATTTGAAAACTAAATGTCTATCGAGGAAAAAAAATATTGAAAATCGTTCGACCAGTTTTTTTAAAAAGTCGTTTTTTTGAAAAACTTTTCGAAAATATATTTTAAATCTGTTTCTAGTATGTTTTTATCCGGGAAAATTATTTTAAAAAATTCAATCAACCCATTTTCAAAATATTTTGGAAACCAATTTTTTTTAGAAAATTTTAAAAAATCGAAAAAAAAAGTTTTTGAAAATTTTGATATGCAATATTAATTGAATTATAAATGACTTCCTGTGTGCAAAATTTTATTGAAATCGGGATAATAGTTTACGATAAAACCGCATTTGAAAAAAACCGGTTACATGAGAGGTACCGTTATAGAACAAATTTCAAAAAAAATCGTTCTAACTGAAATATGTATTGTTGTAAGAAAATAGCACCCTGAAAGTTTTATAAAAATCGTTAGAGCTGTTTTTGAGAAAATCAAACTTTTTGTTAAAAAAATGTATGGCAGGTACCGTTATTTTTCGACTTAGAGCAAAAATGAAAAACACCCCTTGAGATACTACCTAATAAATACTAAATACCAAGTTTGCAGCAAATCCGCCCATCCGTTTAGGCTGTAGAGGCGCGAACAGACAGACAGACAGACCGACGGAATTTCCGGACCGACTTTTTTCAACTTCTCTATTATCGTAATGTCATGTTTGATTGTTAACATTTTTTTTGAACGAATCCATAACTTGCATTTTAGTACCTAAATCGCAAGTAAAAATAGATGGAAACTTTTTGTTGTATTCAGAATTCGAGTTAGTAAATTATTAATATAACGGATCAGAACTTGTTTTAACAAAAATTCAACAAAATTCTGATACCTGACTCAAAACCGTTTTAACTGCTAAAAAGTTGATGTGCTCATGACTCATGCTAAACGCGATACGGTGGTTCTTTCAACCAAAATCGATCGCAAGCACCAGGCGAACATGAAAAAGAACAATTAAAATTCAAAAAGAACAAGAAGAGAAAGAGAAATACAAAATAGGCGGAGTTTTGTTAAAGTAAAAAGTAAATGTAGATATTGGTGTGTGTGTGGATTTAATGAGAGGGTTTGTGGGTGTGAGTTAACGGGCTGTATGTTGGTGTTGCTGCCATCAATGTTTTCTTATGACGTTATCACGTAAAATTAACGTCCATAAACCGAATTTACAGACAACCAACTCTTTCTATAAAAAATCCGAACCCAAACCATACTTTTAAGACCCTACTTTGTATTTGAATTCAATTTGATGTGATGCTTAAAAAGTCAACAATAAAGTCAATGGCATTTAGTTTTCATCAACAATGATAAACATCTATAAAAAAATACACCCACTTGTCAATTGGTTTTCTTCACTTCGTAAAAAAAACCCATTAATTTGCATTTCCCCATAAAATTCTTTTACACTCAGCTAGGCCTGAACCATAAGCACCAACCAATGGAATTTTAACCAAGATAAGGCATTGCACAAAAATAGCGCAAGAAAAAAAAATAACAATAAAAAAAGAATTTAGAAAAAAAGTGAAAAACCACTTTGCACTTGGTAGACAAACACCAAAGTATCCACCACCAGTATGGCGATATCACAAAAAACAAGAAGTTACCAAAGTTAAGCCATGTCTAACGATTGAGGTTTAAACCAAAAAAAATATATATATCTAACACCAAGCTCTCTTCTGTACTCTCATTCACAAGACCACAAAACTCAAAACCGGCCAAAAGAAACAATTGGATTATATGCGACTTGAGACTGTATGTGTGTCGAAGGTGACTGTGACTGGTATCTTTCTTAAGCAGGGTCTGCTGAAAGAAATCCAATTGCCAAGCGTCAGTTTTTTCCGAACCATCGTTTTGAACTGAGGCTTTTGGATGTATCTTATGCCTGGTTTAAGCCGTCGCGAATCACAAGTGTTCCTTTGCTGTTGCGGTCTATAAAATTAATGGTCTTTCTAACTTTCTGATGATATTTCGTGTGAGAGATAAAATATCTGTGATCAAGTGAAAAGTTTGCTTTAACATTCTGTTAAGTGACAAAAGATAATTGCGTGTATCTACAGATCGAAAAGGGAGTGCAGCGAATAAGTTTTTAATCTTTTTGGTGAAAACAATTTGCCTAGTTACCCAGTGAATGTGAATCGGGCCACATAACCACATTTTTCATATTTTTTTTTGTTTGTATATTCTTCTCCGGAATCCGCCTTACTTTTCATTCCTCGTGAGAGGTGCAAATCTACACGAAGTGAACAAATAAAAAAAAAATAGATTGTAAAGTGAACCTCGTCATCACTGAGTGATCCAAGAAAGTTGAAAGCAAAAAAAAAGTATCTTTACTTTATGTGAAGCTGTGCGCCGCAAATTCCGGATGTCGTTTACGTTATGAATTGAATCGCGTGAATCGAAACGTCGCCGTCTGTCGTTGATGTTGATCTCTGTTGGTTCTTCTACTCGTATATGACAACAGTGTGCTCCACAGGTTCGACTTGTACGTATAGTGCTAATAAGGAATGTATGCCTCGCGAACCCCTAATTCCCTCGTGTCCCCTGTAATTAAAGAAGACAAAACAGGTAACCTATCTGCAAGTGGACACTGAGGATAGTCGCGTATTGAAAAGTTGAGTTGAGCACCTGGAACAAGGTGCTTTGATCGAACAGATGATAATTGCAAGAAGCTTGTAACGAAACATCCGTTTTTTGTGCTATTTTTCTCGTGCACCGGAAAGTTGAACGCCATTTAGTCAGAAACCAACTTTTCGATTAATCACAAAAGATACTATTTCAATCGATTTTATTTATTGAGAAAAGCAGTGGAATTTATCAAAGGTAGGATATTTATCTAAACACACATTACTTGTAAGATACAAAAATAAAAATTTTTCTCCGACTTTAAGAAGGCTTGATAGTCAAGTTCATCGGAATGGTATTCCCTTATGAACTCCGTGCGGTGGTGCCGCTTCAGAGATATTTCTTCGTGAAAGTGAAAGCCAATGTCTGAGGGACACGCAATTACTCCGTTTGAGTTTTTTTTCTTCTTTTCAACTTGTCCAAGTTAAAAGACCATGTTAACCCTTCTTTGGATTGAATTCCTTAATTTGTTAAGAGGATTTTGAAGATTATAAGCCATTAGTAAGTTTCTCGAGTCTTCAAAGTTCTTAACTCTCAATCTGCAGTCGATTGATGATGATGGGATGGTTAAAGTTCAACGAAATAGAAAGTTTTATTTTCTGCCTGCGGAGATAAAAAAAAGAAAAATGAATGAAAATAAGAAAAAAAAAATCACAAAAGTTGCAAAGAAAGATAAAAAGAAGTAGATACTTGCAAATCTTTTTTTTATATTTATTTTTTCGTTACAGTTTGTAGTTATTGAAATGATGATGAAGACATATATTTGTGTCTGTTTAGCTTTTAGTCTTTTAATTCACATGGCTTGCTTCAAATTGGGTGGTTACTCAACATCACCAAAGCATTTTAAGGTTTAAACGGTAGTGGAGTGGTTTTTGAGCCATAATTTCATAATGTTACGTAAGACACATAGTGTACTATATGGAGAATAGTTTTAAGATGAACATTCCGATAAAAATTGGTTAAATGCTGATAAGATGGAGTAATATGTCGTTTGAGTATAAAAACTGAAAACAGATGTCTACCTTATATTTATTTAAATAGAAAAAATGTTTTTTTTTATTTTCGATACTTAAACTTGGCTCAAATTTGTTAATAAATGATGTGGACGAACTTTCTTTTACAGATTAGTTAATTTGAAGAAATATTGATAATGATTCTATCATTAATTAAGGAGAAGCAAAAAAGATGGCAATCTGTTAGAATACAAAGGACTTTTTGGGTTCAGTAGCAAAACTAAATAGAATAGTAAATGTGATAAATCAGAATCTGAATTCTTCGTAGTTATTTTAAAGCGTAATTGAACCCTAGAGACGCAAAATATATTCTTTTCGATATGCGGCTATTACTGTACAAGACATAAATCAAACACTCGATAGTTTATAAAAGATTATGGCGCCGGGTTCAGACACTATTCCTTCCGAATTTCACACCTTACAGCTCTATTAATAAAAAAAAACGCCTATTCTACCTTTATTCCACGAGTAAAACTAAACCATGGAATAAGGCTTAATCTACAGACTAAAGTACAAATAACAAATTATAATAAATTTTACACATCTGGTATTTGGTTCTTACTCCTTCAGTAAACCACTTTCTTCGGTGGACTAGCTTAGGAAACGTCAAAATTTTGTCGTCGCAGAAATTTTGTTTTATTGATAATATTTTGCGATAGTCCACGGAATAAGGCCTAACCTTTCGCTATTCCACGTTTATTAATTTCCCTGCTAATGAATAAATTTTTTTTAATGAGATGGTACCCAACGGTTTAACAGAAGTGCTTATTTTACCGATTCACAAGAGGAGTTTACTAGTAACCCAGAAAATTATAGAGGAATCTCGTTGCTGAGTGCCCCGTATAAAATTTTGACGGCGTTCCTCAAAAGGCGATTGGATGATTGGATAAGGCAGAACAATATAGTGTAGGAATGCTTACGAAGGGTTCAGGAAATGTTACAGAGTGGATTAAGTTTTTCTACTGAAAATTATATTGCGGAATCGTCCCAAAAGCAAAACAAGAACTTTATAAAGAGTGTTTCAGAGGCATAGAACTTTTTTTGTTTTAAATAAAACACAGCAAATTCATGGAATTACCAAAATTTTGGTTATATTAACTCACAAGTTTTATGGCATTTAAAGTTAAAAATAATTTCTGGCATATGGCCTCCGCGGCTGCGGCTTATGAACGTATCATGTCGGTCAAATGTTCCATACATTTTTCGAATTCAAATTATCAATCAACGGCGCGGCGGCGTCGGATCGATAAATTCGGGACCTCTGTCACACTCACTTCTACAACGGCGATGGATTCTTCTGTACGTATGGTGCGGCT
This sequence comes from Platycheirus rosarum, assembly GCA_963971375.1. Taxonomy (NCBI): domain Eukaryota; kingdom Metazoa; phylum Arthropoda; class Insecta; order Diptera; family Syrphidae; genus Platycheirus; species Platycheirus rosarum. The sequence continues at coordinate 29,364,310 of OZ020510.1, read as the reverse complement.
CGATTTGGATGAATATTATCCAAAAGATAAATGCGGTCATGAATCCATCCATGGATCCATAGTATTGCGTATTAGCCGCTCAGATAAATGATTATGCGCACCGTAAACTTAACGAAGTGCGGTATAAGTTTGGCGAACAGAGCGCAAATTTGTGAAATAGATTTCCACAATTTGTAAATGCTGTTTTGGCGATTTGCCAAAGTATACTAAAAAAAGTGAAACACAATTTATTAGTATGACAACAAGTTTGAAATTTATCCCTACCTCTAAAAAAACACATTTATAAGGTTTTAAAAGAGTTTGAGCAACTGAGCAATTGCTTACTTACTACGAACTGCTTTTGCTTCGTTAGCGAAGCAATAGTTTTGTCAAGAGACCATTCTAAAGACTAGGACTTACGAAAATTATTTTGGAAACCATAACGAAATTGAGAAAACTGAATTAAAATACATATATAAATATACACATTTTTTCTTTTGAAACTTCATCACGCTAAATTATATATTTCGTCATTTTTACTTGCGATTATAGGGACTATAAGGCAAGTTATGCATTCGTAAAAAAAAAAAAAAAAATTCTAACAATCAAACATGATATTACGATGATAGAGAAGTCAAAAAAAGTGGGTCCGGAAATTCCGTCCGTCTGTCTGTCTGTCTGTCTGTCTGTCTGTCTGTCTGTCTGTCTGTCCGTATCGATATCTACAGCCTAAACGGTTGGGCCGATTTGATTCAAACTTGGTATATAGTATTTTTAGAGTGCTCTACCCGACACTTTTTGGAATTGGCATTCTAGCTCCAAAACTAACGGTACCTGCCATGTAACTTTTATTAAAAAACTTATTTTTCTCGAAAACGGCTCCTACGATTTTGATTAAACTTTCAGAATGGTGTTTTCTGTGCAAAATCTATCTTTTAATTTTAATGGATTTTTCAGAAAAAGTTTTATAACGGTACCTCCCATATGACCGGTTTTTTTAAAATCAGACTTTCTCGTTAACTAATTGATTGATTTTGATGAAATTTTCAAAATATGTAGTGTTTTATGATTTAAATAATATTGTTTATCAAAATTTTCAAAAACATTTTTTTTTAAATTTTAATAATTTTTTTTAAAAAATATTTAGTTTTTTGAATATTTTGAAAACGGATCTATAGATTTTTTTTAAAATTTTTCTCCTAGTATAAACTATAGATTTCTTAAAATTGACATACTAAAAAAAATTTTAAAATATGTTTTCGAAAAGTTTTTCAAAAAAAACATTTTTTTGAAAAAACTGGTCGAACGATTTTGAAATGAAAAATTCATAAAATAGAAAACAGCAAAAGAAATAAGATGGCTTACAACATTTTTTCCAAAAAACGTTATGAGTAGTGTTTTTTTGAATTCATAAATTTTTTTCCCCAACATTTTATTTCATATTGCTCGGCTAAGCCCTAGCCAAGCCATTAGTCAAATAAAAGAAAGTGACAACCTACATTACATACATACTTACGTATTTTAAAGTATTGTTCATCATCATAAAAGCACAGAATAAAAAAGGAAGCCTTTGATAAACACACAAAAACAACTAACAAATAAAAAAAACTATTCGATTACTACTGAATGCAAAAATTTCAATCGAGAAAACAAAAGTTTACACCTTCCTATAAATAAACAAAACCACTGTGTTAACTTTTAATATTGTCTCTATACCTACTGGCTTAACAGTAGTTGGAACACGTATCTTAATTTTAGTACCTACCTTCCTTCCAACCTTATTATAGGTACCTAAATCCTTTATAAATTCCATTGGTCCCATATTGGGACGTATAAAGGTCCCTTTACCTAGCATTATTGCCATAATGCTGATTCCCACGAATTTTTATGCCAGTTGTTCAAATTTTTCCATACCAAAATGAAAATTAAACTGAAAAAAGTCTTTCTTTTAGCAAATTATATTATAAACAGTAAACAACAAGTTGATACACTAAAAAACTGCAAAAGCTAACAATCCTATATATTTATGTGTTTATCCCTTTGTCGTGACGCATGTTCGTTCGAGCTTCACCCCAAAACGATTCTAAGGAAGTTGCACGTCATACAAAAAATATTAAAATAAAATCTTTGTCAAAAAGACGCACTTAAAAAGGATTAGCACATAAGAGCAAGTACGTGCGACCCAGTCGTGCCTTTTATTTAATTGAATTTAGTTTGAGAATTTCTTCCATGTTTTTTTCTGAAAGTACATTCATAATTTTATTATAATTAAAAAGCGAGAATTTCATTCCAGGTATTGAACTTGGACTTTCGACAGGCGTTAAAGCGGCTTTATTAACAAGATTATCTCTTGTATTGCTTCGTTTAGAGTGAATTTTGTTATAGAATTTGTGTACTAAGCTTTACAGAAGCTTTTACTTTTAAGATTTCAACTTATCTATTTTAGGAAGCTTTTAAGATTAAATATTAAATATTAAAGAATACTATTTTTTTCCTTTTTACAACTTTTAAATTTAGTTTAAATGTTTTAAAGAAAATATTACTGAAAAGTTATGTACCTTAAAAATTATGAACAAAGTAAATAAGTTATAGAAGCTTTAACTTGTCAAATCCGAAAAATTGGAACTCATAATCGTTAGTTGGGATAGGCCATTTTGTCTGCATTAAACAAAATATGTGTTATTAGACATTGTTCCGCTAATTTGTTTATTAGGTTATCAATTTGGGATGTGTCTTCTTTTTCTACTTGAACATCTTCGCCATTAGTTCTCAAATTTGATTTTTTTTTCAAAGGCATGAATTATGGGGGAAAGGTATTTTCTTCAATTGAGTTAAATTTACTTAAAGCTTTTCCGTATTTTCTGCAAGTCCTCCTTTCATGTCAATAACCACGACAAACTGTCTTTAGTGCTGTTCGCCACTAGAAAAGGTCAGAACATTCCAGCTTGAAAGCTAAGAAAAAATGTTTTTATACTTTTTTATTCATTACATTCATTGGAAAACTCTATACGGAGCTACCATCAATTCTCTTACCAAACAACATCGATTTAAAAATTCTTGTTAAATTCATTCATTTATTCAAGTGGTCTAGTGTCGTGAGCGCTCATGACACCTTTTTAATTCTTTTGTACCTTTTTAAACTTTTATTGAGTTTATTTACTCAATTTATTTGTCAGAATAAGACAAATAGGTAATACTTAGATATAAATATCAACTTATAGTATGTCAATTATTCAATTAAAACAAAAGAGCTGAGGCCCAAACTCTAAGTTGGCTTTAGAGCAACGACATTAAAGGTTTTCGCATAACGATATGGTGGCAACAAATTATTTTTTTCATAAAGAAAACAATTTAATATATATACATACATATAGGGTAGGCTTTATATTATAAAATTCCATTTGGAAGGGGAAAGTGTAAGCCATCACAAACACAAAAGTGAAACTTAATTGAATCATACGCATTAAATCAACTCAACGAATGAATGATTTTACTGTTCATCTTAAGATAACTTTAGATGCTTTAAAATTTGTTAATTTGATTTGAATAAGAATAAGGTATTTGACTTGAAAAGAAAGCTTCATTTATACATTCTAGAAATGCCGCATGCTCCTACTAAGGTGTGACCAAAAATATGGAAATAATTTGATAATGGCTCTTAAATTGATGTTATTTATTTGGCTTTGGAAGTATAGTGAGAGGACAACCTGGTAAAACGTTACTATGTTGTCATAAATTTATTTAAATATGTGAACACATAAGACATCAATAAGATATAGATATTTAATTTTTATTTAGGAAAATGTTGATATATCGAACATCAAATAATTATTTTTCTACTTAAAAATGCTAAATATTTTAAACTTTGTAAATTTTTGTTTTACTGTAAAGTTATAATAAATATTTTCCTTTATTTCAGAAAAAGAAAAAATGGATGGATGGCCAGTCTGCATAAAACGTTAATAAAATAACAATTTACCACCAAAATTTAAAGTGTTCAAAAAAATAGTTAAAAAAGTGTTCCTAAATTAAAACAAAAGTGTTTTTAAAAAAAAAAAGGGATTTACTCAAAAAAATATGTTTTAAATTAAAAATTCAACTTAAAACTAAAAATGTCAACAAATAAAAGGATTTGGAATAACATAGCATTATGCCTTGTGTTGGTTCTGGTATTTTGTGGTAAGTAGTTTGTTTTGTTAGTATTCTTATCAGCGAACTAAAAGTAGAAAAAAATTTCTCCTTTTCATTTGAATAATTTTCAACTTCGTTCCGACTTTTTTAATCAAAAACAACTTTTTTTTTGAAAAAAAAATGCTAACAAAGTGTAATGAACTCATACATTCAGGTTGTTAAAGTCTTATGCGTGCAATCATGTGCATACAAATTTATGGAGAAAATAATGTCTGTGGACTTCTCTGGCAATTGGTTTAACCTAGAAAATCTCCCTCTCGGTCTCATCTCTATTCAAAGATGAAGTCCGCACCATTTCAGCATAAAGCGTCTGTGAGTGGTGTGGTACGTGTTTATGTTACACAAGGTGATGGAGATGGCCTTTCGTGTTGACCATGCATACCATGGCATGGTAAATGTAAATTAAGAGAGACACTAACAGAAAACAAAATATTTTAAGGATTTCGCTTCGAACGTGATTTGGAGGAAATTCCAAGGTTCTTTATTATTTAGAATAAGGAGATTCGAAGAATTTATTTTAGAATTACTGCGTCTAGCTAGATTTTTGCGTTTTAAATACATAAAGCATTGGAATGTCCCATTTCAATGATCTTAGTGTGGAGTGGATGGGTGGGAAGGAATAGCTTAACATTACTCAGTAAAATCAAAATTGTTTCACTTTTTTGTTAGATGAAGTTCAACAGACCCTTAAATCCTTCATCAATTAAAGTTCCTTAAATTTTTCCAGACCTCTATGCAAACTCAGTTTAACTTGCGCATGATAAGATTTGACTAAAACAAAAGACGCAAGCATTTAATATTTTCAGTTAGCAGCTGAATGCATTTAGTGGACAGTTGTTCTTTGAAATTATAATATATGTATTCTGGATTCACTGATGTCAAACCTTGCAAAGATAATAAGGACAATGAGCTTCGGACTTGTATATGTGGAATGTTAAGGCCCCTTAAGGCAGAGAACGTGCATCCGATCACAATTAGATAAGGTCCTGAATTGCTGCAAGGCAGATGTGGATTGCGTGAACTAACGCCTCACGACAATTGAGCAGGCTCAATTCGCCAACTGAAGTCTGAAACTGAAGCTTTGATTCCGACCAGTGCCTCGTTGTAGCCAAGGTACGGCTGCGGATATCCCGATCAACGCCAAGTAGAGGTAATACTGTGCGGAAATTTAACATCGGACAGCTATAATGGCAAGAAATCGCCAGGTACTTTTCTGATCGAGTCTCTAATAATCTCCAAAGAAGTCTTTACGGTCAGCATAAAGCATTGAGGACCATGACATGCATTACCAAAATGCCACCAGAGTGGTCGTCTCTGGAGGGCTAGGTTTTTCACGGCTACCATAACGAAACCCCTTAATATTACAAGTGGTGCCGGCAAACACATACAGCTTAACAGGAAGCATACAAGGCGGCACTGCACAGAAGGGCCAGAACTGCTCTGAGGCTCTACGAGCGGATGAAGAAATAGAAACACCGGCTTCTCAAAAGAAAAAAAATAGAGTATACAGGGTTCGCTTGCCCATCAGAACCCCCTTCTGCTGCCATTGCGAAGAAAAGACAAATTCTCGTAAAAGTGCATCTCATGTAGCCGTTTGGACCAAGCGGTAAATTGAAGGACCCCTCTGCACCTGCAGATTAACAACGCACACACAGGAATGGTTGAAAGTATCTTTGATATTTTCATTAGATTTCCTTTTGGTTATTTTTTTTTGACAAAATTTAAATGCAATCATTGTATATATATTCTCTATAGTACTCTCGTGGTGGTAATTTTTCGTCTGGCCATCTTCCTGGTTGATTCAGTACTAACTCTAAATAGTTAAGACAAGAACATTTCCCGATATTTTACCAGTATTTCACACGCTTTTGTTATTTGTTTTTATTCTATCTCCACACCAATTGGCGATTTTAGCGCGCCTCATTGCGACTTGATTCGGAACTAAAAAATGATACTTCATGATAGTACTATATGTAGTGTATATACAAAGATGCAATGTAGTATCAAGCCTATCCCAATCCAAGTCTTATGTGTTTTTTTGTATTCTACCAATCAAGCGATTTCTTTATTTTTCACTGTCGCAGTTTTTTTTTAATATCTTCTGTGGTAATTCCTAGATGGCACCACGCAGAGAAATTTCAACAAATCATAGAAATGCAGCATCGCATGTCAGAAAAAAAACTGATATGCTTGAAGGGTTTACTTACTTGTTCTGGATTTCATTTTATTTCATTTCTCAAGATTAATTGTAAGACATACATACTTATGTCTGAATTCATGGTTTGTTGGTTAGAGATATGCAATTATGAAAAAAACGTATTCTCGTGTTACTTGTAGGTCTATAAAAATGCATTACTATTTGAATCATCGAATCCATGTAAAGATGAAAGTATGTAATTAAAAAAAAACGTGCTTCATGTTTTAAGAAAAACCAACTGAATCTTGTAATTCATTGATAATATCGAATGATTTATTGAACTTCAGATGGCAGCCTCAAATTTGTTTTCCAGTTTTATTAACCTATCCCCAAGTTCAAACTTATAAGTTTAACGAAAATTTACGAGACAATTAAGTGAAATTTATTCACGACTCCATCCAGGAACATTGCCAATGGTCACGACTTTTACATTATGTGAATCTCATTGAAACTGCTAAATGATGGTTCCACCATACATTGTTGCAACTTATTATTGCACACATTATCACGACAGACGTGGCAATTCCCATCGACATCTATTACAATCGAAAGTGTTGATAGGCATGAAATCTCTTTTTATCCGTGATTTCTCAAGTCGAAGGTACCTTAAATGTGATGAAGATTTTTCTTCGATTAAGTTGCATTTAATATACGATTGCTAAAGAAATGTTTGCAAGATGCATGGCCAGAACCATCTTCATTTCCATTGAAAGACATACAAGTCCAAAAAGAGAGGAAATAAATGAGCTCAAGTTAAAACAGTGTATTGCTTGCTAATACTTCTGCATTAACATGCAAACTTTGCTAGCCGTATCTTCATAAGTATCCATGCTTCGTGCAGCAAGCAAATGTGCAACAGTTGCACATGCGCACAACAACGTTCTCCCAAAGCTATATCTAGCCAAGCCAGACGTCCACCAGAGCGAATGACCTTAATCAAGGTCTGATCTAATATCGGACAAAAAGAAGAAAAACTTCAAGAAAAAGACTTTGGTTATATCACGGCCATGACAACGACGACGACGACGACGACGGACGTGCAAATGCACCTAACAGCCAACGAACCACAAAGAACTCGCTTCGATTAGACGGATTATGTCCTATAAGTGAGTTCTTGTTGCTTGAAACTCGAGTCATCCCAACGGTCCATCAGCGCTGCAGAATATCGGCAAAAAAGTTCCATCGAAATGGCTATGTTAGGGACATTAGCCGCCTTGGGATGCCGTCGCTTGTGGACATTTTAAATAATTACACAGATTCGTATATAAATTGAAACAATGGCGATGTTTTTCTGTGCTTTTTTTCTGTTCTTGTAATGTTTGCATGTCTAGAATGTGCCGTTGAATAATTGACGTCATTATGGTTGTTGATCATTCCTAAACGATCTGAGAGTTGTTGTTTTTTTTTTGTTGGTTTTTAGTCTAGTCTAGTTTGGGTAATCTCTTGGATATGTTAACATGCAAGAATATCATATTCAAATGTGTGCTAATCATTTAACTGTCACCGATTCAGTGGATGGCCATGCGGTGTATTAAATTCAAAATGGTGTAGATATATTTTGCTAATGTACTTTATGGTACAAATTGAAGAACCGATTTTGATGAAATCGCATTTTTAGTGAGAGTTCTCAACAATTCTTTCAATTATAATATTGAAGAAATCAAAGTATCGATGAGATCTTTAACAACACGAATCTGCACAGATGAATAATTTTGGCAGGGATGCCATAACAGCACAATACTCTATATTGCTCGTCTCTACTAAAACTGTCATAAGCGGCTTTGATATCGGTGAAAAGTTGGTGGTTATCGAAGAGTCTGTTTTTTTTCGAGATCTGCCGTTGCATGAATACTTGTTTGATGGTGAATTTTTCGGCCTAAAACCGCACTGATATGAACCTCATCACTGATATTCACGAATGGTCTAAGACGCTCAAACACTAGGTACAGCAGAAAAGATCTTGAAGGCGATGTTGATGAAACTGCCATACTCTGTAGTTCACGTAGTTCAGGTAGTTTCCTCTCTTAAGGATCGGGAAAATATTGCTAAGATTTCATTCATCATGCATGCTTTCTTCATGTCTTACTTATGCAGCTTTAAGGAGTTTGGCAGCTAGACTATCGGCTCTGGCGTCTTTACTGCTTTTATCTTAATTTTAGATATGGCTGCCTTAACCTTTACTCTGTCCAGATCGCTTGACCGGAATTGTTCTACTTCGCCCAGATAGAACGGTTCATTCAGCTTGTAAGGCGAATTTCGGTTTGTCCCCGCCGTTATACAGTCAGGTTTTTCTATAGTCTTATGATCAGCGTCAGAGGGGGTGTTAAGTTGGTGGCTTCATGTAAATGCAAAAAAATCGCCATTTTGAAATACTCAATCGTGTCAGATTATTATACAGGCGATTCAGCTTGATGTCCTAGTCGTTCTGATCAATAATCTGATGATTATTTGGAGGGATTTTCTTATTCTGATGGTTTGAAAAAAAAATTGTTGAAAAACTAAAATTTTATCACGAAATCTGACAAATAAATTGCACGGAAAATAGCATTCAAATAAAAACTCTTTTCTTTTAATTACAATTAAATTTTTTCAATTTATTTTAACTAATGTATACATAAGACTTATAGTCTTTTGTAGTACTTAAAAAATTCAAACAAATTTCATTTAGCAATAGAACCGGCTCTTGTTAAAGAAGTTCTTTAGATACGAGCCCTTGTTTAATATTTTCTCAATTTTAAACAAGTAAGACAACCCTGCCAATTAGTGTGGTGTGTGGTTACGTAACCTAATGTAAAAAAAAATATCCAGAAGGTCAATTCCCGATCTGTGAATATGTGAAATGAAAAAACTTATCATAATGCAAATATATGTTTGTATATAAAGGGTGTTTTTTTATATATATTATATTAAAAGATAAGGGTCTGAATTATGTTTTAAAAATGATTTCGGGGGAAGTGGCTGGCTCGAATAAATTCCAGCCGAGGACCAATTTTGTGAAAATCGGGATCGGTGGCCATCTCGTTTTGGGCCCATTCACCGAACGTGTGATACGCTTGGTGGTCGTTCGGCCTAAATTCTTGCACGAGTTGGATTTTGTAAGCCTGCAAACCAAGATCATTCCGCAAAATCTTCCATAAAGTGGATGGGCACATCTCCAATTGTTGCGAGCGATGGCGGACGGACTCATTCGGGTCTTCTTTGATGCTCTGCTGCACCGAAACGAACCATTATTTTGGTAATCAATTTGCACAATTTGCAAACTTGTTCAGGATTAAGTCTATTCATTATGGAATCGCGAACCAAACTGAGCATAAATCAAGAGACAGCTGTCAAAAAGAAGTACTCCGAAAATAGTACTGCCAGATTGAAAACCACACGTCTATTAAAATAAAAAAATATTTTTTTTAGAAAATTCTTTCATATTTTTAATTAGCTTAAAAGTTTTCTCGGAAAAACTAAGTATGCAATAAAATTTGAAAACTGAATGTCTATCGAGGAAAAAAATATTGAAAATCGTTCGACCATTTTTTTAAAAATATTTTGAAAAAATATTTAAAATTTTTTTCTAGTATGTCATTATAAGGAAATCTGTAGTTTTCATCTGGAAAAATTATTTAAAAAAAAATCAATCAACCCATTTTCAAAATATTTCGAAAACCAATTTTTTTTTAGAAAATTTAAAAAAATCGAAAAAAAAAAGTTTTTGAAAATTTTGAAATGCAATATTAATTAAATTATAAATGACTTCCTGTGTGCAAAATTTTATTGAAATCGGGATAATAGTTTACGATAAAACCGCATTTGAAAAAACCGGTTACATGAGAGGTACCGTTATAGAACAAATTTCAAAAAATTCGTTCTAACTGAAATATGTATTGTTGTAAAAAAATAGCACCCTGAAAGTTTTATCAAAATCGTTAGAGCCGTGTTTGAGAAAATCAAACTTTTTGTTAAAAATTGTATGGCAGGTACCGTTACTTTTTGACCTAGAGCAAAAATGAAAAACACCCCTTGAGATACTACCTAATAAATAATAAATACCAAGTTTGAAGCAAATCCGCCCATCCGTGAACAGACAGACAGACGGACGGAATTTCCGGGCCCACTTTTTTTAACTTCTCTATTATCGTAATGTCATGTTTGATTGTTAGATTTTTTTTTTGCACGAATCCATAACTTGCGTTTTAGTACCTAAATCACAAGTAAAAATAATATAATTAAGTAAATAAATAAAAAAAAAATTGAAATTGCCGTAGAATGAATCGGTCCTCTATCGTGTGCTTTCGCAATACCTCGTTGCTTGATCTCAAAACTGTGGAGCTTTTCACGTGATGTTTTGGTTGTGAATAGTAAATTATTATTTCGAAAAGTTCTGGACGCTTGTTTTTCGTTTTCATACATCTAGAATCGAATTTAACGTGAAAACTTACAAAAAAATTATCATTTCACAGTTTCACAAGGTTTGTTCAATTTCCCCGCCCCGGTGCGCACTAAAACACTTAATTTTTTAAATAAAATGAAAAAAAAAAAGTTTTCTGGCCTCACGAAAAAGTTTAAGAAATTATTTTTTAAGAATTATTGTTTTCTTTTAAGTCAATTTTTTTTAAATTGCCCTTCCTGGCTAAAACAGGGGTGAGAATAGACCATCCTTCCATAAAAATACACGCTTCACTGCAGTAACTGTAGCAGTGACTGGATCGCACGTACTTATGTGCGGTCACAGCTTGGAATAAAATTTGAAAAATATTAAGGGAACTTCAAAGATTATATTCGATTTTTATATTGTTTGAAAAAAGTACGTAAAATAGTTTTCAGCGGAAAAATTTAAACGCCATTTTATTTATTTAAAAAATGTGAAAGATTGTAATTTTTTTTTCAAAATCGTTAGAGCCGTTTTTAAATAAAACGGTTTTTTTTAACAACTTTTTTTTAAAAAATTAAAAAAAATAATTCAAGAATACAAACTTAAGCACAAAAATAACGTACATTTAAAAACCTTAAGTTCAAAATTTGAAGACGATTGGCCCAACCATTTAGGCTGCAGTCCAAAATACATCCGTACAGACAGACAGACAGACAGACAGACAGACAGACAGACAGACAGACGGACAGAATTTTGCAAGTAACTCAAATATATTCCTCTATTATCGTAATGTCATGTTTGATTGTTATCTCAAAATTTTTAATTTGCACGAATGCAGATTAAATAAAATTAAAAATAGAGATACCAATGAAACATGACATTACGATCATAGAGAAGTCTAAAAAAGTGATCGAGAAAAAATTTCTGTCTGTCTGTCTGTCTGTCTGTCTGTCAGTATGTATAACGAGCTGCAGCCTAAACGGCTTAAGCGATTATCTTCAAACTTGGTGTGTGTGATTATTTTGGCATTCCCCAGAGGGGAAATTGAAATTTAATTTTTAGGCCTAAAAATAACGGTACCTGCCATATGACCATATATGATTATTTTTCTCGAAAACGGCTCCAACGTTTTACAGGAAAAGTCTATTAACGGTACCTTTCATGTAAGGTTTTTTTAATTTTGGGCTTTCTCGGTAACGTCTCTTTGGATTTCTGTCAAATTTTATATTTGAGAAAATCTTGGTAGCTTTGTTAATTCTGCATATCAAATTTTTTAATAATTTTTTTTTCTAAAGATCTTGCCGCCCAATGTAATTAGGCACATAAGAGCAAGTACGTGCGACCCAGTCGTGCCCATTTTTTTTACTAATCTGACCGGCTGACAGTTCCAGTTTCAAGGGGTAATATACATATGGTGGACGTAGTCAACAGTGTACAAGGTATCCCCCTTTATGTTAATCTGCCGCACTCAAGTAAATCCCGAAATCCCTTCTAGGGCTCCCCTACAATAAGGGTACTCCAGAGTTTCGTTGTGGTGGCCATGTAAGACCCAGTACTTCAGAAGCGGCCTCTTTAATAATATTTAAGCAATGTTGGCACTAGTTCACACACATTACTCATGGTTAAGGACTTCTTTGGAGGTTATAATAGAGATTCGATTGAAAAAGGACATGGCGCTTTCTTGCAAAGTCCAGATGTCCGAAGTCAATATTACAATACAATACAGCGCACCAACGTCAATTAGTCTAAAACTTAAGAAACCTTTGCCTCCTACCCTCGCGTTAAAGCCGACTAGGACAATTTTAACACAAAGCCAAGGCTCTGCTCATATGTTTTGTCTAAGATCTCTAAAAAAATATTTTTTGTGGATTTCTTGCCTGAGATTGCCTCCAACAACAATTTATTTACATAGTATGAATCTTCGGCTCGATACAATATCCATGACGTGTATGTTATGTGGAGCATGTGCAGAATAACCAAGCAACCTAAGACCAACTTATATATATTTGTGTCGCAATACGATCTTCATTCTCATTTTGTTCTGTTTCCCCAGATTATTGCCGGCAAAACCATTATAATCATCATCAACATCTCCATTTCTATCATCCACTGTGTCTCTGTTGGCTTGAGATCAAGCTCACCTCAACTTGGTGAAATCTTTTTTTCTTTCATTCTATTATTGTTGAATGCGTTGAAAAAAAGTTTCACTTTTCGTATTTTCTCAGAATTCTTCTTTTTTTTTGTTACTTTGTACTTCTTATTATTGTTTTTTATTTTAATTTCTTATTTTTTTTAAATTAAAACATTAACAAGAATCAATCCATTAATCGCTTAGTGTGCTTTGAACAAACATATGACAGAGTTGCTGATGCTGATTATATCTGAAAATACTGAAAAGCTTTTATTATAATTTGTTTGGGGTGTAACTGACGGCAAATTAAAACGTCAAAAGGCATGCTTTCACTCGAATTTGTTTTTAAAGGTTCTGATCTGTCTTATCTTAGCCTTCTATTCAATTATTGTTTTTTTGATTCGCTTTTGCATTCCTTTCGGGCTCTGGGTCAAGTGTATATTAGTTGGTGAGAAATGTGAGATGTTTGTGGGCGCGCTTTTCTGAACACACCTGTTTGATGGCTTCTTGAAGGTTAATGGACATTCTACTATGAGATAAAGTTTGATCTTCGATTTAAGGTTAAGTAAACAACACCTTCTCATTGAATGGAAATAGTTTTTTGTGGCTTTCAATGTTGAAGTAACCTAAATTCTATAGATACGTCGATGAAAAGATTTATAGGTGGGCATTAAGCTTTGAAGTTTATTAATTATTATAGAAAAAAGATAAAAAATAATGTTTAGAGTGTAGGCAATTTGTTGGATGTCATAAACTAAAGTGAGAAAAAGAGTGGAGATTGTGTTGAGAATTGGATATAAATTTAGATATGATGGATGATGATGGAAGTCCAATGAATATCTCTCGGTTGGAGCCTTCAAGCTATGAAAATATGTTCGTATTTTGTTGAAGGCTAGGTACTTATACTAACAAATCTATCAATCAATTTTATTGAACATTTTCAAAGAAATATGGAGAAATCATTTGAATTCTAAAAAAAACTGTCAAAGCTTTTAAAGGTGCCAATATCATTGAAACGGGTCTGCAAGTGTTTGAACTTCGAAGCGGTTTTAACAATTTATAACATCCAAATCAAGTTTGAAAGAAAACCTTTAATGAAAAGGCTTGGGTAAGTCCTTTTTGTAACATCCCAAAAAAGATATTGGCTTACTGAGACAAGCTTTTTACATTCCATGGGAAAGCTATTTCCTGCTATAACACCAGTCAACAAAAGTTTGTAATTTGGCGTAATGTACGCCAAAATTACTTGTATAAGGCCTTTTACTGTTTCTATAGCAGTCTGAATTCTGAAAATAACTTGTTTAGAACCTTATACAAGTTAATACAAGTTAAATTGTTAGTTGGGCTGTACAGACCTAAAGTCTAACGTCTTGCAGAACGGTTAGGCACAAATGCTTTGGCCCGGAAAATCTTCAATTCCAAACCTGAGGGAGGAAGACCGAGACTAAGAATAAAGAGAATAAAGAGTAAGTTTCCGATCCTATAAAGCCAACCCTACAGAAGTAAATCGGATAAAGCACAAACAGGAAAGGAACTCCTGCAACTCCGTCATTGAACGAACCAAGTTTTTGCATCACCAAAAATTACGGCAAAAAATTCTGAAATGTCCCAAAGGCAGTAAAAATGTTTGGTCATTTGTAAAAAATATTAAAAACTCTTCAACCTCTTCGGTTCCAACGCTCATCGATAATGACAAACCTATTGTCTACTCTTCAAAGAGGGCAAACTTGCTTGCAACTCATTTCGCTGCCAGTTCTACGCTGCCTTACAGCAACGTTGCCCCTCCTGTACTTGAAAATGTAAATTTTACCATGGGACATATTTTTGTCCGCACTCGTACAGTAGGAAGAGTTTTCAGAGATCTTGATATACACAAATCCGCTGGCCCGGATGGTATACCCCCCATTCTTCTGAAGATGTGTTATTCCACACTGGCAAATCCACTACGTAAGCTTTTCCATCGCTCCTACTCTTCTGGAATCTTTCCTCGGAGATGGAAAACAGCATTTGTCCAGCCTATCCCTAAGAAATGTGACCCATCCTCCCCCTCCTCCTACCGACCCATAACACTAATATCCCTTCTTTCTAAGGTCGTGGAAGCGCTGATTAACCGTCACCTTAAGCTTCTCCTTGACCGTCAGTATGGCTTCCGCAGCAACCGTTCCACTGGTGATCTGATGGCATATCTCAGCGAACAGTGGAACAAATCTTTACATCGCTTTGGTGAAAGTAAGATTATTGCTCTTGATATCTCCAAGGCATTTGATAGAATTTGGCATGAAGCTCGATGATACTCTTGTTCATTGGATTAGAAACTATCTTCTGGACCGTTCAATACAAGTTGTATTTAACGGATTCAAGTCTGATTCCCACAAAATAAATGCTGGTGTGTCTCAATAAATAAACAAAAGTTTATTAAATACTGATAAAATATCGGTGAAGGTTCTAGTCTCCACTAGTTAGAGTTAGTTCTGAATCAACCAGGAAGATGGCCAGACGAAAAATGACCACCATGAGAGTACTTTAGAAAATGTATATACAATGACAATGATTAGTCTTATGAGTTTAACCGATGGCATTTAAAAATACATATATGCTCATATGAGGTAAAAAAAATATGAGGTAATGTGTTCCACTTTCTGTTGGTTCTCCTATTCTTCAAACAATTCTAATCTATCCCAAGGAAATTAATTTGTCCACATCCATTTATATATGCCAACGGTTCCTTTCAATTAAAATCTAGGACACCAACCGATGTATTTCATGATACTTAACTAGCCAACCATCCTGTCCTAAAAACATCGGATGGGATGAATTGATATTCATAGCCAAAAAAAAAACTCATAATTCTGTATAAAAAAAAACAACCATTTACAAGAAAATATTATCCCAAGACTCCTATATGTATAAGCCTATTAACTAACATACCATGTGGTAACCAGTTTTACATAGAGAATCTTCTCACTAGATGTTCCTACCTTCTGCACCGCAGCATCTTGTGATGCAGTATTGGCCAAGATGTATCTCTTGCATTTGTGTTCATGTTTGCAGCGCATTTTAAATCCTTATAATTGCCTATAGCTGGACAAACCTGAAATAGAATTCCGTTAAAAAGATTCTTACGGAAACCAAACCGAAAGCATGACACAATATTCGAACAGAACTCGCCAATTGCGGACACAATTTCTTTTGCGGGACAACTGCGGTTCACCGCCGCGCTGCTCTGCGTGGCCATCGTCACCGGTTGTGGATGTTTTGTATCAAGAATGTTTATATTTTCAAGCTTCTAGGCCTGACCGGTGAATAAGCTGGTTTATGACATCTGATTTCGCATTAAAGATAAATTACCAATTGGTTATGTTTTGTGTGTGTGTGTGTGTTGACCCAATTGCACCTTTCAGAAAGACTTAATTCAAGATTTACCAAACGGGATAACGTTTGACTTGGCAGTTTAGAAGGATAACGTAAGCTAGGCACAATCAACACCAAACATCTTTTATCAAACAGAGGAGAAGTTTCTTATTGAAACTTATTAAACTTTCACTTTATATTACAAATATCTTTTATTAAAAAATCACAATAATCAAAATTACGTAACTTACCGGATTAGTGATGGAAGTTAACAATTCTTTTCTTTCTTTCTTTTTAACGTAAACACACACACGGTCGCAAAATTTAAATAGTAAAAAGTTATTGCGATTTATACTCATGAACAGAAAATAAAAAAATAAATATACTTTTGTCTGTTTGATTGTTCGTATCTTATAAGCACTGCATACCGTTCATCTGATTTCGATAAGACTTTGTTAGCTAATCCATCATTTGCGGAAAGATTAATGGCATACATAGTAAGATAAACTTACACCAGATGGCACGCGAATCGTACCATTTTATTTGGAAGAGCATTACGAAATGTCGAAATACATAAATTGTTAAAAAATTCCGATTAGTGGCGCTAGAACAAAATGTGAACAAATGTTAGTATCTATACCAAATAAAAAATGGGCACGACTGGGTCGCACGTTCTTGCTCTTATGTGCCTAATCACATTGAAATGCAAGATCTTTGACAAAAACAAACAACATTTACGTTGAAAATAACACAGTTTGAACTTATAAAAACTATCAAAACCACAAAACTTAACGGTTTTTATTAAAAATGAAGTACGCCATCACACGTCTCAAATAACAAAGAATTTATGAAAAAAGTATTTCAAACATTGTAGGACGGATTTTGATAAAATCCTGTTTTTTATTTTTAGTTTTTTTAATTTTTTTTTTTTAAATTTTGGTATGCAGTTTTTTTAGAATTTATTAATATACATGTAATTATAAAATTAAAAATTATTTTTTTTGATTAGTTTTAAAAATATTGATTTATCAAAAAAAAAATTCAAAAATTAATTTTTATTAGAAAAAAAAAGTTATTCAAAATTTTGATATGCATAATTAATTTGGCTATCTAAATCTTTCAAATCCATAGAGCCGTTACCGAGCAAGCCAAAAATTAAAAAAACCGTTATATGAAAGGTCCCGTTAATAGACTTTTCCCGTATATGAGGTTCTAATCAGATAATAGCCAGTACCAACAGAAAAATTCTCAAAAGTTTTCATCAAAATCGTTCGAGCCGTTTTCGAGAAAAATAAGCTTTTCTTAAAAGGTCGTTGTGGCAAGTACCGTTATTTTTAGCCCTAAAAATTAAATTTCAATTTCCCCTCTGAGAAATGCCAAAATATAAAAACATACCAAATTTGAAGGCAATCGCTTTACCCGTTTAAGCTGAAGCTCGATATACACCCGGATAGACAGACAGACAGACAGGTAGACAGAAAGACAGACGGACATTTTTTGCCAATGAATTTTTTAGGATTCTCTATAATCGTAATGTCATGTTTGATTGTTATCTCAATTTTTTGTATATTCACAAATCCTAAACTTGCCTTATGTGGTCCCTATAATCGCAAGTAAAAATTAATGGCAGCAATACCAACATATAGCCTCACACCCACAAACCCTCTCGTTAAATCAACACACTTACACCCCAATATCTACATCTACTTTCTACTTTAACAAAACTCCGCCTATTTTATATTTCTCTTTCTCTTCTTGTACTTTTTGAATTTGAGTAGAATTAGATATTTTGGGAATTAGCGCTTCTTCTTTTTCATGTTCGCCTGGTGCTTGTGACCACTGTATCGCGGTTAGCATCAGTCATAAGTTGTTGTTGTTTTTAGCCCAACAAATAAAATTTCAATTACCCCTCTGAGGAATGCCAAAAGATTCACACTTAATACTTAATTTGAAGGTAATGCTCAAGCCGTTTCGCATAGGCTGCAGCTCGTTATATATCCAGTCAGACAGCCAGACAGACATTTTTATGTCAATAACTTTTTTTGGGCTTCTCTATGATCGTAAAGTCATGTTTGATTGTTATTTCAATTGTTGTATATTAACGAATCCTAAACTTGCCTTATAGTCCCAATTATCATTTTCGTTTGTTATAATTCGCCACTGGATGGCGCTGCAGCATATTAAATTGATGGATTTAAATAATATGTGTAAACAGTTCTATAGACATAATTTAGATAAATAGCGTCAATTAGTAGAATAAAAGTTTATAAGCATAGTACAATTAAATTGCAGAAGGTGGCGTGCATGTCATTTACACGCAATTGTAATTGAAAAACTATTAAAGAAGTGGACTGTCTAAATGCTATAGACCAACAAACAAAGCAGCAACGCACCGTGTAATATAAATGGTGAATAATAAAAAAAAAATATTTCAAAAAAGTATGTGTCGGCTTGGGTTCAAACCCCGCTTTATTCACTTTATTGTTTTCCCTTAAGGATCAACTCTGTTTTGACAAATTGCACCCCACTTGTTCAGATCTGGTGATAATTATTCCTCCTTTCAACAAGTTGGTCTATGTCCCCACCTTCATTACCTCGAGTTTTAATATGCACAAATCCTTTACTTGCCCTATAGTACCTATCTCGCAAATAAAAATCGAGATAATAATCAAACTTTACATAACAATGATAAATAAACAAAATGTAGTTAGTGGAAAAGATCTGTATGTCCTCCTCAGAGGGTTTCTGAAGTTTTAATTTAAAGGCTTAAAATAACGAAACCTACCCTATAACCATAAATGAGGACCTTATTTTTCTTGATAACTACTCTAACAATTTCGATTACAAGAATTTGTCAGAATTATGGTTTGAAAAACTATTTTATTAAAATCGGTCGTGTTGTTTGAAAATTTTTAGAACCGTTTGGCGGTTTGAGTAAGCCAACTGATACGGTCTTACTAACTTGTTCAGGACCTTTGACTGGTCACTATGCTTCCTCGATAGTGACATAGAATTTAGAGTAGAGAAAATGTTATCCCATAAATATTTATGTCAAAAAAGTAGCAAACATAAGGTTTGATTAGAGTTTTAAAGAGAGGTTATCAGGCTAAGCGAAGTAAGTTTTCGTTGTTATAAAGCCTAAAGCCAATACTCTCGAGGCAAACCGAACAAAGTTTCAGCAAACTGCTTTTTTTCATAAAACCAAAAAATTTCAGCTATATTAAGCAATACAAAATTTTGGTCATTTGTAAAAAAAGTTCTTCGTCGTCATAGGTTCCTACGCTCGTCTTCATAGATACTCTTATCAGTTCCAAAAAATGCTAAAATTGCTTGCTGCCTGCATGTTTTATAACTCCTCATGTGATCGAGAGATTTAATGATTTTATGGTCGTTCCTATTCCTCTGGGCTTTTTCAGAGATGACAGAAAACCACAATTGGGCAGGCTGCTCCCAAAAACGAGCGAATCTTCTTCACCCTCAAACAATCAACCAATTGCAACCGCTTACGTCCCTTCATTCTGATTAACTTCCACCTTAAGCAATATCTTGAAGAATGACCGGCAGTACGGCTTTCGCAGCAATAGACCCACTGGTGATCTAATGGTATATCGCACCACTGCCTGCAACGGCAGCGTATAATAAGTTCATTAAATTATGATCTTGACATCATTTTCCAATGCAACAGCTTAATGATGTCTTATTTCGTTAAAGCGAGACGCACCTCCCATTCCACTATGAGTGGCACTTTCATTTAGGAAACCGAAAATCTATCAGTTCTAAGAATGTGCATTACAATTTACAAACAACCTTCTGTAGAAAGATCGAAAATTCTATGTTGCCAAGAATGCTGCGTGATGTCTAGGTTGCTTCGGAAAATGCTACAAATTTGTGGTGCCGATCTGGCTACAGTATAAAAAGATTATATTCTGCCAAAACTAAATTAATTTTAAGAACAGAAATTCTTTCTTTAGTAGCACCACACGAATGTGGAACGCTTTGCCCAGCTCTGTTTTCCTTCCCGTTTTGACTCATATATAAAGGATTTCTTCTCTTTTTAAAGTCAAAGTGGCGAATTGCAAATTGCACTGACTAATACAATCACTAATACAAAGCCAGGAATATTCAACCCAATTATAAAATAAATAAATTAAATTTATTGGCGCGACAGCTCCTTAAGGAGCCAAGGCCTAGTGACTTATACTCACAACCATTCCTGTGTGTGTGTTGTTAATCTGCAAGAATGGAAGGGACCTACAGTTTATCGCCGAGTCCGAACGGCTACATGAGATGCACTTTTTCGAGACAAATTTTACTCTTGGAGGTTTTGTAAGTTTCTCGCAAGAGGCAGTACCCCAGAAAAAAAGGTGGCTATGAGCTGGATTTGAACCCAGGTTCTTTCGCTTAGCAGTCCGACACACTAACCACTAAGCCACGGGGCACTACAATTCAACCCAATAGAAATTCCTATCATGAAATATAAAATGCACTTTGTATGCAAAATTCTTTTCCAATAATAAGTGTTACATACAGTTACATTTTCAACATGAATCGGGTACACTAGCCCAATTTACTTTGAAAGCCAATGAGAACTGAGTTGAGACACAAAAGCAAGAATGTATGCCAAAGACATAATATTATAAATTTAATCACGAATGCATGCAGATTTACCTCATTTTGCAATAATTCTTCCCACAAATGAAAGACATGGTATGAAAACATTAATAGACACAACAACGAACGTCCATAATAATGCAGTATTCTTGGTAAAGAGGTCTGAGGTGTTGTATGCTGTATGAATGGGTTAACGTATGGAGATTTAATTTTAATTAATTTTATTGATCAAATAAAAACAAAACTAGACTTCAAGAATACTACTAGAATAGATCAGTTTATTCATGGAATTTTGTCTTGGAATGTAACTTAAATGCGGTTTTTTACCATTAAATAACTTTGTCCTAGAATGCTTCATGTGTGGTGTCTGGTGAGTGTAAATATCCTTTTATTTGTTTCTACCTCGATTGCAAAATGTGCTCATACTGAAATCTTTTTTATTGAATCTTGCATCTGAACTTCAACTCTGTTTTGAAAACATAACCAATAAATATAAATTCCTCACACGATCTGTGAATCTGTCAAAAAACGTGCCAATTGTAATTCCGTTGGAGAAAGTGTACGGGGTTATCTAAAGTCAATCCATACAATAGCCATATTCCATCTAATTTTCACCTAGAGAACTATTCTCTCCTCCTGGGTACCTTCTTATTAAAACCAATAAATTGTTGGTATTTTTATCTTATTAAATCTCCAATGCATGACATTAATATTTTCTGAATGACAATAACCATGTGTTGCATAATATGTTTTCTTTTATTCGAAAAAATAATAAACAATTTTACTCATGGTTACTTCAAGTGATTGGCACAATCTTATAAATCAGTCACAGAAACTTGCGACACAATAGAAATGACGCACAAATTGAGGTAGGCAGGCACCCTTTGCCACAAGGCGGATACCGTTTATAGATATAACCTATAAACTGTAAAATGATGACTAATTTAATACCCGCAGCCAGCACTAAAAGACATATCTTGGCACAAACCTCGACGAATACAACTCATGGTTTTAAGGTGGTTTTGATGTAAGTTAATATCATGTATCTTTGCGGTTGATGTGTAGAAAAACCCAGCAGATAAGTATGCGGGTGATGGAAACCGGAGGTTGTTGCGTCGCGTCAATCGTGACAAATGAAAGTTGCACAGGGTCAATTGGTGTTTTTGTTAAATGTATCTAAAAAAGTGGTAATGAAGCCAAAAGTCGCAGTTTAATAAAAAAGGAAGAGGAGGAGAACAAATATTTTGTGAATTTAAACAAAACTAAGTTATTTGCAAACGGAAAATTTTAATGAATTCTTTTACTTTGTGTGCTTAGCTCTATTATTGTTTTTTCGCAACTTAAAAAGAAGTTCGCAAATCAGCTCTTTCGTTTCATCTTGACATCGCAAATGCGGACAAAAATAAAACAAGTTTTAAGATATAGAGTTATGATCTAAATTTTCCTTTATACATAATTTAATGTATTTGCTTAAAATTAAAGCAGTTTACAAAAATGTCAATACAAAAAATGGCGTCGAATGTTTCCAGAAAGTAAGAAAAAATAAATACTTTTTTCCCGCAAGCTTGCAAACAAAACTAAAATCAAATGATACCAAATACTATTTTAAATTTAGGATAAGAAACCCATTGCATAATAAATCTAGCAATAAATAGAGAGTCAACGTTCTCTAATATCTTTAAGAATAAATTATCTGGTAAATGATTCCTTATTTAAATTTTCGTAACGGTGTCTTAATCTTAATAGATTCCTTGATGATTCTCATAAATAAATGAAAAAAAAACAGAAATAGCTATTTATCTTTGCAACTCTTCATTGTTAACACATTTTAAGAATAAATCATTAATAATTCAGGCACTTTATTAAGCAAGAAGACAACATAAAAAGAGAAAAAGTATAAATTAATACTTTTGCTTTTTATTACCAACTTAGTAATAATAAACTCAGTTCATTGAACTAAAAGACCAAAAAGAGCCCGAACTCTATTATTTCAACACCCGCTATCTTTTGCAGTTTATAAAGTGAAACAATACCTGTTGAGAGTTCAATGGCACTCTACTTACACATATACACTTCCTCGGCCATAGTTAGTTACACTACTTCTAATGAACTCCAGTTTGGTATACGTTGTGTAAACGGCATTTCACTTTCTTCAACATTTCAATAGGTCTTCCTATTTGTGCTTATATAGCCAACGCGTGAAGGTACCCTCCGATGAAAAGGTCCAATGCAAGCCTCGATGCCCACACTCTTTTTGAATGGTTATGTTATAGTACAATGGCCATTTCAATCAAGTTTTGGAGCATTCGAAGTGGTGTTGCAAGAATATACGAGCTCCTAATGCACATCGCCTTTAATAGGAGTACAACACAATGCAGAGCTCTATTCTTATGGTATAGTTATATGCCGTATGAATAAAATTAATAGCGCACATCGCATAAACGAACAGCTGAAATTTAGAGCGTTTTTTCTTGTAGTTGGAGTTTTTATTACGTAACATAAATTAAGTGAAGTAATTTCAGGAATGAATTTATAGATATGCGGGGGAACGATTAACTGTTTAAATTGAACAAGGCTAGCCAAGTGTAAATATTTTTTCTTTATTTTAGCTTTAATGTGTATTTAGTGAAATACAAGTAAAGCTTAGTTTTGTCTAATATAAGCTTTTATTTCAGAGAAAAAACAGATCAAATTTCTAACAGACGTTTTCTCATTTTCTCATATCATCGTGTTTCTTTAAAAATTCGGGGATTCTTTCTTTTGCGGTGCTTAACAACTTTAGAGTAGAAGCTAGTTCAGCCCCTTTCTCTGCTCATCATTAAAAACAAACAAAATATCAATCTCTTTCCTCATCAAATTTTAAATTATCAATAAAAATAGAAAGCGTTATTTTTATTGATAATTAAAAAATGCAAAATGATTTTTGGTTATTTATTGCTAATTATCCACATAGCTATTCATGCAGGGCTGATGAACTTATAACCCTTAATTAACCGCATGGTAATATGGTTCTTATTGGTGATTATAATCTTCCTCAGTTAAATTGGAATGCCTCGGAAGTTCAAATACAGTTTATCGCTTCCTGCAATCAAACTGCTCAACTAAAAATTCAACTTGTATAAAGCTATTTTTATTCAGCAAGCTATTTAACTGCTATAAGACTTTTGTTGACAAGTGTTAAAGTAGCAAATAAATTTCCATGAAATGAAATAAGCTTCGTTTAGCAAACCATTTTATGACAGCATAATGCTAATAGCTTGTTTTTGGATGTTATAAAAAGGCTTTACCGAAGTCTTTTAATGACAGCTTTTGCTAATACCTTTCTTTAAATGTGTATATAAAGGCCATTTTGTATTGCCACGAAGTACTTGCTAGCCTAGAACTAAATATTAATAGAAAAACGAATATTAATTTTGTTTGTATAAAGCCTTTATTGACAAGCCTTACAAAAGTGATTTGCATTGGCTTATCGTGGAGAGCCTTATTTATTTTTTTATTTTCAGTAAACGACTTTGGAAGGACTTATATAGATTATTTTGAACCTTTATATACAAACCTTGCATAGAAATTGCCAAACTCACTTTTTAAGGCGTTATAGCAGCTATATTTTTAATTGTCAAAGTTTAAATTGTGTGGTTTTCTATATTTTGCATTACATTAGCTACAATCTTACACTTGACAAAATTGAAAAAATGGACCTTATACACATCAAGCTTAATTTTTAGTTGAGACAAATAAAATCAATGGTAAATTACTTGAAACACTATACTTCACATTACCTTTTTAATTGTTCATCATGCGATCGCTTATAAAGATTTAAAAAATAAAATGGTTTTGCTTTTGTTTACAAGCGAATATTAAGGTATGTAAGGTATACAAACATACCTTACACAAATTTAAACTGACAATAAAGCAGCTATTACTTTTTTAATTTTCAGTAAGAAACTTCGGAAGGCATTTTACCTTGTATAGCACTGCCAAACTCATTATCTGCATTACCCATATCAGCAATTTTTTGAATAGTCAAAGTTTGAAATGAGTGGCTTGCCTTTTACAAGCTTTATGTCTTCACTGATTTTAGTAAACTCGTGATATAATTTCACATAGCCTTATACGCTTCAAACTCACTGCACTTGGCGGCGAACCGGTATGCTTGAAATGAATACATTATTGCCTAAGAAATTATTCATACAGAAAGAGTTTCAGAAATTCACTTTCTAGTCCATTTCTTGGTAATTCCGGGGTCCCTAAAGACACCTAGGTCCTCTTCTTTTAATTCTTACCATTATAACATTGAATTGGTTATAAGGTATCAATATTTCGCCAATATATCCTGTATCAGCTCTCAACTGCCTAAATAAAGGAAAGCCTTGGGAAGGCTTAGACCGTTCGAACACGTGCTCTCAAAATATTCATCTTGGGGTCATGTAGGAAATCAAATTTACACTGCTATAAAGGCAGCTGCTGTTTGCTGTAAAACAACCATCTTGTCAGGGCAGGATCCCTAGCCCTTGCCAAAACAGCCATTATATGTCGGTTGAAAATTGAAATACAGAAACTGATCCAGCCATATGCCAAGATAATTTAGCACACTTTTACTTGCCTGTGGCTGACCATGTGGCGCAGCAAACAATAGCTTGTGCCCCTTCTTCCCTAGAACCCGGTTCTAAGCAGAATAATTTCACATTTCTAGAAGTTAATTTTAGTCTTCCAACCACTAAAATATTGCTGAATATTTTCGAGGTCACGCGGCAAGAGAGTTTTGATATCCTCAACTTTCCGTACGCATTAAATCGTCAGCAAACGCATAAGCGTGTTCAGCGAGCTCATCGCTCCCCGTTGCAGACCATCTTCAATATAAAATATATTGTTGTAGAAGTCACGACATGAATCGTATCATCATCATCGGTGCAACAACCGGGATCCGGTGCGGGCCAACAACCAGTTCTTATATCCATCCCGATTTCTGGCCAACGCCATCCAATTGTGCACCCAAGGCTTCGGGCGACCTGGTCAGCGCCATCCTTCCAACGCAAACAAGGTCTGCCAAATTGTCTTCTACCATAAATAAAAACTGCAAAAGACTTTCCTAGCTGGTTCTTCTTCGCTCACGCGAGGTAGGTGCCCAGCCCACCGGAGTTCATACAATTCATGATTGTGTTTTCTCTGGAATCGTCCTCCCTCCTACACGGGAGTCTTCTCCGTAAGACTTTCCTCTCGAACGCGAATAAGAGATCAGAATGCCTTTTTGTAAGCACGCAATAGTCTCGGATCCTTATATGAGTACTGGTTTGACCATAATCTTGTACAGCAGAAGCTTTGTTTTTGTGGTAAGTTTTCTAGATTTAAAGAGCCTCGAAAGACAATAGTAAGTTCTGTGGGATTTTAGCAGCCTCCCGTATTTCTTCCTCCGTATTTGGTATGGCTGCTACTTTTGAGCCAAGGTAGTTACAGGAAATATTCATGCTCCACTACCCTGATAGTTGGACCAACGCTTCTCGCAGACGAAGCCACAATGTACTTGGTTTTCACTTCATTAATTATGCAAACCCAGGTTTGTGCCTCCTGATCGATCCGTATGAATGAGTCTTGTACAGGCTGTTGATTTCTGCCCATGTTTTCGATGTCGCCTGCGTAAGTCAAAATCGTTTTTGACTTTATCGCGTAGGGGACAGCCGTGTTGATTCGAACCTGAGCGGCGTATGCATTACTTTTTTTATATAGTGTTAAAACGCACTGCGCGTGCATAGGAAGATTAGGAAGGGAGGGAAAGAAGGTGTCGATTAACATTGGTTTTGAATGCTTGCAAATCAAAATGGCAAGGGAAAATCTTACCGTGTAAACCAAAATCGTCTTGTACGGCTAAAAAAAGAATCTCTATATTTCACGGTACGTCCGAAATTGGGCTTAAGGGTGAACTGATGAGTATTCCTTGCGATACAAGTATTACGGGAGAAACTTTTAAGGGGAGGAATGCACCTGGCTACCTCAAGTGAACATTTTATATGAAAGAAACGGTAAAATAAGGAAAGACATGAAACATTGCGTCGGTGTTCGAGAGGAGCAATATTGTTTCAGCGGCAGTTCTATTTCCTATCAACCTTAAAGTTTATTCCATCAAGCAGGTGAAGCGATGTTTGCCCAGTACTGAGAGCTTTTCGGTTTCTTCGTTGTAAGTGCCATTCATGGACAATGGCATTGGGGCTTTTAGATTTGTTCCACTGTTCGGTGAGATAATCTTTTTCAAGGGTCTTTTATTAAGCGCTTTCTAACTTTAAATTTAAATAAAACAAAGTGTGTGTAAGACATCATCAACATATTTTATTCATTTGAAAGACCAATTAATGCCATTATGTGTGAAATATAATATTGTTTAAATGTCTGTTGCAGCTTCACTTGGTGACGTGCATCCAAAGTGTCCAATTTTACATGACTCTAGCGCATAAATCAGGATGAATTTGACTGATGGTATTAGTTATGTTGGCGACTTAAGAAAACAACACAAGAAAAAGTCTGATGGGGCCAATTAACACAAAATAATGGCCAGTTCACAAAATAAATAAATGCTTATCTATCATAAGCAGCCAAAAAGTTCTAAAACAAGTTTTACACGTTTAGGCGCAACATGATATTGCCTCCCCGTCAAAATTTTATCTCCAATCAATCCATTCCCGTCGTTTAACCGATCCGATATCTTGGTCTTTTATTAGATCGTTAGCACATTCTTCAAAGTGTAAATACGAAAGTTAAATATTTTGACTTTAACGTTAATACTTCGAATATAAAGCTACGTCTCCTTAACTTCCATTTAGCTAAAATATATCTAGATATTAGTTAGATTAAGTTTCTTGTAATGACTAATTACTCCCATATAAGATGTCCAGAGTGAGAAAAAAGATACAAAACACGAACTTCAAAATGATAAAACTTAATTTGCCAAAATACCGCTAAACTCATAAAAATGTCGCTTCAAAACAAGTTGACTAACCCACTGTAAGTCTGAATTCTGTTGATTAAATGAACAGCAATAAAGCCCGGTGCGGGCTTGTGGCGCGGCGCGTCGCGTCGATGTTATCAGACTTCTTTAAGCAGAAGTTGCCACTACAAGTCACTGTTTTAAGTTTCTTCTATTGGCCCAAACACAACAACTTGTCTATTGGTCTTTGGATTATGGAAGTTATTATAACGATGACCCACTTCAAGGCAACATGGCAAGACTGGGACTGGTTTACGGCGGTTGTTTATTTTTTTTATTATTACTATCGAACCATAAATGTGATCAAGTGGAACTTTGTATATCTGGTATAAGATATTTAACGAGGAATTCCAGGCGGATTGAAGTTTTTTTCCCTAAAGCATTTGGCAAGAAGAGGAATGCTGATAATAATGTGAGAAAGTCTGCAAAAAATGTTAAAATGAAGCAGAGATATTGAAAATAAATCCAATTCGCGTAGAAATTTGGGATTTTGCTTTCCAGAAACCCGATTATAAAAATGAACTTCGTAACAAATGGATGCAAATTTTTAACGAAGGGGATATAACATTTCAAACAGGTTACTTGCCAAACAGGGAAAAGTATTCGGAAAGGGATAATTGATGTCTTTATGACAGACGGTACAGGACTGCACTTTCTGTGTGTGGGATACAAGAAAAGTGAAAGTGATCAACGCACCGATGCAATGCGGTGACAGTTGAAAAAAAAAACAATGTTATGGTCTGGAGAAAAAAATGTCTGATTAGATCCCACCAACTTGTTCATACTCTTCCTTAAAGAAACCCATGTTTCCTTGTTTTTTTTTTATTTCTTAGTTATTTATTAAAAGAAAACTTTTCTTACTTACATATCTAAGACTAAACATATTTTTTTTACAGAATGCGTAAACTTTCATCCTTCTGTGTCGCAAATTTCACCAAAATCCACAAATGCCAAATTGAGAGGAGGGTCAACAAAATTCACTCCAAGGCTTGAAAGTACTTTGCTTGATCCAAGCCTCGACAACGAAAAATACGAAACGAAACCACATTCACGAATAGAACGATCAGCGCTGCCGATCCTCAACGATAGTAGTGGACAAAACAAAAGTCCAAACGAGCTAGACGATGATGAGATAGATGTTCAGAAAGTCGAAGCTGGTCGATATTTCCAGTACAATATAAAACCCACAGAATCACTGGGTGAGCTGACTGAAAATGCCGAAATGACGAAGAGTTCCCGCGAGGGTAAAGGCTTAACCGTCGATGATTCTTTTTTATTGAAAGGGGACCTACGATCGGTTTCATCGGGGTCCCCCAACAAAGCACGTATCACTCCGAGTTCTGCTATTCCGGTTTCAGCGACTGCACAGGTGCATAACCAGGCGCGACAGAACCCAAATCCGGATATTCAGGATATTATTACGGGAATTGTAAAGCTGCTCAACGGGAATGTCAATGTGCATGCAAATAATCAAGTTGGCCATCGAAGGCCAACAGCTAGTCGTATTAACAATCGAGGACCACCGAGAATTTCAGATGTTCAGACGCTCCCTATGGACTATGATATTCAGAAGCCATTGCCAGATAGCTCGATACGACCACCGCCATATCCTTTTGATCGGCCAGAGAGACCATTTATCACGGGTGTTCCAATTCCAGAGCAAATAGTTCCTTATAGACCGGGTTTCATAAGCAATCGGCCACCATGGCATAGAACTCGACCACGACCACCTATTAACACAAGTAGTGGAGGTCGTCGTCCAATTCCTCAGTACAAGCCACCTCCGGATTTAAACGAACATCCTGAACCTTCAGACCAACTTGAACTTCATAATTCGCCAGAACCATCGGAATCTGAGGAAGAGGTTCAACTTACTACTTTAGAGAATGAAAATAATGACACCATTGAAATGGGTCCAACTGACACAACCTTTGACAATGATCTTCCCAAGGACGAATACATAAACCACAAAAACCAGGATTTATCAAGTGAATTGGAACTTGAATTGCATTCAATTGAAACGGAAGAGATTCCTGTAAAGAAAGATGAAGTTCAAAAGAAGAAACCCACAACGAAGGTCAAGCCGATGGAGAAGAAAGTGATTCCTTCTTCTACTGAAGACCTCTCTAAATTAATCGAAAGCACATCTGTGGTGAACTCCATGTCGTCATCCGTTTTATCATCATCATCATCGTCAAACTATGAACCAATGTCAAATGAGGATGTTATAAATTCTTCCTCAGAAGACATTATTTTTATGACAACATCACTTCCCAAAAAAACACCATCTTTAGAAATCAATACAAGTTCTTCAGCAAACGTACCAAGTATATCCATAAAGCCTCCTGAGATTTCTACTTCAACAGAGGTCATAGTTGAAACGATTTCCAGCTCAAGCACTGAGGAAGCACACAGTACATCGATAACGTCCACTTCATCTACTCTTCCTTATCATCCTCGACCAGGGATTGTGTTAGATGATCCTGAGTTTAAACCAGGTGGCCATGGACGACCACCTTTAGGAAGACCTCAACGCCCTCAACCGTCAAATATTCAACCAACTCGTCAGCAGTTGCCTCCTGGATATGGGGAGATTTTTGATGTTACTTTGTCAGCAATTCAAGGTCCTGGTTCAGGAACGGGATCTCAACACACCATTAACATCAAACCATATGGATACGGTGGACAAGGAGGAGCTGGTAATGGTGATATCATTATCTCTCCGTCTGGTGATGACGGCTTTGTTTCCATCGATGGAAAAAGGACATATATCAACTTGTTTGGAGATCCCACTGATCCACCAGCGGTGGCAGCAACAAATACACCTGGACCAACAACTTCAACTACATCACAGATCTTAAACAATTCTAGTCCTATGCCAAGACCTCCTTCACCGCCTGGGTCAGGAACAGGCTACGCAATTCCAGAGACGGAAGTGGTAGATGTGACTCCAGGCAAACCCAGTACCAAGCCCACTGGACACACTAATCAAACACCATCGCGACCACATTACAGACCAAGAACTACCCAGCCTCCAGTAAGGATAGACACATGTATTGTTGGCGATGACTCGACTTGTGATCAAGCACAGCATGAAAGATGCAAAACAGAAAATGGAGTTTCCAGTTGTCATTGTAGGCCTGGTAGGTTAAAAATGTTTGTTTCCCTCTAACGGTATTATATGTTTTTCTTAAACTCACCAGGATACTCACGCCGGAAGCATCGCGAACCATGTCGAAAAGTTGTTTCCTTCTCAGTAGGACTCCGAGTCGATCGATTCTATGAACATCGAATAGTCTGGGATAATAAACTACTCGATAGAAGTAGTGAGCCTTACAGCCAACTGAGCTATGAATCCGCTAGAGCTGTAAGTATTTCAAGTCCTTCTTTGTTTCAAAAGACTTTTACAAACATTCTCATAGATGGATTCTGCCATGTCAATGACCCCGTATTCTGATGAATTCATAGAAGCAAAGGTCAACAATATCTACAGAGGAGATCCAAACCAAGGAACACCTGGAGTCTTTGTGAATCTTACACTTAAAGTAGGTTTTTAGACTTGAGAAATGTTGCAAGACTAAGGTTTCCAATCGATTTTTTTCATTATTCACAGATTGAGGAGAACGCTGAAACTCTTCGACCAAATCTCCGTAGTGATGTCCAAAAACACCTCCTTGGAGTGATACATCGAAGAAACAACAACATTGGAAACTCTGTTCTCTACGTCGAATCACCTCAGGGTGCTGTCTCAAGTATTCATGACTTGGACGAATGCCAATCCAATGAGCTGAATGATTGTCATCAACATGCCTCCTGCACAAATATTTGGGGAAGTTTCAGATGTGCTTGTGCTGCTGGATTCCGTGATCCATGGGCTGATCAATTTCAGAGAGCCGGTCGAGAATGTCAGTCCTGTCCGGATGCTTATTGTAATAACCGAGGTACTTGCAGCTATAACGACGAAGGTGCACAATCTTGTACCTGTGATGGAAACCATTATGGTGGGCAGTGCGAAATCGATGGTGAAGTATTGGGAGTGGCCATTGGAGCTTCGGTGGCTGCGCTCATCATTATTGTCCTAACTCTAGTATGTCTGATAATGTGGTCCAGAAGATGGCAGAGGGAGCAGAAGAACGCGATTGGATCACCTGTTTTTGGATATATGAACACGACTCCGTTGAAGTCAGCTGGTATGCTTCAGCCCGGCTATCAAGTGACTTTGGAAGACCGAATGCGATGGGCACAGATTGCAGATGTTATGGCGCAAGCTAATCATTATGGAGTAAGTGGTCTAGAAAAATGTTTTTTTTTTGACGCGTTCTAAAACTCTAATTTATTTTCTTAGGCGGAGCCGATTGCACAGACCCGTCCGTCATCAGCTATGTTCGGATACCCCAATCTTCATGCCATGGGTCTTGGTTCAATGGGTTCGTAATTTTCTTTAAAACTTCTTTCATTTATTAAATTTGTTTTATATACTCCCAGGTGGAATGTCACACATGGGTAGTACAATGCAAATGCATCAAAATGGCACCCTTCCGCCAGTTCCGTTGCCAAGGTATATGGTTTTTAAAACTCTAAACAAGTTGACAACATAAAACACCTCAAAATCTTTTTCTAGCAGATTAGGTCTGGGATCAAGATCAAGTGGTATGCGAACGCTTGAAAATTCCAGTTCTAGTGAGGAAGAGGATCGAACTGATCTCTTGGGAAGGAATTTCCAAGTTCCACGACCGAAAAGTCGAAGCAACAACAGTATAGCCGTATGTTTCTCGTTTAAATGTTTTATAAAAGCGTTTAATTTTTTGTTTTATTTTCAGAATCAATCGGGCATATATTACGATGTGGATTATGAGCCATCTGGAAATGGTGGCGGTGGTGGAGACATGTATGGTTCCCATAGTCAGAGTCATATGTCAACGCATATACCTGGGCCTCAAGGAATACCAATGAGCACGTATACCTCTGGTAGAGCGCCTAGTAGCTATTATATGAAATGAAACTAAAACAATTTATTGTAAATGCTTTCTTTTTTGAAAGCTTTGTATGTAATATGCCATTAAGGACTTAAGGGTTTAAGACTATTATCACCAATTTCAAAGGGAGTAAGCAAGACTTAAGGCTTAACTATAATGGACGGAATGGTGCAAACTCGTCCGTAACCGTAACAGAGTGAGATTAAGAAATTCATATTTTGCGTCCTTTCGTCAAGTTCCGATAAGTTTTGCTTACGGACATAAACTGGGTTCATTACCGTATTTTACGGACAAAAATTTGACACCTGTCTTCTGATGGTGTTTGTAAAGAAAATTTGGCAGACACCATCTGTGCCCTTCCGTCCATAATAGGTAAAGGCCAAATCATAGTACGCAAAAGAAAAAAGAAGCTAATGTCAAAACCTAACAAAAAGTTTCCTTCAATTCTGTCAAATACATAAGTTGGCCATAATAGCATTAACAAAATACAAGTATTTTTCAGATTTCCGTGCATAATGTACGCTTGAAAGCGTAGGAAAACAAAAGTGAAACAAAAGCGAAACTTATTAAATTCATTTCGGGTTGGGTATACAAATTACATGTGTTCGCACTGTTTCGTAAGGCAACGTACATTCTTAAATTATGGTTAGGTCTTAAGTTGTTCATTGGACAGATCGGATGGAAAAGCTTCGTTTGGTTTGACACCAACTTCCGTTTTCTTTTGTCCATTATAGTTAGCCCTTTACTGGCTGAAGACAATGGTGAAGCTGAAGCTAAAGTATGAAGCGCAAAAATGAAATGTCAATTTTGCTGCCAAGAATATAAAACATATATATACATATCTTAAATGCTATCGAAATATTACTCCACACTTGCACCTTCTTTTCAATATTTTTATAGTTGGGGTTGGTTAAATTCCATAAAATATCTCTTTTTTAACCAGTTCTATAAATAATTCCGTGTTTCCATCACACATTTTGTTTTCAATTGATTAAGCTAGTTCAAATTTCTTGAGATTTCGGAGTGATCAATGAATTTTCTCAGTCATATTCAACAGATCTGAGAAAAAAGAGATCTCGGATAGTTCAGAAACATTGAACTAGCCTATTTTGTTCCTGTGAAATGTCAAAGATGAAGCTGAAGTGTAAAGCGCAAGTTGAAGTTTAGTGAACTTGCGCTTCAGCTAAATTTCAAACTTCAGCTTCAGCATCTCATTGTGTTCGTCTTATAGAGTTCGCGTATATTTAACTTTGACAGCGCTTCATACCTCAGCTTCAGCTTCACCATTGTGTTCAGTTAGTTATGTAGACGCCTAAAATACATCAATGAAACTTTTGGATACTTTTTTGTTATGTCAGTTAAGGCAATTAAGGGGACCAATTGTACATTACAATACTATTTGCTGAACTGTTAAAATTGTCGATGCATTTTTGTATAGCCTTTTAAATAGTTGTTGCATTAATTTCTGGCAAACGAACTAGCTGGCTGGACTGAATATTAATAAAATGTTAAGGCCTAGATTAAACTTGTAGCCTTCCACGACAGTTTCATAGTTTTGCCGCAGGACCATTCTTTTACGTTTATGAAATTCTGTCAACTTCTGTTTTTTTTTTCTTAGTTAAAAACCAGAAAACATTGTTATTTATAGTTTTAACAAAATATATAAAAACTATATGCTAAAACATAATTAGAAATTAGTTAATTCTTTTTTTTTTATTTAAGTTTAACAAGACGGTTAAATTATTAAAACTAAAATAAATAAAGAGAAACGAAACCCCTTCCCTATTATAGTCATATCGAAAGTAAGTTTCTTATAGTTAGTCTTAAGAGCTTGTAAAAAGTAATAAATATATTTTAATTGATTTCATTTTTGTTTATAGATAAAACCTTACTTTAAATTTAGTCCGATGTTAAATTTAAGGAAAGGAATAAAATAAAATAAAATTAAAATATAATATAAGATTTTGTAAATAGTTCTATAAAAATCCGTAAAATTTATAGTCGATATACTAAAATAAATGGTTTAAACTTAAAAAGAATTTTACTTTTCAATTTTTCAGGGAACCCATGGGCAAAAAATTGATTCAGGATTGAGGGAAAAACTCCCATACAATTTTGATGAACGAGCTAAAAGTTACATCTTCATTGGACTTCAAAAATTTGTTACCATCGATTTGCTTCTCTTGACCCTTTAAAAACTCATAAATTCGTTGAAATACACAAATTTGGAGAGTACAAATCTTCTACTACAGCAATAGATTTTTGACTTATTTTAACTCCGGCTATAACAAGCTCGAATAGAGCTAATTTCGTTTCGTGTCTAAGCTGTCATTTTGATCAATTTGCTTATATTTCTTTAATAGTTCGTAGCTTTAAATTTCACATTTTTGTTTTTATAAAATTTTATTTTTAATTTTCCAAACCTCTTGTAAGTTTCCATACAATTCCAATGAAATCTTTCCAGAACTCATTATCTGAGATTATTGCCATTATTTCTGCGCACCGTGTTATCTGACCGAGACAATTCACCGAATAAAAAAATAATGTTGCTCCATGTAAACCGAAACCCTTATGTCAAAAAGTTATAGTGGGAATCTTTTAGTGTGTATCTTTTCTATTTCATATATATTGACTTATATTCATCCCGTTCTACTTTTCTTCAATCCGCAAACGCAGTTCCATGTTCAACCAACTTGGTAAATTATTAAAAACTTCCCATAAAGTTGCTATAACATTTCGACGAAATTCTTGAACAACATTATTGTGCTATTTTGATTAAGATAAGACACCCGATTTAATAGACAAGAAATACGTTATCCATTTCAGAATGAAAAAAATACTATAGTTACAAATACCTACTGTCAAAATACTTAAAAGTAGTCCGCGCAAATATATATAATAAAAAAAATAAGTATCTAACAAGTATTTATGTTAGAAGCATTGGAAAAATCAAACTGTAGGCGATATGAAATGTCATAAAGAAACAACCGAAAAAAGGCATCTGTACACAAGGTCATAATGTTGAACTTCATTTCTTTCATTTCCTATAATTTCAGTTATTATATATATTTTGCGTTTTTAGGCCACGCCTCCATTAGAAATAATTATATCGGTCATTATGTCAGACATTATTTCTTAAGTTTATATACCGTGAGTAAGTGGGCAAGTTATTATATGAAAGTTCATTATTTCCAATGATCTCACCAAATGATCAACCTTGTCCCCTTTTATACACATATGCATATGCCGCAGCGTGACTTAGTATTTAGGCGAAGGAGTTGGGAAGTGTAGTGGGAATCACAATGACGCAGGGACCGAGAATTTGTTGCGATTCCCTCATTCTCGTTTGTTATTTTCATTGCTTGCTTTATTATTATCTTCCTCAGTTTGTTTTAAATGTATATATTGTTATAAGTAAGAGGGAGAGCGTTGAAATAAAGAAACGTAAAGGCATAGTAAAGTTTGTCAACGTGTGAAATCTACAGGCATGCCCAAAAGGGAAATAATGAAGAATCGGCGTCATATGATTATGTGTATAAAAGGGGGCCTTGCGTTATTTTTAGTTTTATTGGGGAAAGGAAGCGATTGCCAATTTTTGTTAATTTATTATTTGTTTTTTTGTTAATTCTTTTATTTTTTTGTTAACACGCTACACACACAAACAATAAAGACAATATTAATAGAAATAAATAATAAAAAAAACATAATGACAAATGATCGTCATTCATGAAATGTCAAATTTATTTCTCCAATTATTTCTTCTACCGTGTCAAGAAATAAATTGAGAAATGTATGTCTGAAAATAAGAGAAATCCATACATAAGGGGACTCCACAAGAAGCATCGGCTAAATGACACATATTTTGCAATCATCTATTTCAAGGGGAGGCTTAGGGTTACTTTCATCGTATATCGAACGAGTATGGTTTTATATATTTAATCTCTTTTTTACCGATTTACCCATAAGAAAATTTTAAATTTATTGCGTAGCCACCCTAAAAATATTGAATCTCAACACCTGAACGCCCATGACAGTTCTGACGTTATGACAACTGTATACGTCTCACTTTGGGTATTTTCTTTTTTGTTGTATACTTTTGTTCTTCGAAGTTGCTGCGAAGTGAAAAAAAATATATAAAAAAATGGCTGATGGAAACTAAAATCGCGTTCCAATTAAAAATTACAATATTGACAAAAAACAACTACATCTTAACAAAAACATAGTACAGCAATAGGCTGAGAAGAGTTTTGCTAAATTATATCAATTTTTTTAATTTTCGATACAGGTGTGAAAATCATTTCACCAAAGGTGAATATAACTACAAAAAAAAACTTGAAAAGCATTGAAAATGGACGGAAACGACAGAGAATCACAATTCGGACTGATGGGTCCCATTTCACCACCAGAAATTAAGCCAGACATTTCTCTTCTAAATGGCAACAGTGCCGAAGGATTTTCTCCAGGTCCAGGGAGTCCAGGACAATTTATTTCTATCAGTAGTTTGCAGGCCGTCACAGCAATGAACGAATCTCCAACCAACCAGAATCGCCTCCATTCCCAACAGCAACAACAGCCTCAATATCCACCAAATCACCCTCTCAGTGGGTCGAAGCATTTATGTTCCATATGTGGCGATCGGGCAAGTGGTAAGCACTACGGCGTCTACAGCTGTGAGGGATGCAAGGGATTTTTCAAGCGAACCGTTCGTAAGGATCTCACTTATGCATGCCGTGAAGACAAAAACTGCATCATTGATAAGAGACAACGAAATCGATGTCAATACTGCCGATACCAGAAATGCTTGACATGTGGCATGAAGCGCGAAGCAGTACAGGAAGAGCGCCAGCGTGGCGCCAAGATGGCCAATGCCCGCAACGAAGATCTAAACCCCACAAGTTCTGTGCGGGACCTGACTATCGAAAGAATCATCGAATCAGAACAGAAAGCCGAAGCACGTTGTGGGGACAATGTAGTTCCTTTTCTTCGGGTCGCCCCAAATTCAATGGTCCAAACCGAGTACAAAGGAGCCGTATCTCATCTATGCCAAATGATAAACAAACAACTATTCCAGATGGTCGAGTATGCCCGCCGTATGCCCCACTTTTCGCAATTGCATCGCGAAGATCAGATCTTACTGCTTAAGTCCAGTTGGAATGAGCTGCTTATTGCTAATGTTGCCTGGCGTAGCATTGAGTATCTGGACATAGAACACACCAATGCTGATGGCAGCGTCGATCGGCGAACTCCCATCAGGCTACCGCAACAGCTGTGTCTAGCACCGAATTTTACCTATCATCGGAACAGCGCCATCCAGGCTGGAGTGGCCACCATCTTTGATAGAATCCTGTCGGAACTGACAGTGAAAATGAAGCGCTTAAACATTGATCGATCAGAGTTATCATGTCTGAGGGCGATTATACTCTTCAATCCAGACATTCGTGGATTAAAATGCCGCAACGACGTTGAGATGTGTCGGGAGAAGGTATACGCGTGTCTTGATGAGCACTGTCGCAATGAACATCCCGGAGATGACAGTCGTTTTGCACAATTACTCTTGAGATTACCGGCCTTGCGTTCGATCAGTCTCAAGTGTCTGGATCATTTGTTCTTTTTCAGGGTCATCGGCGACAAGCCGGTGGAGAACTTCCTCGCGGAAGCCCTTAACACTCCACTTCCACTACCTTAAGATGGATTAGCAACTAGCATGCACGGTTGGATGGGTTTTTAACTTCTTTATAGAATTCAAATAGTATTTTTTTTTATTTACTCGGCTTTGTATTGTTTGAAAAACAAATTCAAAAAATTATTAAATACATAGTTACTTATATATGCATAAATATAATATATGAATTAATGGTTAATTTATTTTGAAGGCAATTTCAAAAGTTGTTACATCTCTTTAAACAAAATAACGCAATTAATAGTATCAAATGCTTTTATTGTTCTTTTTATTTCTGTAAAGTTACATTTTTTTTTTAATTTTCCCTTGCAGAGGGAAGAATACAATATAAATAAAATATTTTAGGATAATAATGTTATTTTAAGTCGGTTAAAGACTTTCTCTCAAGATATATTAAAAATAAAAAGTTATAACAAATGTGAATTTTTTTTTGATTTTTCATGATGGCGTTGATTTTTATAAGTTAATCCCAATCTTCACCGACTAGTAGCCATTTTATATAGCATGACAATCGCAGCTTTTACCACTTCAAATTCCCCACACAACGGTCTTTCTATTATAAATGTCAAAGTATGTATGTTTGGTCGAGTTCATAAATGTAAAACTGCAGCATCACTGCTTAATTCACGTTTCATTTCTCCAAGCAAATACGGTCCGTTGAATTTTTTTTTTTATCTTTTTAGAAGTGTTGACGTTTGCTCTCAATAATGAAATCAAATTTTGCCAAAAATGTACACAAATGGTACCATATTTTTTACAATTGTACATATTTTGCGGTGATGCTGCATTGTTACATTTATGAACTCGGGGTTTATGTGCTTTTTCCGCAATAACGCCTGAACGACTTAATGGATTTTGATGAAATTCGTTAGGTTGGTGGATGAGGTGCTGGATTGAAAAATAGACTAGTTCTTATCCCGGAAAAAATGCATAGTTCCCGTAAGAAAGGCTTAGATGTGAAATGATGTATGGCTGGAGGTTGTTTGTTATGTTTGTTCCACACTTCAAAGACTGCTCGCATTTGTAAGGTTTGATAGATGGATGTTACATGATTCAATATACCACTACCTAATCCCGTTTGTAATAATATGGTACTTTATGTGTAGATTTGTACTTGCGATTATATAATCGTGCAGATTAAAAATTTTGAGATGACAATCAAACATGACATTACGATGATAGAGAAACATATTTGAGTTACTGGCAAAATTCTGTCTGTCTGTATTTATTTTGTACTACAGCCTAAACGGTTTGCTCAGTCACCTTCAAATTTAGTATGTGGGTTATTTTGACATTCTAAAGAGGACTTTTCAATTTTTTTAGCTCAAATATTAACGGTACCTGTCACATAACCGTTAAGTAAAGCTTATTTTTCTCAAAAACGGCTCGAAGATTTTCATATTTTGAGGAAAAAAAATTTATGCAGGTGGGCTAAAAATGGTACCCCACATAGGACCGTTTTTTTATTGCAACCAAAATAATATTCAGGAAGGTGTAAGCAGCCTTAGTAATTCTAACTTAATATATATATATATATATAAACAAATTTTTTGTATTTTTTAATAATTTTTTAAATCTGTTTTGAAAACGCGTTGGTGATTTTTTTAAATTTTATTTTTATATGTAAGTTATTTTTGTTCAATTTGTTCAATAAAAATCGTTCCTACGTTTTTGAAAAAAAAACTTACATTTTTCAAAGAAATAAAATGGCGTTTAATTTTTTCAGCTGAAAACTATTTTGCGTCCTTTTTTCAAACAATCAAAAGTGAAAATTTTAATTTTTTATAAAAACTGATTTCCTTAATATTTTTTAAATTTTATTCGTCGCTGAGACCGCACATAAGAGCATGTACGTGAGAGCAGTTGTGTAATTTATTTTATTTGGCAAAATTTGATTTCATTATTGAGAGCAAACATAAAAAATGGGCAATGGACAGTAGGTATTTGCCTGGAGAAATGGGGCGTGATGTTTTACTAAAATATATGCTATTCATATGAACTTGGATACACTATTGATGTGAATCATCGAGGACAAAAAAGAAGAAAAGAAGCAACGCTGATACAGGTTTTAGCCGTGTTCAAATGTTGGAATACTAAATGATGAGAATCAAAAAGATTCTATAATCTGTTAAACAAAAATAGTTAGTAAAGGCCTTATGGGAGGCTTAAATGGTGCCAGTTGGTGGTTATACTCCCTGAATAACTACTCAAATCAAAAACTCAACCATTGGCTTACACACGAATTGTTGTTGAAAACTTTTGTATAAAAAAGCATATTATCTTCGGGTTAAGACTTCTACGTTAATGTATATCATGATGAATTTTTCTTTGGATTTTGATTAAAAGCTTTCAGAATGGGTGCTTTTTTAAAACCAATTATTTATAATGTGTACTAAGGAAACCCGTAATATTTTGGCTCACTCACAGTTTAGAAAGATTCTACTGCCGTCAGAGTGAAAGGTGAACAACTTATCTTCCCTGTATTTACAATTTTGGTTGAAAAGAGTATATGAAAATGAAGTACTTCCCAAGCCTTCGCCTGATGATGGAATTTATTCCGAAACGCGTTGCTTCATAAGTAATCAAATTAATATACTGTGTAAATTTTCTTTTTTTTTTTAAATTAAATAATTCTTTTCAATAGTATTTGATTTTGTTTTTTTTTTTTATAAGATAAATATTGGTTAAATGCATTAGTGTTTGAATGTTGGAAGACCAAATCATAAGAATCAAAAAGATTACAGAAAAACGTATTTTTTCGTTAGTTTGTGTCATACGAAATAATGAAAACTGACAAGATATCAGGACAAATTGTTAATTTTATAGTTAATCTGAAATTTCCGTTTTTTTTTTATTATTTTATGAAAAGAGCTGGCATTTCTGTGTGAATTTCATATTATCATCATCGGTGCAACAACCGGAATCCGGTCCAGGCCTCCTTCAACAAGTTCTTCCATACATCCCGAGTGCTTGCCGATTCCATCCAATTGCGCACCCCAAGGCTTCGGGCGTCCTGGTCTACTCCATCCTTCTACCGCAAGCAAGGTCTTCCACGTTGTCTTTTTACTTGCGATTATAGATACTATAATGCAAGTTATACATTCGTGCAGATTAAAATTTGTTAGATAACAATCAGACATGACATTAAGATGATAGAGACATATTTGAGTTACTGCCAAAATTCTGTCCGTCTGGTAGGCTAAAAACGGTAACTACCATAGGACCGCTTTTTTTTTCTTTGACACTCAAAAACTGGTTATCCGATTACTATCAAAATTTATATTCAAGAAGATGTTGGTATTGTATTTTTAATAATTAAAAAAAATTTTTTTTTTGAAAAATCAATAGGTTATTTGAAAACGGGTAAGTGGATATTTTTATTTTGTTCTAAATGTATGTTATTTTTGTACTTAAGTTTGTATTCCTGAGTTATTTAAAAAAAATTGTTAAAAAATCGTTTTATTTAAAAACGGCTCCTACAATTTTGAAGGAAAAATTCACACTTTTTTACATTTCTTAAAAAAAATGCCGTTTAAATTATTTTACTCAATATAATTTAACATACTTTATTCGAACAATCAAAAGTCACAAAAATCAAATAAATGCTTTGATGTTCACTTTAATTTTATTCTACAATGTGACCGCACCTATGAGCAAGTATGACTTTCCTCTCAAAGGGGAATAACAGATAGGAGATGGGAGTGCCTTTTTGTAAGCACCCAAGCCTCAGATCCGTATGTGAGAACTGGTAAGACCATAGTCTTATATAGTAGCAGATTAGTTTTTATGGTAATTTTTTTGAATGAATGAATTTAAAAAGCCTCGACAGACTATATTAGGTTATGTTGGATTTGAGCAGCCGTCCGTGTATTTCTTCTTCCATAGTATTATTACCTGCAAAGGTTTTGTGCCGCCTGCCTGCTCGATCTGTGTAAAGGAGTCTTGTTCAGCGTGTGGGCTTCTGTTGATGATGTCGATGTCATCTGCCTAAGCCAATATCTGGCTGGACTTGGTGATGAAAGTCGCTCTTATTGACGTGCCAGAGTCACGGATTGCTTTCTACAACGCCAGGTTGAAGATAATGAATGAATAAATTTAAATTGCTGCTCGTATGATTTTTTCGTTGGTACATGAAAACGGTACAGATATTTTTTAAACTTCTTGAGAACTGGTTAATCGATTAGAATAAAAATTGATATTTAGGAAGATGGAAGGTAGCCAAAGTAATTTCTAATTTAATTATTTTCGAAACACGTTTTTTTATTTGTAGTTTTAATATTATTTTATGTATGTAGTTGAAAACATCGAATCGAAAACCTTAACATGTTTTTTACTTACTTTACTTTACAATCCGAGTTGCGGCTGTAATTTTCTTGAAATAAGAAAAGTTTTGAAAAGCTAATTACGGACTTCATCCGTTTTTTTAATTCGTGCGAAGAACATGATTCAGAGTTTTTTTTTGAATAACAATTTCTTTTTATTTTAAGTAATATTTTTTTTTTGAAAAATCAATATGTTGAAAACGGTTAAGTGGATTTTTTTTAATTTTGCAGATTTTAGCAT
Source organism: Platycheirus rosarum (assembly GCA_963971375.1). Lineage (NCBI taxonomy): Eukaryota > Metazoa > Arthropoda > Insecta > Diptera > Syrphidae > Platycheirus > Platycheirus rosarum. The sequence goes on along the minus strand of OZ020510.1, from coordinate 29,321,292 downwards.
TATAAGGGAAATTTCAAAAATTACCTTTTTTTTGAAGTGCCATATGGTAACGAATGGACATATAAACATGTTGGAAGTCAATATTGTAGAAAATTGTATGCTCTACTAAAACGCTTTTAATTTAGAAAGTAAGCAAAAAAGTTATTAATGAAAAACCAAAGAAAGGTCAAACAATTTACAACCCCCCCCCCCCCCCACACATATTATTTTGCACAATGTCCCCGAGGTCCAAAACTTGAGAAAATTTTAATTAACCATCCCTTAACATTTCGCAAAGTTTCATTAAGTTCCGATCTTTGTCATCCCAAAACCCATTTTTTCCGAGCTGTCTATTGGACGTTAAGTGGATCTGCTTCAAATAAGACTTCTTCGTCACCACAGATCACAGCGACCAACTGATATTAGTTTAGCTGAACATATATAAAACAGGCAAAAAGTAAAGGGATACTTGACTGTGACAGAAGCATTAAAAATTGATTACAAATCGCTTCTTGGGGCATTCAAAGTTTAACAAAATAAGAAAGTTGCTCTTTTAAATGGATTCAAAAATAAACCTACAGTGAGATATGAACAAAATTTACTTCCTATTACTTATTGTTTAAATTCAATTCAACTCCACCCAATATTCTGAATCCTCCTGTTCTTTGAAAGAAGTTCGAAACAAAAATAAATCATTTCACATCATGGACAAGCTAAAATACATATATTCGACCTTAATAACTAGAAAAAATTGCTTTACATACAAACACGAATATCTTAGAGCAATCGCTGCCGACAATTAGGCGCTCCACATTGACAATACAACACTTTTCCGGGCACAACACCAACTTCATAATTATAGTTCCACGTTAATTCCGTGCCAGCTCTTATGTGAGTCGATGCAAAGAACGCCACCCACGGGAATCGCAGATCATGAGTATCAACGAAGACATTTTGAACAAACAAATTCGGCGAACAGGAATGCTAAAAGAATAAAAATAATTGTTTGTTACCTAGAAATTAAAATTAAATTAATTCTTACATTAAAGTATCTCCCGAGGTTGCCTCTGACCTTGGCATCCATAACATAACAACTTTCATCTCTGCCAAATAATTTTCGTATTGTTCTATGAAAAGTGAATTATTTTTTCGTTATTTTGGAAAGAAATTTAATAGATAAAAGAAATTACGGTTTTTCGTTGGGTTCGTTGGAAGTGTCCATAGTTTTATTCGGCTCAAAGCTTATTACTTGTCTCTCCTGGGAATCAAACTCACTGTCTGTACTGTTCTTTGTACCTCGCCGTGCTCTTAAGCGAGTTGTGAATTCCTTGTCCTTGCCTAGTTCACTGGGTGCTCGGAAGTCGAAATCATCATCATCTCTATCAGGGTTGTAGAATTCCTAAGGGGAAAACAAGTCTCAGACTTTAGATTTACCAAATAATATATGTATTAATCAAACCTCTTCATCGTCAGGTTCCTGAACATCAGATTCATAGCCTTCCTTTATTTGTTCAGCCACTTCAATATAATCCAACTCAGCAAAGTATTCGTCTCCAGCATCTAGACCACCTTCATTGGCAACCTGTTCGGTGAGCAGTTGACCAGCATAGACACATATGAAGCTACCACGAGGTACGTCGTTTATACACCGTAAGCCCCATCCACGGTTAGAAGTCTTGAATACTTGTAATTTCGATTGAAGAGGTTGCTGAACAACACGGTTCACGCAATTCGCTTTGCATTTGCATCTAAAAAATAAGTATTTTATAAAAAAAAAGGAGAAAGAAATTAATTATTCGCAGGACTAACCTCGAGTTACATTCGTAAATCCCGGTAGGGACATGTTCGTATAATCGTTTGTATTGATAGCCAACCATTTCAGTAGGCACGGATGGCATACCGTACTTAGCTCCAGCATATGTCAACTCCCAACATGCACATCTAGATTTATCCTGTGGACAGTTGTTTTTTTTTTAAACTATTAGGATGCCTTTTGGAAAAGCAAGTTTATACTAACCGAACAATCATCTTCACAATCGCAACCACACATAAATTCTTCATCCAAATTCAAAGGAACACCTGCGGTGGGAATACGCTCGGCAGAGTATTCGCATGCTGGCGGCATGGTATCGTCATAGTAGTTAACGCACGGAATAGGCATTTTTTCTTTGCCACAAGAGATGTCCTAGGGAATCAAAAATATAGAAACTTTTGTTAAGAAAACCAAAGCTGGCAAAAATAAACTTACCTTCTTATTAACAAGACACTTCTCAAGCACATACTCAGCTAAACAGTTCGTATCTGGACTGAAATCAAAGTTATCCACATTTAATTCGTTGTCAGTGACCCGTAGGTATCTATGAAGCTCTTCAATGGTACGCATGCGCTTGCCACATGGCCCACGATATACTATCATCTTTTTCGACTTTTGCCTAAACACCTGACGTTCCCAGCCAGATAGCAATGGCTTTGCCAATGGACTATAGAATGCGAGATTGTGAGTAACATTGAACGGACACGATGGATTACATATGTGAGGAACGTAATTGCGAGGTGGTAAGTTCTTTCTTGCTGTGTAATACACAACCTGCAAAAGTTATAGGAAGATGTTTGAATCAAAATAAGCGAATATATTTCATATAGAATCTCTTACTTTTCCTTTAGGCTTATTATCATCATCGACAAAGATTGTCGAATTATTTAAGTGGCGAACTGTCGGTACCGCTTGGGCGATATTGGCAGCAGTCGAATTATTGTTGTTTAAAGAATCAACTCTGCTAACACTCTTTTTGGCTACTGCACGAGTTTCATTGCCACCGGCGGTTCTTTGCTGAGCCTCTGCGGCTTCTTGCACTTGTTGTGATGAAGTATCGTCACCGTTAATGTATCGAATAAACGGTTCTGTGCGCTAAAAAAAAAGTTAATTAAAGTGAATTTTTTGTACAATTACATCGTTAATAACAAATATATTACTGCCATTTATTTGTTTATATATAACATTTAATTTTAAAATGTACGGAACATAAAAGTTATTCCAAACACAGCTATGCTTCAAATCACAAAAGATATCTTTCGCAAACAAAAGCAACTGAGAACTGAGAACGCAGAACTATACGGGCTATGCTGCCGTGATCATATGAAATTCATAACCATGCAACATCCATATGTTCTTACTTATATTTTTATGCTTACGTACTATATATTTATTAACCAATATCAGGAAAGATGTACTTATAAACGTACCATAACATCAATGTAATGAAATGGAGCTGCGAAGTGAGCACCATCTTTCTGATGTTTGTATATGTACTGTACATAATATGCAAGTCTCCTCGCAAACAATAAACAGATGGATTTAATGGCATATCACAAGTTTCTAAAAGTAGATCCCGCCAAAAGCGTTTGCATTCAACTTTTATTGAAAAAAGCTTTTTAGGAACACAAAAGCTATCTCGGTGTAAGGTATTGAGCGAGTTTCATTCAAATTTCAAAGATCTGCTCTCAAAATAGAGATTTGATCTTTTCAATGAAACTTGTTTTTGATTTACTTGTAGTTGTGTTCCCGATATTATTATTCGCAGAATATTCGCAGCTGTCAGATTTTTGAGTAGAGGTGTTATTTTCTCTCTTTGAGAGATTTCTACGAACAAAGTACGGGAACGCTTTAAACTAAAACAATTGCAGCATTCTTTCCTAGTGTTGCTTAAGCATCGATAGTATTTATTTTCAATATCATCGATGGTACAATAAAAACAATCGATAGTACCGATACCATCGATAAATATATCAAATGAATAGGAAAAGGCAAATTATAAAGCATTTAAAACACACTATTAAAGGTCCTTCTATCATTAAAAAAATTTAAATACAATTTAAATTAATTTTTTTTATAATTCACGCGCGCATAAGGGACGATTTTTATCCCTTTTTTTATTTTTTATTTTATTCAACGCGGGCATTAGGAAGATCGGGAGGGGAAAGATAGGTGTCGATTAACATTGGTCGGTGTTCGAGAAGGGGCAATTGTTTTAGCGGCAGGTGTATTTCCTATCAATCTTAACGCTCGACGCTCTATTTCGTATTCTATCAAGCAGGTGAAGCGATGTTTGCCAAGCACCTGCCGAGAGGTGGGAGTTATACTCGAGTTTAGGACGTATAAACGCTTTATAAATTGTAGCCAGATGGGAAAAAATACTTCTTACACCGATACAGAAAACCTAAGCACTTAGCATTTTTAGCGATCTCAAATATATGGTCGTTCCAATGGAGGTCATCGTTGACACACATACCGAGTACTGAGAGCTTTTCGGTTTCTTCGATGTAAGTGCCATTCATGGACAATGGCATGACAGGTATGTTAAGCTTTAACGACATAACACAGAATTGAGTTTTCGAAGTATTAAACTCCACACGATTACTACTACCCCATTTGACAATGCTGTATGGGGTTTTTCAACAGGGACGCTACAAAAGTAGAGCGGCAGGGACAGCAAACGACGCCATATTTCTTGCCGCTCTTTTGATTTTTCTCTAAGGTTTGCCATTTCATGAATGGCACTTACATCGAAGAAACCGAAAAGCTCTCAGTACTCGGTATGTGTGTTAACGACGACCTCCGTTGGAACGACCATATATTTGAGATCGCTAAGAATGCTGCAAAGTGCTTAGGTTTTCTGTATCGGTGTAAGAAGTACTTTTCCCCATCTGATCTGGCTACAATTTATAAAGCGTTTATACGCCCTAAACTCGAGTATAACTCCCACCTCTGGGCAGGTGCTTCGCAAACATCGCTTCACCTGCTTGATAGAATACAAAATCGAGCGTTAAGATTGATAGGTAATAGAACTGCCGCTGAAACAATTGCCCCACTCGAACACCGACGCAATGTTTCATGTCTTTCCTTATTTTATCGTTTCTTTTACAAAAAATGTTCACTCGAAGTAGCCAGTTGCATTCCTCCCCTTAAAAGTTTCTCCCGTAATACTCGTCTCGCAAGGAATGCTCATCAGTTCACCCTTGAGCCTAATTTCGGACGTACCGTGAAATATAGGGATTCTTTTTTTAGCCGAACGACACGAATCTGGAATAGTTTACCCGGCGGGATTTTCCCTTGCCATTTTGATCTGCAAACATTCAAAACCAATGTTAATCGGCACCTCCTATCTCTCCCCTCCCTATCTTCGTAATGCCCGCGCAGTGTGTTCTACATTAAAAGGGAAACACATAATCCCTTGTGCGCGCGTTAATTATAAAAAAAAAAAAAAAAAAAAAAAAAAATACGAGCCAACAACGAGTCGAATTTATTAAAATTTAGTACCGAAGTTCGGAGTCAGTGGCCTCAACGTTAAGAGCGCTACGTCCAATTTATGGTCGTCATAATCGTCATAGCAGATCAACAATTGAGCGTCTAGTAGAAAAATTTGAATCCACAGGCACAGTACAAAATGTTCCCGTGTCCGTAGTGTCGAGAATATTGCTGCGGCTGAATGGCTTCGTCAATAAACAAAATATGCGGTATTGGTCAGGCAGCAATCCACACGTACTTCATGAGTCATCATTGCATTACGGTTTGGTGTGGTTTATGGGCCGGCGGCGTCATTTGGCCGTACTTCTTCCGTGATGATCAAGACCGGCACATTACTGTGAATGGGGATCGCTACCGTTCAATGATAACCGAATATTTTTGACCCCAATTGGATGATATGGACTTGCAGGACATGTGGTTCCAACAGGACGGCGCCACAAGCCACACAGCGAATGTCACAATCAATTTATTGGACAACGTGTTATCTCACGAAATAGTCCAGTCGCTTGGCCGTGCGATTTGACGCCGTTAGACTATTTCCTGTGGGGCTACGTCAAGTCTATGGTGTATGCCAACAAGCCAGCGACGATTAATGAACTTCGTACGATTATCGAACGTGAAATTGCAGCGGTATCGGCCGATTTATGCTTGAAAACCGTCGTCGTTGTGGGTTCAGCGTCTGGGTCTGGACTTCTGCAAGCGTGTCCGTGGTGGCCATGCAAAAGAAATCGAGTTCCATACATATCCAAAACCGTTTTTGTTTTATTTAAAAAAAAACTTTTGTAGCGCTCTTATTGAAAAACCCTTTATAAATCGGAGTTTAATGAGCTTAACATACGGTACCGTTGCAATTGTACGTCCCAGGGCGAAAGACGTGAATTATCGAACGAATATGAAAAGCTGAGGGTAGAGTGGTCAGCAAAACAGTTAAGTGGAAGTATAAGACAGAAGATCAGTTATAAAAATGAGGAAAAGAGTCGGAGACAGAACAGAGCCCTGGGGCACACCAGCATTTATTTTGTGGGAATCAGACTTGAATCCGTCCAATACAACTTGTATTCCCAAATACAGGAGGGGTAACGTTGCTGTGAGGCAGCGTGGAGCTGGCAGCAAAATGGGCGGCGAGCAAGTTTGCCTTCCCTGAAGAGTAAACAATTGGTTTGTTATTATCGATGAGCGTTGGAACCGAAGATGTTGGGGAGTTTTTAATATTTTTTTACAAATGACCAAACATTTTTACTGCCTTTGGGACATTGTAGAATTTTTTGCCGTAATTTTTGGTCATTCAAATATTTTTCAATAACGGAGTTGCATGAGTTCCTTGCTTGACGTTTTTTTGGACAAAATGTTGTAAGCCATCTGATTTCTTTTGCTGTTTTCTATTTTATGAATTTTTCATTTCAAAATCTTTCAACCAGTTAAAAAATAAAAGAGTTGGTTGTAAAGTCGGTTTACGGACGATAATTTTACGTGATAACGTCATAAAAAAAACATTGATGGCAGCAACACCAACATACAGCCCGTTACCTCACTCCCACAAACCCTCTCGTTAAATCCACACACACACAAACCATTATTACATCTACTTTCTACCTTAAAAAAAACTCCGCCTATTTTGTATTTATTTTGTTTCTGTTGTACTTTTTGAATTTGAGTGGAATTATTGTGGGAGCCTGTTCTTTTTCATGTTCGCCTGGTGCTTGCTTTCGCAGTTAGCATGAGTCATGTTATTTCGTACGTATAGCCTGTCACCGATTTATAAGACGTTATAGAGTCAAAATGTTTTTTTTTAAACATTTCGAAAAAATATTTTAAAATTTCTTTGAGTATGTCAATATGAAGAAATCTATCTCTCTATATGTATATGTATATACATATAGATCATGAACCTATGTCCGGTATGGACTCCTAAACCGCCCAACGGATTTTTATGAAATTTTCCAGGCAAGTGAATCCTGTTACTCTTCCGTCTACGAGACTTTACAAACTCGTTCTGTCGTGGAGGCATGGCAGCATAACAAACATAAAAAAATGAAAAAAATTAGCCTTTTATTTAATCCAGCACTGCATCCATCTACAAACCAAATTTCACCCACAACCGTTAAGCCGCTCAGGCATGATTGCGGAACTAACATCCAAACATATAAACATTCACATTTATAATATAAGTAGGATCAAGTTTGAAATAAAAACATTTTACTATAACTACTGCTAAAACCATTTTTTGAGAGAATAAGGATTAGGAACAAGCTAGAAATAGCAGGATACGATCATGAACCTATGAGGACAATGAGGTTAAATGATGTACTGCCAGACACTGAGGTAAGAGACAAAGGATTCGACGGAGACGATTTAAAAAAAAATTGAACGCAATGCCCATGATGTTTGTCAAATAACATCAGTGGATAAAGCCTTAGCACGCTCCAAGAGGAGACGTGTCTAGAGTTGACCTTGATTCAAATCTTTAAGGTGCGTAGATGTTTATTGGCTCTATGCTCTAATCAGAGTTAAGGAACTTGATGATGACAGCACTTTGAAAGCTCATTGAACGCCCTTTGATATTCACAACTTCGATATTAATTCAATTCATCTGCTTCAGGCATAGTGTTGCCGAAGGAATTTCGCCTGATGACATAAGTAGAAATCAAAGTGTAATGTGCATTTCAAACTTACCCTTCTTGTGGCATTAAGTGTATTCTTTTGCGACAAATTATTTGATTCCTTATAAACAGGCCCAAGACGTGTTGAGCCTCTATAAATCCATTCGGAACGATTTTGTCCCTCGAACAACATTCTAACCAAACTACAGTCGACATCAATGACGCGAGCATAAATCCATTTGCCATTATAATCCACCAACATGCTCTGACCCTTCTGTGTCTGTACCATTGGTCTATTGACTGCATATTGGGTAAGATAATTATGAATGAATTCACGCGACTGGTGATGTACATCCTCCCATACATTTTCCGATGCTTGACAAACCAAACGAACATCTTTGTGATTAACATACTGGAAATAACCATCATCGTAGAAGACTAAATATCTGTAAAAAGAAAGCAAATGCTAAACTTTAAAAAGATGATACTTCTTTAAAAAAAGAACCTACCTGAACTTATTGCTTTGTTTAAGTGGTTCCGCAATGATTCCTGGATAAAATGCACTTGGAATAAGCATTTTCTCTTTGCCCCTTGATAGAGATGTGACATCGAAATAGGCAATTACACGTGATCCTAAGTGAATTTATAACAGAAATTGAGCTTTGAATGTGGGAAAACTAGAAGAGCTCTCTTACCAATTGGAAGTCTAACATTTGGTGGATCAAAATAGGCCATATGTTTAGCGTAGACAGTCTTGAACATCGGATATCTCGTTAGTTTAGTGAATTTTATTTTATAAGTCTTCATTTGGTTGTAGTTGGAGGAGTAACTGTCAGTTTCTTCAATAACTTTACATGGAACCCAACTAGCAATGGCTTTGGCCTTCACAGCATAATACTCTTCGTTCAAACGAATTGGAGGTCGAACAATTTCTCCTGGTGGTGGAATCTGTTGAAAATACACGTCACTTTAATTTTCGAATATGATTTCTATAAATTTGTCTAATCCTTACACTACTTGTCGAATTATCTGATTCCGGGTTATACATACGTCCACTGTTCAGATCTAATGGTGTAAGTTGTCGAAGTTTAATTTTGGGACATTGATAGAGTGAGTTGTGCATATTGTCGGCCTTTTTCTGAAGAGCTCGCAGCTGGTCGGAGATAAAGTCTGTGTCTTCTTGCATGTTATTTAAACGCTGTGTCAATATTTGCTTTGTCCATGACAGTTGATTTTGAATGTCAACATTCTGCATGACCTTGCGAATTGCACCCTCAAGCTCAGCTTCAAGCATCTCAATACTTTCCTTCGGCAGTGCATTTTCATCTGAAACTAAATGACCAGAAATTGTTTAGATTTGAATTGTTAAGAGCTAGCCCACACGAACTCACCCTTAGGCTTGTCAACCCCGGCATCACTTTCTTCCTCATCACTGCTGTCGATTATTTCAACAAACTCTTGCGATTTGAACGATGTTCCATATAAGAGAGGTTGTTTCTGTTTGAGTGTTTTACACAGATCCTGTTTGAAAAATAAAATTGAAACTCATTCAAGTCTTATTGATTTAAGTGATAATTTACCTCGTATGATCTTAAAGCTCGATCGTAGCAATCCTCACAAACAAATTGTATCTTGCTGCGCTTCTTTGAAATTTTAAAGAAACTCAATGTGAATAATGTTGCACGATAGAAACTTTTGCTTTCCCTCTTGCATTCATAGTTTATGCATTCTTTGTCATAGAATACTTCAAGGGAACCATCACTGCTCGAGTCGGTTGATGGTGCGGATGTTGCTGTTTCATTGTCCATGTAGTTACTTTCGTTGTCATTGTCTTCTTTGTGGGAAGTATCAATCACTAGGAGTGATTGATCATCATCGTCATTGTCTTTGCCGGAGGATTCTTGAATGGCAGCTTTTTCTTCTTTTGATTTCTCTTCTGGTTTTTCTTTATTTTGTTCGCTTAATTCTTCATTTGTTGTTGTTATAATCTCTTTATATTCCTGTTGAGGAGTTTCGACAGTAGCAGTAGTTTCTTCAACTTTTTTCTCTGATGTCGGTTCTCCTTCTTTCATTGAGCTGCTTTCGAGATTTGTTTTCTCTTCGAGATCATCATCATCATCGTCAATTTCAATAATATCAAAACAAATTTGTGTATCTGGCTTTTTCGAATCTTGCGCGACTATTGGACTGGGAGCATCTTGTGGTTTCATGACTTTTTCTTCTACGACTTCAACAACCATTTCAGGTATATCAACGATAGCAGCCAGTTTTGAAGTAATTGGATCTTCAATCACCTCGGTTTTATTGGCTTCTTCCTCGGATTCATTGGACAAATCTTCTTTTTCAATAGAAACTGTTACTGATTCCAGTATTTCAAGCGTCTTTTCACTTGAATCCATAGTAGATGTTTGCAGTATTTTCTCTAAGGTTTCAATTTTTCCTATTAATTGTTCTACAAGTTTTTGACGATTATTAACTTGTTGAATTTTTTCTATTGATGTTGCTTTTGTTTCTTTGGACAGCAACAAATTCTGTTCGGCTTGGTTTTCATCTTCATCTACAGACTTCGCCAGGTCAGATGAAAGTTTATCCTGTTCATTCAATAATATTGATGTTTCCACTACTTCTTCGGTATTTTCTGAAGGTATTTCTCCAGCACCTATAACCACTTTATCTACTTGATTGCTTGCATTTAGAGGTTCCGTTTCTTTCATCGACGATTCTATTAATTCAACTTTGTCTTCTGATGATTGCTCTTTTTCAGTTGAACTGGTTTTTTGTTCTCCTGGTGTTTCAGATGTTTCTAATTCTTGTTCAAGATTTTCAAAAACATGAATTATCTTTGCTGTCTCTGAATGTTTTTTTTCTTCTTGATCGTCAGGAGAATTTAGCGTTTCTTCTGGTGATTTTGTATCCACATCCGGAACGCTTTCTTGTGAATCCTTCTCTTCCTTTGACTTTTCGGAAGATTCTATTACTTCTGCTGATTCGTCATCTGGGATTTCATTTTTCTTACTCTCATCATCTTCCATTACTTTTTCTTTAACATTTGATTCTGTTGATATCATAACACTTGGTTGTGTTGTAGTTTCTTCAGCATCGATAATCGGAAGTTTTTCAAGCTTTTCTGAGTCATTTGAGATATCGACTTTATTTTTTTCATCTTTTCCATCAGTTTTCTCGATTTCGATAGAAGTTTTACAATTTTCTTTAGAATGCTCCTTTGAGTTATTTTCGTCGCAGTCAAGTTTTTTATCTATTTGAGGGAGCTCTTCTGATTTTGTATCTGCTTCCGAAAGGTCCTCATTATTTCCAATATTTTCAACCAGACAAACAGCTTCTACATTTTCTTCGGACACCTCATTCGATTTCAAAACTTTGTCCTCGCATTCAATATCTCCATCCATAGGTATTTCTTGGTCAACTTCATTCTTTTCTGATTCGATTTCTTCATTTATCGGGTCTTTAGAAACGTCTTCAGTTTCCATGAATGTTTTTTCTAGCTCAATGGGGACTTCTGTTTCAGAAGAACTGTTTTTAGTTTCAAGTTGTAAAACAATATCCTTCATTTCTTCAACTTTAGTTAATTCATCAACAACTGTGGGTTCATCACTAGTTTCCATACCTTCTGGTAGATCTGTTGAGAGAACTTCTTCGCTTTCAACCAATGGTGATTTTAGCGTAACTTTTTCATTATCGTCTGTTCTTTCTTGCATAAGTTGTAAGTCTTCGGATGGTTCAATATCTAAAAAAAAAAAACAAAAATGGAATGCTAAAAAAATGGTCCCAGATGGGATTTTATAAAAGAAAAAAAAATCATGGCTAAGCGCATATCTATACGAGTTTTATACGGGCTAACAAATAACGAACACCAATTTTGCCTTTTAATAAGGAATATAAAATTTCCTTTTACTTTTTTCGGAGTTTGTCTTTTTGACAGCTGTCACTTGATTTATGATCAGTTTGGTTTGCCATTTCAACATGGATAGACTGACAACATTCTCCGCGTTATTGCTGACACACAACCCCAATTGCTGAAAATAGTGGTCGAAAATTGGGCCTCGGCTGGAATTTAGTTTGGTCGATCCATCTGTCTCAGTTCTTTGTCGTTCGGGCCTATTGGGCAGGTCCAAAACAATATTGTTGAAAATTTAAAAGATGGATTGGAGATGTATCTATACAAAATTCAAATTTTGCAAACACTGCTACCGCAAGGCCATCGACAACGACAACAAAACGCCAGGTAAATAGGTAGGTAGTTCTTATTTTAACCACCCTATGGTAGTAGATTGTTGATTTGGTTAGTTGATGACTGCACAAGGTCATATTTTGTTTTCTTTTTTTATAATTAGCCCACACTAAAGAGATTTTGACTACCCTTATAATTTTTATTTATCTATGCTCTTAAGACCTGCACTTCAAAGTGGGAGGAAAAGCAGAGTTGGACAAGGCATTCTACATTCGCGTGGTATGGCTAAATATAGAATCCCTGTATTTGACAGTACGTCCGAACTTGGGCTCAAGTGTAAACTGATATTTTTTTATAATTAACGCCCGCCAAGGGACTATTTGTTTCACTTTTAATGTAGAACACACTGCGCGGGCATTAGGAAGATAGGGAGGGGAAAGATAGGAGGTGTCGATTAACATTTGTTTTGAATGCTTGCAGATCAAAATGGCAAGGGAAAATTTCGCCGGGTAAACTATTCCAAATTCGTGTTGTTCGGCTAAAAAAAGAATCCCTATATTTCCCGGTACTTCCGAAATTAGTACTGAGAGCTTTTCGGTTTCTTCGATGTAAGTGCCATTCATGGACAATAACATTGAGGGTATGTTTAGCTTTAACGACAGAAGACAGCATTGAGTTTTCGAAGCATTAAACTCCACACGATTTCTATTACCCCATTTGACAATGCTGTATGAATCAGAGTTTAACGAGCTTGACATATGGGCATTCCTTGCAGTGCGAATATTACGTTTGAATCGTTTCAGGGGAGGAATGCAGCTGGCTATTTCGCTAGAGGCTAGAGCATTGTTTATAGAAATAGCGATAAAACAACGAAATGCAAGAAACATTACGACGGTGCTCAAGAGATGTGTGTTTCTGTTATTGTAGAGTCGCCTATCAGTTTTAAAGCTCTAATATCCTCTATACAACTCGATAAGACCATGAATTACCTTTCGGTTGGATAGTTTTTGACCATTCGGGTAGGAATTTCTCATTCCTAATACAATAATATTTGTTACCATAAATGCGCTGGAGTCAACGTCACTATCTAGGAAGCAAAGTGACCAATTAAAAATCTAGAAGACATTATTGAGACCGTCCCTGTTGGATTCCTCGTATTGCCAAACAGTTCTCCTAGGGGGTTCCTCTTTATTTGAGTTTTGTTGGCACGAGAAATGGCACAATGGTCGGATGTGCCTAGAGTAGAAAAAACACGAATAGTGTGTTTGTCAGGATCAGAAGTAAAAAACAAGTCTAGAGTGTTTGGTGGTTTGCTTAACCTGTAATTTCAGAAATTCCGGTCGGCTCATCAACAAGCTGGGTAAGTTGGTTTAATTCAGCGAAAATCTCAACATACCCTCTCTCGGGTGCTGTCTGGGCAGAATAGCGAAGCCAACTTCAATTGTACACATTAAACTCACCCGTAATTATGATTTCAGTGTAAGGATAATGAGTAAAAATAATTTGAATGGAGTCTGACAAAGCATCAAATTCATTGAAAGTGGACACTGTCCAAATTAGGGTTTCGATAAATAAAACAAGTGTGGATAATACGCTTACTTTCTATGAGTTTTAACTACATGAAGTTAAAGTCTGTATCTGAACACAGCCCGTATTGTGTTGATAAGCAACATCATTCCTAATACATATTATATATTTTTCCATGGGACAGATTTTTTCCGCACTCGTTCACAGTAGCAATAGTTTTCAAAGATCTCGATATACACAAATCCGCTGGCCCAGATGGTATACACCCATTCTTTTGAAGAGGTGTTCTTCCACACTGGCAAAGCTCTTCCATCGCTCCTGCTCTTCTGGAATCTTTCCTAGAAGATGGAAAACTGCATCTGTCCAGCCTGTTCGTTCGTGCGATTTAACGCCTTTAGACTATTTTCTTAATGACGTTAATTCATTGGTTTATTCCAACAAGCCGACGACGTTCGAAGAGCTCAGAGCCAACTTTGAAAGCGAAATAGCGGCTGTTTCGGCCGAAATGTGTGGCCGCGTCATCAAAAATTGGGTCCAACGAATCGATCGCTGCAAACGTGCCCGCGGTGGCTATAAAATTAATTCAACTATTTTTTTTTTATTCGATTGCTTAATTTTAGATTTTCAAAGAAAACTCTGTTGGAAGGAGAGATACAAAGTTATTTAATAAAAGTGACTAGAAATTTCTCGAGATCTCGGGAATGTTATGAAACCTGGGGCATGTATGTAAATGTTGTTGTAGTACATTATATTTCTGTTTTACAAGTTCGACTGGGAGTGTTGTATGATCATGATACACACAAAACAAGGTAATATATTCCTTCTTCAGAAGAGTAGTGGGGATACTACCTGGACTAGAGCCTTTATGTATATCGAGATCTTACAAAACTAACAACTGTGCGAGTACGAAAAAAGATTAGTTTTCAATTAGTAAGTCGCCCCACACGAATGGGGTTTCAATAAATACATATGTACAAGCTTTATCCTTACCTGTTGTTGACATTTCTTCCGATTTTTCTGACTGATCCTCTGTTGGCGGCTTAGAATCTGGTGTTGAACTTTTTGAAACATCCACTTCTGGGTTGCTTTGTATGAGTACTTCTTTTTCCTTCTCTAATACTGGCAGTTCTAAAACAAAATTTTCATCCTTTGTGGGTTCAGCTGTCGCTTTTGAATCATCTGAGAGCTCTTTATCTAACTCTGTGGGTATTTTGTCAGCTAATACATCGCTTGTTGCTTTTTCTTTGATTATCTGGTCATCAATTGTACAATCTGAACCTTCCTGTTCCGGAACCTGATCAGTTACCGTTTGCACCACACATGCATTGTCAGCAACAGTAGGTGTTTCCAATTCTATGTTCTTAAGCAGATCACCCTCCTCTTCGGTGGCAACAGTTATTTCGGTCACCACTTCTTCATGCGAATAAAATACGCTACATTCTGCAATTTCTTCAACAGCCAATGGAGTCGGGGTTTTCTCTTCTTCATCCAGCGTTTCATTGACATCCTCAGATTTGCACGGTTGCTCCTCATCGGTAGTATTATTTTCAGACAGATGCTGTGTTGCTTCAGCTAATGGAGGATCTTCAAAGAATTCTTCATCGGACTCAACAGGATCGAATTCAGATTCAATAACCTTTTTATCTTCACAAACTCCTGCTTCCAACACAGTTGAAGCGTTTAAGGACTTTAAAACGTCTGAACTATCATAACCAATGCTATTATCAGAACTCTCTATATCAGAGAATAATCCGGCACCGGATATATCTTGCGCACTAGATGCAGTGGTGGTCGGCGTATCTTCTTTGGTGTCTGCTATTGAAAGTTTTTTTTCACAACTTTCCGCATTTGGCTGAGGAACGATTTTTGATATACTTCCTCCCTCGTGGGTAATTAGAGCAGCATCACTGTCAATTGTCGTCTTTTCACATAAGACTTCAGTTATTTTATCGCCCATTGTTAAATAATAGTTTATTTTATATTAAAATTGTGAAAAACATTAGTTTTTCACTCGAAAATGTTTTTAAAACAAAATGCAGATATTTTCGGGGGCATTAATGATCAACCAAGCTTTCTTTTGTAAGAAAATGACAGTTTATTGACAGCGACGGTGACCTATGCTTCTCAAACGTTTTATTTTTATTTTTGAAGACTGAATGTGTAATGGCTGTATCCAGCAGTATCTATAAAAATTAAAATAAAAAAAAAACGAAAGAACAAAAAAAGGAATTGTAACAAATTTATTTCTAAATTAAAAAAAGTTCTTATCGAAGATGAAAACCTATTTTATGCGACTTTTTTCTTTTAGAATCGAATTTAAAAAAAGCACATTAGAGTGGAAAGCGGTATGCACTCTTTATAACAACTCTAAACGGGAAAACATTAGAGGTATTCATGCAATCGCGCAAAACCCTCGTAAATCCCAAAATTTCTATTCTCGTAAGCGAACTGTCAAAATGTTGATATTAGGGGTATTCATGATTAACAACACACACACAGGTATGGTTGAGAGTATAAGTCACTAGGCCTTGGCTCCTTAAGGAGCTGTCGCGCCAGTAAATTAATTTAATTTATAAATTCATGAAGTTCTTACGGCTTATGACAGTTTTACGCGATTGCATTAATACCTTTAAAATTATGAGGCTGCGTTTCGGAATACGTTGAACCGAAGATTTGTTGCGATTACGCATTTTCTTTCAGTTTCTTTTGTTATTTTCATTGCTTGGACCCCTTTTATAGGCAGAGTCATATTATGCTGCTTGACGAAGTTTTTAAGCGAGAGTATATGACAAACATTACTATGTCTTTACGTTTCTTTTGTTTCAACGCTCTCGCTCTTACTTATAAAAAAACATACATTTGACCACAAACTGAGGAAGATAATAATAAAGCAAGCAATGAAAATAACAAACGAGGATGAGAGAATCCCAACATATTCTCGGTCCCTGCGTCGTTGTGATCACTTCTCAACTCCTTCGCCTATACACTAAGTCACGCTGCGGCATATACCTATGTGTATAAAAGGGGACCAAGTGATTTCGGAAAGTGAAAATGTATACAATGCGCATTAATACCCTCGTTGCATGAATACCTTTTCTACCATGCATTGACACGGTAGTTAGAGGTGTGTAAAAAGAGTAAATGGCAAAAATTGATCTATATTTAGGCGCGCTTTTTGCCTTATTCGAACTAGTTATTTGCCCTACCTATCGCATAAAATTCAATCTTGACATTTTTTCAGTATAATTCCACTGAAATGCAATCTCACCCTTAGGACAATAAAATAATTAAATTTCTTTCTTATCTCATAAATAAAAAAAATTGGCATCACTTAATATCTATTAACAAATTTTGACAGCCTATGTCAAACGAAAGGACGTTTAGAAAAGAAGAAAATATTTTTTGTTTGTAATAAAAATAATTTTATTTTTACTTCAAATTTAAAATTAAAATAATGGCCGATGATTTGCAAAGCTATAAATTACAGCTGCAGCAGGTAAATGTTTTTATCATTTAAACAAATCCAATACATAATCCATTATCTATCCAGGTTGAAGCAGCACTCCTCACAGATCCTGACAATTCCGAGCTCCTTAAATTGAAAAAAGATCTAGAAGAAGTCATAGAACTAACAAGAGACTTGATAAAGACACAACTCGAAGAACAAAAAAGGTCTTCATATGTCGAACCAGCACCATCTGCATCATACTACGATGAAATCGAAGCTGCCCTACTCGAGGCCGAGAAACTTGTTGGCCCAGCAAAGGTGTGGAAAATTGGCGACAAATGCCAAGCCAAGTGGACTGAAGACGGTGTCTACTATGACGCTACCATCGAAGGCATCACTGTCGAAGGCGAAGTCAGTGTGATATTCGAAGCATATCAGAACCGTTCTACAACATCGCTCAAAGAGTTGAAGGAGCGTACAACCCGCAACGAAGTTTTTCCATCAACAAAGTAAATATTTAAAAACATTACTGTTCTCAACTCCATATCAACATTTTTTTTTTCAGACGACACCGACCTAATCAAAAAGAATACCTCAAGAAACGCAAACAAAAGAAACAACAACGCTTCAAAGAGCTGGAAGAGGAACGAGAACACGATAAAAACAAGTGGATCAACTTCACGACGAAAAATTCAAAGAAACCCGGCATGAAGGTAAAAAGTATATTTGCTTCGCCCGAAAATGTCGAAGGACGTGTGGGAATCGGCACCTGCGGGGTTTCCGGCAAGGGAATGACAGAGTTTACAGTGGGAGAGAAATTGCGAAAAGGCACTTAGTTGATGGTTTGCATTATCTTTGTTCGGTTAGGCTAATTTTTTCACCATAAAACCCTGTTTCCCCTTAATAGTTGACGCATTAAAGAAACATCAAAACATACGTAGTATTTTTTCAGCTTTAATTTTTATTTCAAATAATAAAACTCTCATCACAATGTTATTTGTCTGGAAATCCCTCCTAAAATAATCGAATATCAGTTCTCCTTTCGATGACATCGACACTCGCACTGGGATTGAAGTGGACAACGCCGAGTTCTTTTAATGCTTTCTGCTTTTCCACAAAAGGATACTCGTCTCCCTTAAGAGTATCGAGGAGCAGCATTGCTGATCCACGTGGAATAGTTAATAACTTACAAATATCATGAACTCTGGAACAACAGCGGGGAATTAATTGATAGGTACATTTGGTAAAGATGAAGGAACTTACTTTTTAAACAGCAAATCTGGTCGCCTTGAATATTGCCCAAACAGAGCGAAGAGATTTCTTGTCATATCGTAATTGAATTGAGCTGCTCCAGCAGAGGAAAATTTTGTATTCATTACCATACTGTCGAGGAAGTAGTCGTCCATTTGTTTGGCAATTAAACGCAGTGCATGGTTGAACAGGTTGCTTGATAGATCCTTTTCCAAGTTATGCAGTGTTGTCACCGTGACCTGCAAAAAAATGTTTTGTGAGGAAGCATACAAGGCGCTGCTGCACAGAACTGCTCGCAAGCCCTACGAGCAGAAAAGGAAAGAGGAACATCGGCTTCTCAAAAAGAAGAAAGGGATCATGAGAAGAGCGCGATTGAGGAAATGGAGAAAGGTACAAAGAAAGACGTCAAGGGAACATCGTAGTGGAACGAATTCCGCTATCAGGCAGAATGATATCTAGACGAAGTAGAACTACAATTTCGCCCAACCCATCTGGATGAAGTAAAGCTAGCCATATCTAAGCTTAAGAGCAATAAAGCCGCTGGAGCCGATGGCCTGAATGCGATTACTTGGTTAGAAGTTCGCAGCAACTCTTAAGCAAGAAAGTATGCACGATGATTGGAATCTCAGTTCCATCTGCCCGATCAACAACAAAAAGAGATCGTCTACTCTGCACTACCTAAAGAGGAATTAGCCTTTTAAACGTCGCTTATTAGATCCTGTCCAGAATTTTATGTGATCATCTTAAGCCGTTTGCTGACGGAATATTAGGTCTTTACCAAGCCGGCTTTAGACTTGGAAAATCTACGATCGATCAAATGTTCAAATTACACCAGATCCTGGAGAAAATCCAAGAATTTAACGTCGAGACCACCCATAACGTTCATCGATTTTGAAGCAGCCTATGACCGTCTAAACAGGGACGAACTGTACCGAGCCATGTCTAGTTTTAGAATTCCTGCTTAACGTATACGTCTTATCAGGATGACGATGGAGAATGCCCGCTGCTGCGTCGAAATCGCCAGAAATGCTACTGAGACCTTCGACACTACCAGAGGGTTACGACAAAATGACGCAGTGTCGTGCAGCTGTTTCAACATTGTGCTTGATAAGATAGTACGGACCACCCGACGCTGTTACTTGGGTTTGGCTAACGACATTGATGCGATAGGAAGTACTAAGCGGGCAGTAACTTCCATGGAGTCAGCAGCAAGCAAAATGGGACTGATTATAAACGAGGACAAAACGAAGTATATGCTTTCATGAAGGAAAGTCTAATCCCACCACCGACTTGGCCAGAACGTGACGATTGATAGGTATAACTTCGAAGTAGTCAGTGTCATTGTCTTTCTGGGCACTACTGTGAACACAAGCAACATCAGCGCAGGAATCAAGCGTAGAATCACTCTTTCTATTCGCCGTTACTTTGGGCTGAGTAAGCAATTGAAAAGTTAAGCCCTATCGAAGAGAACCAAGGAGACGCTAATCAAAACACTCATCATCTCGGTCCTGCTTTATGGTGCAGAAGTATGGACCCTTTCCTTTTCGGATGATAGCTCCCTCTGTGTATTCGAAAGAACAGTACTACGCGCGATTTATGGTCCTGTTTATGATCAAGTTACAAATAAGTACAACAATGAGTTGTAGGCGCTGTAAAGTGTACATCGACATGAGCCTGGTCAAAAAAAATCCGTATCCAGTAGCTAAGATGGATCGGCCATGTAGAACGATTGAACATCGAAGCTCCAGCGCACAAGGTCTTCCCCGGCATACCCAAGGGAGTCAAAGGCCAATGCAGACTTCATCTCCAATGGAGCGACCAGGTAGAGGGAAACCTACGACTGATTGCAGTGCGAAACTGGAGACGACAGGTTAGAGCCCTCTCTCGGGCAACTAAATTGTCCCTTTATAAGACCCTCATGATCCCAGTCCTGCTGTATGGTGCAGACCCATGGAGATTATCAAAAGTGGATGAGGGCGCTTTAGGTTGTTTCGAAAGAAAAATTCTCCGGATAATTTTGGGTCCATTATCCTTTAATGGTGACGGCAGAAGGCGACCTAGAGACCTAGCCAAAAGAGTAAAAGTCCAACGTCTCAGATGGCTGGGTCATATACAGACATCAATGCTCAGGCGTGGAAAATCTTCGATTCCACCCCGGAGGGACGGGGAAGTAGATGAAGACCGAGACTTAAATGGCGGAAGCAAGTGGAAAAGTACCTGGACCGACTTAACCTGCTAAATTGGAGGCAGCTAGTAAGGGACCGAGCTGGTTGGAGAAGCTCTCGACTGCAGATGAGGATTGTCTTCTTTCCCTTGAAAAAAAGTAAGATTTTAATCAAGAATCAAAAAACACGGTTTTTCGCGTTGGCCCAAAAATTCGTTTACGATTGCAATAACTTGCCTGAAACATCTCCCCGGCACTCGTTGACAGCATAAATGGTTCCCTCGATATATTATCCGACAGCGATTGCCATTTATCGTGGCGATATGGCATTGATTTGGCTTTGATTTCATTGACTGCTTTCGTTGCAAGACTCTTCACAAGTTTATGTTGCCAGTGTTCCAATTCCTCGACTGGATGCTCAAACACTGAGCTTATCTCATTAGCATTCGGACCCACCAGAGCTGCATGAAGGTGTAAATAATGCTGTGAAGAAAAAAAAAACAGAAATCTTCTCTTTCTTGGTCCATGTTATGGGGCACTCGATGGAAACTCACAACATTCTCTCCCCATTCCCTCAACACTGAAGTGATATAATTGATTGCATTTAGAACCTGAATACTATCAACAACTGCACAACTATGCAGCTGAACTAATCGCCTTCGGAAGTTGTCGATCAATTCTAGTTGCAGGTTCAAGAACTGCAATTGATGTCCAGGCTGAATGAGGGAGTAATAACGATCCTTAATGGCTTCGAGTAGCCTAATGAACTGATCTGCGCATTTCGGAATTTTTAATTCATCATAGGTGCCCGGATCGATAAGTGTCCAAGGGTCATAGCCCTGGAGAATCTGATCCATTTTATCAGCACAGACTGCAAGGAAGAAGCAAACATACAAAATCTGAGATTTTCAATCATCCAGGGAATACTAACATCTTTCTTCTAAAGAGATCCATTTCAGGAGATATGTCGGTTGGGTGATAACATTGATGGCGCTTGGAAAACTCGATGGGTAACCGAAAGTTTCCCGAAGTTCTGCTTCAAAAGCCAGTGTCTCGTCGAGTAGATGGGCAAAGAGGTTTTCATCATTGCAGATCTCGTCAATGTCGGAGGCGAGCTTTTCGATTGTCAATTGGACAAGGCCACGAATAAATTCCAGCTAATTGCAATTGATCAATTGAATGGGAATTATACAATTAATTTGAGCAGTTCTATATACCCGAATGTTAAAATCTGCTCTTCCAGCTCTGACAACAGCTGATTGGAAGTTCCTGCCTATGAACAAGTGTGTATCCTTGGCCCAGTTTAGGATTTGTGTGAAGTACCACTCGGGTTTGTCCAAACGGTTGGTTTGTTTTGTTCCGGTAAAATGGAATAGGAAGCTAAAAAGCTGGAAAAATTACCAAAATGCCTTTGAAAATCTAAAAAAGTTCTCCTACCGCGTCCTGTATTGCTTGAGTAGAAGTTTCGTAACTGTGCTGATCGGTTGGAGGAGGATTGTTGAGGTTATCACCTGCAGAGGTTCTGATTCTTCGTTTGGGGACTTAAGCTAAAGAAGAAGTTTTATTGAAGGATTTTTTAAAATTTGATATTTGAATTACCAAAAACAAATACTCAGCCAGAAGGGTCAACTTGGATAAATTGTCTTTGGACGGTGAGAATTTGAGGGGATCCTGACCTTGGTTTGCCCACCGTATGCTCTTCAGGAGGCTTTCAAATTCACTGGAATGTTGAAAATAGTTTAAAAACTCCGTTTTCACCTCAAACTCCTTACGAACCTTGAAAACTTCTCCCTCAAGAGACCATGCCAATAAACCGCTGTTCGTACTGCAAATGACTTTAAGAACGAAGCCTCGACAGCTTCCAGTCTGCCAATAACACAATTACCAGAATCATGGGCTCCGCTTAGGGATAGATATAAGTTGACCATTTTAGTTTCATCCTTTCCATTAATGGATGAGGCCAAGGAAGTGCTGAAATGAGATATGAAGCATGAAAATGTTTCCCGATGGGTGTTTGTTTATATCCAACCTTATGTCCTCAATATCTCTGACAACATTTAAATACTCGACTAGTCTCTGAAGATGTCGTACCTTTTCGAGGTGTGGCTTTACTCCAGCTAGGATACGATTCGATTCAAGAATTTTCGACGAAAGTTTACCTTTGAAACGATTTAACTTTTCCATTTGAAAATCAATACTTTGGCATGCTTCTTCGCCGCTTTGGAGGGCTGATCGAATGTTTGAAGTGTTCTTTTTATCTTCATAGTTTAACTATAAAAGGATGGTTGGTTTTAACTTGTTTTAACCTTGATAATTATCAATGACTTCAAGTTTACCTTGTCTTCTATTTGAGAATAACGTTGTTTATAGTTGTCTACCAGACAAGAGGCTCGATAAAGTTTCTTAAAATCTTTACCAATCTCATTGTTTAGTTTTTCAACGACTCTGTCGTCGATGGTAGGCATTTTAATATTTCAGTATTTTATGAAAAGTTTAAACTACTTTGAAAAAAATATTTGTAATCCATTTATTTTGGAATAAATTGAAGGAATTTTTACACGTCCGATGTTGACATCATTTGGCTGTCACAATTGGCAACTAATAAGTGATGCCAATAAATATTTGAAAACAGTAGGGAGAAAGTTTTGAATCATAAATTTATTAAACAAAAACACATTTTATGATCGCCAACTGTAATCAATCGCAATCGCGTAGAGCCCTCATAAACCTTATAAGCCTCGTGAATTTATATCCTCGTAGATGAACAATCACAGTTTGTATGGCAATAGGGAAATTCATGCAACGAGATAAATGTATACACTGCAGAAAGTCCTATCCTTTCGCAAGCATTTGCAAGAACCCCCTTAGAAACAAACTACGTAAGTGGGAAACAGTCGTCTGCGAGCCTTATAAATTTATCTCATGATTTTGACAAAGTGAAAATGAACCTCGTAAAACTAAGGAATGTCTTTGACGTGATAACTTCTTATAAATCGATGACAAACTACACATACGAAATAACAACTCATGCGGACGCGTTGCGCTAACCATGATACTGCGGTTTTTTCAGCCAAAATCGATCGCAAACATATTCTGAGCACTAGGCGAACATCAGATTTATGTATGTGTGTATGTATGTCGAGTATGTACTCTTAAAACACCCAACGGATTTTAATGAAATTTATGGGGTAAATATAGTTGTTCAGGGATCGTGCCTATGAATGTTTAGTCCTGCTAGCATTATTTTCGGATTTCACATTAAAACATGTTTTTGCAGACAACCAACTTTTTTTTATTGTCTGTCTTTTGTGACAGCTGAAGGTGATATAGTTACATTTTTTTAACAAAAGTCTATGTACATAATTCTTGTGTACGTAGACTTATAATTCTTTTGTATTGCGTCTATATGTGCTGACTAGCTTTTGTTTTATTTTCTTAAAAAGTTTGTTTTTATATTCATATTTTCAGCTTTAATAAAGCGAAAAATAATTGTTTTCTTCAAATTTTATATTCCTTAAAAACAACAATAAATAATTAACAAAATCTACTAGTGTACGTGTACTTTTTTTAGTAAGTTTATTCTAATCTCAACTCTCATTAAATGTATGCGGTAGGGTAGAATTTTCTACAGCACATACATTTATTTCGCTATTAATTAATTTTACGAGGTATGAGTAATCATAAAAGAAATTTGGGTTCACTGAAAATCACCAAAAACCTCAACCAACTTCAGTCTTGTTTATGTTTTAAGTTTGACATTCGAAGGCTCGGCGGTAATTGGAACGCTTTTTTCCACCACCGGCTTTATTTATTTTTTTAATTTTAGATAAATTTTTATTGTTAAAAGTTACAAAAATATAACAAATCATGACTGAACCTAAAGCAGTAAAAAACAAAATCAACGAAAGATCATTTCCCTTCAGCAGAGTAAGGACAATCATGAAGAGTTCCGTGGATACAGGAAAAATAAGTAATGATGTACTTTTTGTTGTCGAAAAATCTGCTGTAAGTTTAATTATTTTTCCAATACTCTTGCAATTTTAATACCAAATCTTGTCCCATTTAAGGGAATGTTCATTCAAAAATTGGCCAAAAATGCCTACAAGAATTGCAAACAGGGCAGCATGCTTCAGTATGAACATCTATCATCCTATGTAAGTAAAGATGATTCTTTGGAATTTTTGCTACAAATTGTGCCAGAGAAAATCACAGTCAAAGAATTCAAAGAAATCCTTGCCGAAGAAAAAGAAAGTGATGAATCGTCTTCGGAAAGTGAGGATGAACCACAGCCAGCTGTTAAGAAAAAGACGCCTAGCAAGAAATAGTGTGATAATTAGTATTATGGTTTGGATAGTTTTTCCCGAATAAAATAATTATAAAGACATTCCTATTTTATTAAATTTACATCAATCCCAATCCCAATTTAGATTGCTTCGAGAGCAAAAATTGTCGGGTAATTTTTGGCCCCGAGGGGCGAGTTGAGAAAGATATACAGCGATGAACTGTACGGCTGTAGAGCCAAACATACGTAGCCAAAAGAGTAAAAGCACAACGTTTCAGATGGCTGCTCTGGCCCGGAAAATCTTAGATTCTTTCTGGTTGAGGCCCATTTCCACCTCGGACTGTAGCGCCAGCTAAGGAAAGGTAAGCCCTTTTTATACTCTGCGCACTCGAAGAATTTTGATAACCTTAATATGCCAGAAAGGAAAAACGATTCACATTGGTCTTGAATGTTTGAATATAACAATCAGAGGGAGAGATAGTAGAGAATTTCGCATTCGTGTAGTACGGCTAAAAACCGAATATCTACACTTATCACAGTACTATCCAAATTAGGCTGATGGGTTAACTGAGGAACGCGCGAGTATTACGTTTGAATTGCTTAAGGAAAGAAATGCAGGTGGCTATTTCACTAGAGCGTTGATCGTAGATTGTAGTGCCCAGTGGCTTAGTTGTTAGTGTGTCGGACTTTTAAGCGAAGGGTCCATTCTTGGATATTCACAACACACAAGAATGGTTGAAAGTGTAATTCCGCCTTGGCTCTTTAAAGGACTTTCGCGCCAATAAGTTTATTTAATGAATTGATTGTAGATACTTCTACGTTAAAAAAGGAAGAGACGTTACGACGGTGTTCAAGTGACTAAAATGCATATCAATGATGTTCCTGTCTTCAATCATTTTAAAGGCTCGTTTTGAATACTATCCAAGAGATTAGAGTAAGTTACCGGGGCACCAGCCCATAGATACTCAAGCTTTTGACGTATATAACGTTTATAAATAAAGCAGAAGGAAAGACAATTTCTTATATACACAAGAAACCTTATTGGCTCTTCCAATACGAATAATTTCGATACTTGATTAATATTTAATGGCTTCAGGTCTCGATGGTATAACTGCCATTTTACTTATAAATTGTTGCTCGAATTTGACTCTTTCATAAACTTACCTGTTAAAGCTACTCCTTTCATTCAGATTTTGTCCGACTTCAACCTTCATTTATTGAAAATATCCGTCTTTCATTTTAATCCATAAAAAGGTCCCTAACTTCTTAAACTCTTCGAAAGGATATAATAATAACATATTTCTTTACAACAGCACGGTTTTCGTAAAGGAAGATCTAACCAATACTAATCTTGTTGAGTTCGTCACATTTTTCACTCTCTACGATGGAAAAACGTAACGAAGTAGACGTCACCACTACAGACTTCAGCTAGGCTTTCGAGAAAATCTCTCATAGTTTAATTCTTTTTAAGCTCCCTTCTCGGTAACCATCTTAATCCTCCTTATATATGTACAACAGCAATACAATGTCCTTTTTCGTTCTGTTCTTTCAGTTCCTTATGTGGTCACCCCAAGGAGTACCCCAAGGTAGCCATCCCACTCTTGTTTATCTTTGACCTTAATGATGCCGAGAAGATAAACATTTTCAAGGTGATCTCCTCTAGTCTTGATTCTGTCCTACTTCAAAACGACCTCAATTCATTCGTCACTTGGTGCAGTAAGAATTTTCTTGAACTGAGCATTGTCAAATGCGAGCTTAACGTTTTCTCTAAAAAGGAAAAAAACCTCGACTCAGATCTTATTATATTCAGAACCCCCATTACCGCCATTTACAGCTCATCAGCGATTTAGGCGTTCTACTCTGTGACTGTGAATTCAATTTTCGCTCTCATATCGGCAATATTGTAGCGGTTCACATCCCAAGAATCGAACAAACGTTAAAATTTAAAATTTAATTTTTTTTTCTTTTTTTCTTGATAAAAACTTTATTGCGATGACAAAAAAGATTTTTAAAGATATTGAAATATCAAGATATCTCAGATCTCTCGACAGAGAGTTCCAGAGTAGTAACGCGTTTATAAAGAATTGGCGCTCTGAAGTAAGGCAAGTATGCCGAGGAATGATAAGAGTACACAGTCTGACTGAGTTTGAAAATTGTAGACGGTAGAAAAGATATTGGGGTCGATGTGATTATATGACATTGAAGAGTAAAAGAAGGGTTCGGTATTGTAGAAAATGTTTAAACTGCATATTGTATAAGCTGTGAGCGAATTCGGAAACATGATCAGATATGTTTAGACCGTAAATATATCTAATTGCATGGTTAAAAACCACACATTTAATTTTCGCAAACTTACTGCGTCGCACTTGCAATAAATTTCACAGCCATAAGTAATTATAGGGATAATCAAGGTTTTAACCAACATTTTTCGAGTTTCCATTGGAGTTAAGCTTTGAGAATTTCGAAGTAATCTAACGACTCCATAGACTTTACCTACAACGGAATTTATGTGGTTATCCCATGATAATGTTCTGTTAAAAACCACTCCCAAGTTCTTAGCTGTATCCACGAAGTCAATAGTATAATCATTTAGAATTAGGCGAGGAAAATATGAAGTGTCCAAAGGCTTCCTAGAAATAACCATGCATTTAGTTTTGGAAGGGTTGAGAGATAGATCATTTCGCTGAGACCAAAGATGTATGTTTTGATGGTCCTCGTTGATGTTAAAAACATAATTATAAATAAATAAAGGCAACTTAAATAGAGATGCACGTCGTCCGCATACATTTGTACAAAGGAGAATTTCAAAAAAGATGGCAGTTCGTTTATGTAAAGCGTGAAAAGCATAGGGCCCAAGATAAAACATTGTGGTACACCTCTGGAGACTGCCAGTAAGGAGGAGACATTATTGGAAATGGACACAGCCTGAGTTCTTTCAGAAAGGTAGGAAACCAATAGATTTGCTGAACGCAATGGAAAGTTATGTTGATTTATGAATTTTCGTTTAAGAAGAGAATGGTTGATGGTGGCGAAAGCTTTGGAAAAAATCCAATAGGACTAGGAAGCTCACTTTGTCCTCGTCGATAGCACGTCTCAGATCTTCTGTTACATTAATTAGTGCAGTCATGCAGCTGTGCCTTGGATGAAAGCCTGACTGATTTTAAGTGAGTAAGTTAGTTCTTCTTAAATAAGAGTTAATCTGTTTTTGCATTATACGTTCAATAACCTTCGAAAGAAATGGCAAAATGGCAATTGGTCGAAAGTCCTTACTGCTATTATTTTTGGGAATTGGAACTATCTTGGCCTGCTTCCAGGCTTTAGGAAAGATATCTGTCAAAAGAATTGTGTTAAACATGTGTTACATAAGGTAACACAAGTGGAAGTAAGTCTCTAATAAATACAGGATGTACACCATCAAGTCAGACAGCATTCGATTTAATTAGAGTAAAACGTTCAACAACATCTGCACACTCAATTCTGGAGAAGTCAAACCCATCTATTGAGTCTGTATACCGAAATTCTTGAGAAGCATCGAAGATTTCTGGACAAGAGGAAGAAGGGAGCTTTAAGAAATTTTTGTTTAGCTCATTGCAGTCATTGTCTTCAAAACTATAAGCCATTTTTTTCTTCCCAATCCCAATGTCACGTAGATTATTCCATAATTTACGGCCGCTATTAGCAACGTCAGTGCGATTCTTAAAGACCCTCGCTTTTTCAGCTCTTATTTTACAAATAACCTTGTTTCGTAACATTCGAAACATTTTGTGGAATTCCTCAAGTCTAATAATAAGCCAGATTTCGCTGGATCATAAGCGAGGATATTTCTTGGATTAACCAAACTGGAGTTCTATTTGTAAGCCTTTTTTCACGAACAGGGACATGGCAATTAAAAAGAAATTCTATGTTAGATTGAAAGAAATAAACTTGGTCATTTGGTGAAGACATAAAATAAATTCTATCCCATTCAATCAATTAAACGTTTTGTTCCAGATTCGTATAGTTAACAGATTTAAAGTCTCGATACCAAAAACTCACTGGGCGAATTATGAGATTGAATTTAAAGGTAAGAAATATCAGATCATGCTTAGAAAAAGCAGGAGCGGAAAGTTGATCGTAAAAGAGTATCTCATTAATATTACTTACAAAAAACACATCAATCAAAGAATTGCTGCTACTAGCAAAATGAGTTGGTATAGAAACGTTAACTGGTGCATGATTAAATGACCACCTACAGTCAATTAATATGGATTCATTCAGTGAAATTGTTTCTAAAAGATGCATGAGCGATGCAAAATCCACTCTGTAGACTGTACCTAGTAAAAGCTTATCTTCCTTCGACACTAACAACGTCCAGAAATATATATTCGATGTCAATCCCAGGACTCTACATACAGGTGAAAAGATCCGTATGTGAGTACTGGTAAGGCTCATAGCCTTAAAGAGAATCACATCAGTTTTTATGCTAAGATTTCTGAATTTGATGAGCCTCGGCAGACTATAGTCTATAGTAGATTCTGTTGAATATCAGCAGCCACCTGTTGGCCGACTAGGAAGCCTACCCTAAGCCCAATTTCATTGCAGAAAATACAGTTTATTTCTTAAAACTAAAAATGTATGATTAGCTAAAAATAACACGAGAATTAAGAAAAGTAATAGGGCATTATTATGTGTTTAAAAACAATGCCCCAACTCGCTTTCCATTAAGTTTTTCTAAAAAAGTTGAGGTTCATATCTTTGCTAATGTTTTTGTTTTGGTATTTTTCTCTCTTTCACCTCAAAGAATTTCCATACCAACACCGCCAGCTTTCTCTAACCAACGGTGTTTACGTCATTCCATCTGAATTTTGACAAGTTGGCGAAGTTTTCCTTCCATAGACCAAAATCCCATCCCAGAAACAAGAGTTTTCTTTTGTCGTGTCCACTTAGTGCAAGTTTCTATATAGTTGTCTAAATACCAATTTCTTTTATATTCACTTGTGTATTACTTAAAGATTATCAAAGTTTATAAATTGAAAGATATTAATGGATAGTAGAGTTTTCTTCGCTTCGATTCTTTGGAGGAAAAATACATGAGTTTGTCATTGCCGCACATGATTCTGGGATGAGCTGATAATAAATTCAGTGTTTTGGTCAGCATTTCATATCCGCGCAACAGGAATTGATATACCAAGAAAAATTGAATTGGAAATCTGTTTTTTTTTTGTTCTTATTATTTGGGAATTTTGAAGAGAGACTAGGTGCGCCTAGCAGCAGCAGAAGCAGAAACTATGGCTGGAGCGAACGATGACCGGACTGGGTATAGACGGTCTGAAGTCGATTGGAATCGGTAAGAATAGAATCCCGTTTTGGATTCTTCCAACAGCAAACATCGGTGTAAAGAGGAGTGATTTGCGATGATTCACACCAGACATTAGAGTCCGCTAGAGATAACAGGTTACCGTTAAGTTGATACTGTGTAGGGGTCATTTCAGGGTATCTCATGGGTTTTTAAAGGTTAATCAGAGCTCCATTTATGTGATGTGATTAAGAAACAATACGCATCTTCTGAAACAGAAGCTGAACACTTCTTTGCCTTCTGTTTCTGGACTTCTTTTTTGAGATAAATGCCTTAAAAACTCCACATAATACATTGCAGGTACGGCCTTGGAGATGATGACGAGCCTAATTTCCGGCAACGATCCAACACCGGAGGCTTCATAGATCTAGGAAATGAGTACACCTACGCAGCCGGTGGTCATCATGCGTCGGGGGCGAATGAAATTTTTGCCGAAGAACAAGGTGATAAGCCATGGTAAGTGTAGTCAACACTCATTTGGAATCATTTAAAGCATCCAAATTGTTTTCCAGGTGGCGCACTAACTTTTTTATCTCTCAACCAGTATTATTCGGGGTCTGGGATGGTGTTTTTACCTCCTGCCTCATAAACGTATTCGGAGTCATAGTTTTCCTACGATCCGGATGGATAGTTGCTCAAGCTGGCATTATAAATGCCGTTCTTATAATTTTCTGCACAGTTGTCATAGCCTTGGTATCGGTCCTGTCGGCTGTGGGCATATGTGAACGATGTCGGGTAGAAAGTGGAGGAGTTTACTTCCTAATTGCTCATACTCTAGGCTCACGATTCGGTGGATCGTTGGGTTTGCTTTATTGTTTCGGACAAGCTGTTGGTTGTGCATTGAATGTTATGGGTTTCGGAGAATCCATGGCTGGATTAGTGAATCTGGAAGGAAATACTTGGGCTATTCGAGGATTTGCAGCAGCAGCTGTACTTCTGTTGGGCTCGATCAATGTAGCCGGTGTTAAATGGGTGATTAAGTTGCAGTTTGTGTTGCTTATGATACTTTTATTGTCGGCCTTGGACTTTATGGTTGGCAGTTTTGTTGGAGAAGATCCAAGTAAGATTTTTTGTGTGAGATTTCTGTGATTTTTACCAACTTGGGTTTTTCAGAAAACGGTTTCGATGGATGGGTGAGTAGTAACTTCGTGAAAAATCTCTGGCCACAGTATGAAGATGGCTATTCGTGGTTCCGAGTGTTTGGAGTGTTCTTCCCCACAGTAACCGGTGTCCTATCTGGGATCAATATGAGTGGCGACCTACGTGCACCTTCCACTGACATTCCGAATGGAACACTTGCTGCCTTTGGAACATCGTAAGTATCTTAATGGAGTTTTGTTAAATGGCTTAAAATATTTTTTTTGTAGTACCTTCCTCTACATGGTTTTCGCATTGTTCCTCGGATCGACATGCAACCATCAAACACTACTTACTGACTTTATGATCGCTGTCAAGGTCTCAGCCGTACAATTTCTTTTACTGGCTGGTATCTATGTCTCCAGTATGTCGTCGTGCTTGGGAGCTATGTATGGAACTCCAAGAGTTCTTCAAAGTATCGCCAAAGAGAATGTTATTCCAGGAATCGATATTCTTGGTCGGGGAGTAAGATTTACATTTTTTTGTCTATGAAATAGTACAAATAACATGAGTTTTTCTTTAGCGCGGTCCCAACAAAGTTCCGTTATACTCCATGGCTGTTGTTGCAGCTATAACAATCACATTCATCATGGTTGGTGACATCAATTTTCTTGCTCCAATTGTTACAATGCCTTTCCTACTCACCTATGCTTGCATCGACTACTCCTATTTTGCCTTAGCACAAACATTCGACATTCAAGAACAGCGTGAAGAGAGATTCCGCATTCAGGCTTCAAGTCCTTCATATGAAACCAGACGATACGGTGCTGTCCGAGGTGAAAATGATTTGGATTTGCTATTTCCAGACCGCGTTCGTCATAAGAACCTACAGGTTTACCAATTGATACGCATTTTCCTGGTTTTTAACCTGTTTTCTTTCCCATTAGAGTCCCTCCACGTCCCAACAAACTACACCGGTTCATGTGCCTTCAAGAAACAATGAGACTGCCAACATCACCTCAAATGAAATTCAACTGCAAAATAGCGTTAATGAAAATCAAAGCCCCGACAGCAGCACTGATGAAGTGATATTCCGCAGTGGAGGAACAAATAGTACAAACATTTCCGGGCTAGATGAAGCTGTTAACCAGGAAGATCTAGAACCCATTGCACCCATCCGTCCACCTATTCATTCGAAAACGAAGAATTGGTACTCGGGGTATTGCAATCGTTGGGCATCGTTGATAGGGGTGAGTAATAATGGATGAAAACAATCAACAAATTGAGTATTTTTTTATTTACTTACTTAGGCTGTGACTAAATTAATAGTAATGCTCATGGTCAACTGGTATTATGCGTTGACGTGCTTCGTCGTTGTATTTTTCGTCTGGTTTTATGTGGGAACAGCAAATCCAGCTGTGAAACCTGGACTAACAGCTGACTTTAACTTATTCGGTTGGCTGAAGAGTATCATATTCCGGTGTTTTGGGTAAGTTGGACAAAACAAAACAACAAACAAAAAACAATTCTTATCATTTTCTTATTCACTTTCTAGAAAAAGAATACATAGCTACGAACAGATTGTTGTAACGCCATCTTGCCCGGGAGTGGATCTCTCACCAACGCAACTGAATGACGACAATGAAGACTTTTCACAGCGGAGGAGGTATCATCAATCTTCCAATATTCAAGGTCACCTAGTAAATGATATTTAATTAAAACAAACAAAAAATGTCCAAAAACAAAAACAAATCACACACAGTGTGGTGCATAAAAAAGGACCAAATCTTAAAATTAACACAAAATGATAATAATAGTTTTAGTCTAAACAAAATAATAATAAATTAAAGCATAGGCAACCACATATAATAAAATTTGTAAGCATTTATTCTTTATCTATATATTTATATACATATAAATGCCTTTTTATACAAGATGTACTCTTAAATGTAATTTTAACTAAAAAAAGTTGTTTTTAATAACTAGTAAGCATGAATTTATAGTTTTTAATAAAAAAGTATAACTTTTTCATTTAGATATTGTTAAACAATTTTTGTTTTAAATAAAAAAAATAAAAATAAAAACTAACATTTAAAAACACTGGTGTGTATGTTTTTGTTGTAGCTATGCATAAAGTACCGAATATTTATTAATATATATATGTATATTTAATAACAATAAAACAAAGACCGGATTTAATAAAATATGTAAAATTTTAAAACTAAAATGTACATATAACTAAAAATAAACACATTTATTTAAAAATATAATACATCGAGTGAAATAAGTTGGGTTAATGGAATTTTTTAGCTACATAAGATCACTGGAGCACATGGTCTTAACCTTTTTCGTTTTGAGTTTCTTAAATCCATTTCGCTCTATTTTTGAAAAGTCGTTTTAAGACATCACTAACGAATCAACTTCATTATTAAAGCTTCTTGTGAATTCTGCCATTCAGATAAATTTCCTTGCTAGTTTCGTTTTAAAGTTTATTAATTTTGGGTCACTCTGTCTGCGGTATGATAGATACATTTTTTTGATTTCAAAGTAAAAGTCAATTTCAGTCAGTTTTGTATGAAGTTCCTCGAATTTAAGTTAAAGTGAAATATTAAATTTTGCCGAAACATCCCAAGTAACAAGTCAAATTACCTCATTTTATTGAAGTCACACAGAGAATTGAGACAAATTCTGTTTGGGCGAAGCTCTGACAAGACAAATTTGTGGAGCAATTTTCTTTGGAAATCTATTCGAGTTGATTGCAGTTTTGCCACATAAAGTCATAATAAAGTACACAGGCATGCATTTCCATATTTGGAATTTTTTTGTGAGTACTATACAATTCTACAGAGCCATGCCCGGTTTTGGCAATTACACCAAAATCTATTTCCATGTGCCGAATAAAGTAAAATAACTCTCATTGCTCCGTATTAATTTTCCTGCCAATTCCAGACAAATAAAACGAGGTTACTTTTGTTATGATGCATTTGCATTTTGCATTTTCAAATATTAAATTAAAATGTTACCGACTTTCTCGCTAACAGTTTTGGATTGGATTTCTATAAAATTTAATATTTGAAAAGATCTAGTTAGCCAAATTAATTCTGCAAACCAAAAGTTTGAGTAATTATTTTGTTCTTTTTATAATTACATAATTTTTGATTTTTTTTTGAAACACAATATTATTAAAACCATTAAAAAAATATTATTTAAAATTGTTTCATTTACTGTATATTAATTAATAAACTAAAAAAACTGAATACCAACATTTTTCTAAAAAAAATTTTCTAAAAAATCTCCAAGGATTTTGATAAAACTTTCTGAATGGTGTTTTCTATGCAAAATCAATCTTTTCTTTTGGTTCGAATGGATTTTTCAAAAAGCCCTATAACGGTATCTCCCATATGACCGGTTTTTTAAAATAAGATATTCTCCCTAAATATTTGACGGATTTTGATGCAATTTTCAAAATAGGTAGTGTTTTACGATTCAAATAATGTCTATTAAAATTTTCAAAAAAACATTTTGTTTTTTAAATTTTTAATAATTACAATTTTTTTTTGGTTTCTGAATACTTTGAAAATGAATGGACAGATTTTTTCTTAATCTTATTTTCTAGTATAAACTCTAGATTTCTTCAAATTGATATACTCAAAGAAATTTTAAAATATGTTTTCGAAAAGTTCTTGAGAAAAAACACATATGTAAGCACGCAAAAACAACTAACAAATAAAAAACTTTTCGATTACTGAATGCACAAATCTCAACCAAGAAAACAAAAGCTGTGTACAATTAATCAATCTCAATTCGACGCCGTGCTCAGGAGCTTGGTGTTAAAAGAACTACTTTGGCCACAATTTTGCACAAGGATTTGCATTTGTTTCCATTTAAGATTCAGTTGACACAAGAGCTTTTTCCACAAGACCATTTACGCCGCCGTACATATGCCAATAGGATGTTACAGCTAGCCCATGACAACCCCGATTTTCATGAAAAAATCACACATTTTCATTTGAATGGATATGTAAATAAACAGAATAGTCGGTTCTGGGCAATGGAAATTATTCATCCATTAAAACTTACAGTCTGGTGTGTAATTTGGTCAGGAGGAATCATTGGACCTTACTTCTTTGAAAATGAAAACGGCGTAACGGTAACTGTGAATGGGGAGCGATATCGTAATATGATTGAAAACACAAGACGGTGCCACAACTTCATGCTTTGGGCTTGATTAACATGTGGTATCAACAAGACGGTACCACATCGCATATAGCCAAGATTACAATGGAATTACATATTATTTCAAGAAATGCTGATGTTGATTGGCTTCCACGGTCGCCTGATTTGACTGCTCCGGACTTCTTTTTGTGGAGATATCAGAAAAGCAAGGTTTATGCAAACAAACCAGAAACGCTTGAGCAACTCAAACAAAATATTCGTGATGAAATTAATGAAATACCGCGTAAAATGTGCTCAAAAGAGCTCGCATTTGTGAGACTAACAGAGGCGGACATTTACCTGATATTGTATTCCATACATAATTGCCGACATTAAATAAAACATTTATCAATATAAGATCCATTCTTTTTCATTTAATCAAAAATTATAAACAAACCGCCTTCCCGGCGGACACCCTGTATAAGCAAAAGTACCAAGTTTTGCAATAAAAACATAGAAACAAACAATTTAGCACACCTTAGTAATCACTTATTATTTTACATTTTGTTGATATATACTTTGTGGTTAAGCGATATTAGTTGCCCTTCTGCTTTCTCCCAATGAAGTACGCCTCTTCATTTCAAATTTTGTTTCTACATATATTTTGACAATCGGTTTTCCTGAAGCGCTATAAGAAACCAACGTAAAGTTGGCTCCTGGCAGTCCATATCTATTAGGTCCATGTTGTAGAACATTATACAATTTCGAGGTTTATTGCGTACTTCTACTCTAAACCAGATGGCGTAGGTATTGTACGTTTTTATTTAACTTGTTAAGGCTACGTTAACACCGAACCGCTGCGAGTTATATTTTATAGAGACATGCAATGACACACAAATACCAAGTATGCTGGTATGATTTATGATCCTATCTCATTTTTGTTTAAAGACAGGAGAGATTCACAAAATCGTAGCATTTTAGAGGTTTTTACTTTGAAAAAGGTGAAAAACAGGATTTCAATGTGAGAACCGCAGTGGCAAATGTTTGCAGTTCATCCAAATATTGAGTGATATCAATTGCCTTCAATTCTAAGCAGATATTCTGGGAACAACTCAGCCTAGTCAATAAAACGATTAATCGAAAAAAACGGAAACGAAATAATGAGTTGATTGATTCTAATTTTCGAAAATAATTGATATTGTGTACCTGCTCTTGAGCTAAATTTAGCCAAAAGGCATCATATAGCTGCAACACGCGCTTAGTGGCTGGACCAAGAGCGAGAAAACGTGTCTACGTAACCCAGTAATTTAATATTTTAGACAGCAACCGTTTCACTAAACTCAGCTCTGTAACGCGTGTGTGTGTGTGAATGTAGAAATACGCGTACATTTTAAAATTCAGGGCGTTAAAAATATCTTTGGTCAAAAACAGGTTTTTCGAGAGCAAAAACAGGTCACAGGTTTTCGGTCCAGCTCTATGATTCATACAAATCGCCATTTTAGTATTTTTATTATTTATTTATATTTTTATAATTTTATATTTTTATTATTAATTTATTTCTTAAGTGAAGACTTTGTCTTAAAATTTAAGATTAAATGAAAGGTATGTCACGTATGTATGTTTAAAAAAATAAAATAAGATTTTTGTATCCATGGACCGAGACTAACGCAAGCAAAGCCTGTCCAGCAAGTTATATAAAGAGTGTTTTTTTAGAGATATACAACTTTAAGTTGGCAACATTCTTTTAACTGGAGGCCGTTTTGTAAGTTGTCAAGTATTTTATTTTTAGTTTGATTTGGTATTTAAACATGTTTAGACTGACGCTTGAACAACGCTTCCAAATTGTGCAAATTTATTTTGTAAATCAGGGTTCTGTTCGAAATACGTAACGCGCACTACGTCCATTTTACGGCCAACATAAAAGTCCATCAGAGCAATTAATTCGATTAACTATGGAACATTTTCGCACCACGTTTACTCTTAATTAAAATACGCATCTATAGAGACGTCGTTCAGTGCGTACAGTCTATCCGCCATCGTGCACAGGAATATTATTATTATTATTAATATACTAAAATTGCTATTTTTCCTTCTTATCTCTTTTTTTCTCTTCTTTCTTTTTCATTTTTCTCTTATTTTCCTATTTTTCTTTCTTTGTCTTTCCTACCTTTGTATATACTTTAAGATACATACATAAATTCACAATTTTTGATAAATTTAAGTAATATTCTTCTCTAATTTTTATATTTAAATATGTCTTAATTTCATTTAACTACAAGGCTTAATTATCTAAAAGATGTAAATCTTAGTATTAAGTTCTATTAAAAACAATAAATACTAAATACTAAATTGGATATATGTCCATCCACTTTATGGAAGATTTTACGGAAATATCTTGATTTGCTTGCTTACAAAATCCAACTTGTGCAACAATAGAAGCCACAGGATCACCTAGCAAGGCGTAGATTCGGTGAATGGGCCCAAAAGAAGATTGTCGTTGATCCCAATTTTCATAAGCGAATTTTGTTTAGCGATGAAGCTCGCTTTTGGTTGAATGGATACGTCAATAAACAAAACTAACTACCGTATTTGGAGTGATGATAATCCTCAAGTGTATGTTAAGACACGGTTACATCCACAAATACTTTTGGTGTGTTTTATGGGTTGGTGGAATAATATGTCTGTACTTCTGTAAAAACGATGCTGACCAATGGTGACCGCTATAGAGCCATGATTACTGACTTTTTCGTTTATCAATTGAACAATCATGATGTGCAGGAGCTGTGGTTTCAACAAGACGGCGCAACAATGCTGTCTTCAAATCAACCATGCTTTAGATGCATCAATGATCCCTTTTGAATTTTTTTTACCTGCTCTGTTATAAGAGCTCACAGCTCACCAATTTCAAATTATTTAGACTCGACAAATATTCCATCAAATCCGACGACTTTCGCACCATCATCCTTTCAGATCTCCTTAATAAAATTCCGTAATCGCTAACGCTGCACAGGATTTTCCTAAGTTTAATTCCAATAAAGGAAT